>OX155968.1:9883671-10483671 GCA_944548615.1 Micropterix aruncella
ATATATATATATATATATATATATATATATATATATATATATATATATATATATATATATATATATATATATATATATATATATATATATATATATATATATATATATATATATATATATATATATATATATATATATATATATATATATATATATATATATATATATATATATATATATATATATATATATATATATATATATATATATATATATATATATATATATATATATATATATATATATATATATATATATATATATATATATATATATATATATATATATATATATGATCAAAAAAAAAAATATAAAAAAACAAAACAAAAAAATATACACAAAAAGAAATGTTAAATGATCCACTAATTAAATTCCAACATAATTTGGAAATAATACCGTTTCAAAAGTCAACTTATCAACTAAAATGCCTGAAGCGTATATTAAAAAAAAATCCTATCAATATTGTAAAATAGCAATTGATGCCTTAAACTTTTTAAATCTAATATACAAATACTATTTAGACTACAAACGATTCAGCACAGCTGTAGAATTCGTCCAACGTATAGAAAGCATGTGTGGATGCCAATTTTCTTTTTATAAAACTCTCGAAAATTTTTAACTCCAGAAGTCTAGCAAGCAGAATTAGAACCACTTCTTATTATCCATTTTCAATGACAATGCATTTTTATGGTAGGTATGACCTGATTCTGCACCCAGGATTACCTAGAACCTAACTAGGCCTCGCCTGTACTAAGGTAGGCTTAATATAAAACAAGGTAGAGTGGTTTTCGTAACTTGCTGTATTATCTTTGTATATTATTATGTTAAATTTATGAAGATAGATATGTCTCCAAAATAATAAAGCGTAATAATATTAAATTTTGGTATATACATATAAATATACACGTGCATACATAAATAAATATATACTTTATAGGTAAATATGAAATAATACTATATATATATATATATATATATATATATATATATATATATATATATATATATATATATATATATATATATATATATATATATATATATATATATATATATATATATATATATATATATATATATATATATATATATATATATATATATATATATATATATATATATATATATATATATATATATATATATATATATATATATATATATATATATATATATATATATATATATATATATATATTTATGAGATATATGGATGAATAGTGATCGTTAGTCGACTGCAAAAGGACCTTTAAACTTACATTGCACCGTCGAAAGTCGTGCACATCCGTAAGTATATCTCATTCAAACATAAGCATTTCCCAATACAAGCTGGGATTTCCTTCGCTACTTTTTAAGTAGCTTTTACTAATTTTATTTTAAATAAAAACATCATCCTCTAAACGGATTTCTTTACAAACCTTATCATATATATATATATATATATATATATATATATATATATATATATATATATATATATATATATATATATATATATATATATATATATATATATATATATATATATATATATATATATATATATATATATATATATATATATATATATATATATATATATATATATATATATATATATATATATATATATATATATATATATATATATATATATATATATATATATATATATATATATATATATATATATATATATATATATATATATATATATATATATATATATATATATATATATATATATATATATATATATATATATATATATATATATATATATATATATATATATATATATATATATATATATATATATATATATATATATATATATATGTATATATATATATATATCTAGACTCGAGATATATCTAGGCTCGAGATACTCCTACCCAGGCTCGCACCCCATGCGTGGAGGCCATCGGATGGGTGTTGACCCGTGAGTGTGACCGACCCTGAACACATGGGTCATTGTGGCCACCTCATCATGGGCCCATTAGCTCCCTCTGACTAACATATTGAGTTGTCAACCACAACGGGCGAACCCGTCACCGCAGGACGTTTTAACGATTGTTCGTTCTATCGACCGTGCAGTGAGCGTAGAAGACTTGGGACATAACAATCCACCGTCAAGCTACGCCACAACCCGTTAGAGTCCAACGCCTTACCGCGAGTAGCCAGGTATGTTACCTGGCGGGCGGCACTCGCGCCCTAACTACCAATTTTGACCAGATTTCTCCGGTCTCTCGATTGGTTCCGAGTTCGAGGTCGCACTCCCCCGCTGACTAACAGTCGGGGGAGTCTGGAAGCAGTACTGTTTCCTATAGAGCGGGGGTGGTTGCAGACCTTACGGCGACTGCTCTTGAAATGACCATCGGCCATCCGATCCTGGGTGAACAGCCTGGCAAAGGACGCTGTGGTCCGCGATAGATTCGGTAAACACCGTTTCACCGCTTCGTAAGGGAGAGGACCGCGCAAGCGACCTCGAACTCGCAACCAATCGAGAGACCGGATTAATCTGGTCAGAATTGGAAGTAAGGGCGTGAGTGTAGGCCCGCCGGGTAATACTCCTGGCTATCTCGCGGTTAAGGCGTTGGCCTCTTACGGGCTTGTGGCGGAGCTAGACGGTGGACTGTTTTGTGCTCAAGTCTTCTACGCTTACTCCAGGGAGATAGAACGACTAATCGTTAAAACTTCCTGAGGTGACGGGCTCGCCCGCTGTATTCGATAATCCTAGTTGATGTTAGGGGCAATTTTAGTTAGAAATTATCGCGGACCGTGGCGCCCTTTTCCCGTCTGTTTACATGGGATTAGGTGGCCAACGGTCGTTTCTAGAGTTACTCACGTCAGGTTAAAAACCATCCATATTTCTTAGGAACCGTATAACAGCATTTCCAGACCTTCCAGTTATTCACCGGAGTGCAGAGTCGATTGGCTGATGCTGCACGATGCGCAAACCGTCCAGAAGCGTTTGAAGGTCATACCCTAGAGGAACTGATCCTCCTGCAATAACAAGGGAGACAGAGTCCTGTCCAGGTTCGACCCTACTCGAGGAGGCTACCTGATGGGAGTTGAACCGAGAGTTAAGCCGACTTAAGATAACGAACGGGTCATAGTAGCCCAAGCTGCACGGAACGCTTTAGCAGTGAGATGCTTTTGACCTTCCCGAAAGAAGACGTGGCGTCCGTCAAGACGCTTTCGGCAGATTTGAATTAATCACGTATACTCATGGCGACAACATGCACCTCCATACACCGAAAGCAAGCTTCTCGTGCTTCATTTCTATGCAGTTTAATCCTGAAATCCTGAAAGTCGTTGAATAGACCGTAAATTATACTCTGAATTCAGGCGACCCGTCTGAGAGGCCGATTCAGCGACTTCCTGCGCCATTTTAACATCCGGTATGACGTCATTTCCGATCCGGCAACGACTGCGTCTTTCGCCAGCTGCATACCAAATCCTTTGATATTAGGTACCTGTAAAGCACAGCTGAGTAACCATCACCATTTATCGGATGAGTAGGTGTTTGAACTGAATAACCCCAATGAAAGACTGAATATACTAAAATGACTGAAATGACTAAAATGACTAAAATGCTTTTTGTGAAAATTGTACGTTTGTGAAATTTAGTTAATATATGATAAATATGGTCATAATCTTTTTGACCACAACTGTAATATCCAGGTTTTCTATGAATAAAGCGTTTATAGTCATTCAATGAGAAGTTAACAAGGGAAATGGAAGTATGTAACACAATTTTTGAATTTGAGACTTTGTTTGGACTTTAGGAGGTAAGCATACTAAAAGTCATCACTTCTAGGTGGTGGGGTAGGGGGGGGGGGGGGGGGGTTGTGGTGGGTGAGGGGGTGGGGAACGTTAAAGGTCCATTTTTCGATTTTTCGCTATTATCTCGGAAATTATATTTCTCAACAATAAGTTTTTTCAATACAAAATTAAAGTTGATAACATTTTACACAAGTGTGACTTAATTCATTTTGTCGCTACCTTGCATAGTTTCCAAGATATCAGCGCTCAAAATTCTACGAAAAGCTCAAGTCAAAAATTGTGTTTCTTCTATTTCCCTTTACATCCCCATTTTGAGCATTCGTTGACTGGACTATTAAAGAAGAAAAAAAATATAGAACTGTTTTTAATTTTAAACTTTATACATCGAATAGTCAATAAAGCAAGTCAACAGGGAAACTAAGTCAATATGGAAATCCTTATTTTTGAACAAAATTTATAATTCGAGTTTGCATCGAATCTCTACGTTTTGAGTACCTAAGCAAGAAAAGCAATTTTATGGAAAATTTCTGAACGAGGCTGTGTGTATGCAGCTGTATGTGTAGGGTTATGTGTGTGTATGTGTGTGGATGTCTGAAACTACACGACAAATTAGTACCACATTACGTATAAAAATAAAGAGATTTGAAAAGTTGATGACAGAATCCGCCATTTTGTTTTAAATGCCGGCCTTTTCAATATTTAAGAAAACTTTCTTAATTCCACCATAACTTCTAAACGCTTAATCTGATTGATAAGTGTTTGGTATTGTTAGAATGGTTATGTCATTCCGAGTGTCATAAGGTAACTTAACTGTCCAAATTTTGGGTAAGTAGTTGTCTAAATGTCTGAATGTCCAATTGTCATTAAATATTATTAATATGTAGGTATATAGTGTTTAGTGTCAAACGAAAGGTCTGAGTACATTTCGAAAATATAAATTTATCTATATAGATTAATAACTAAACACAAATATTTCATAGAAAAACCGTAATATAATTTTAATTACAATAGTTCATTTTCTGTAACGGCGGTCTTGTTTTTATGATTTTTAATATACTATATTTACTTCTCGTCATATTCAGCGGGTTTTGAATTATACATGTTTTAACCTGAAAATTGAATATTTCAAAACTTCGTTATTAATATTGCGAAAATGAGAAACAAATGCCTAAAAGCCCTGTCCGATCACTGTACCCCCTATATCACACTTTCTTGCCTCGCCGTCTTTCTCTGCCAATAGCTCCCCACTCCCGCCGTGTTTCTTTTGCAAAAAGTGACAACTCTTAGAAAAAACAAACAGCAACGAAATAGACTGACCATGTCAAAAAAGAAAATAAATTGTGAGCAACACTCTGAACTACCCGGAAAATATTAGCACAATAATAATCACAATTATAGTCCGGGAACCGGCCATACGGACACTCTGCGTCATAAAATACAAAGACAAACCGAGTAAGCTTAAAAGTCGAATAAAAGATATGCTTGAAAAACTATAAATCATTAAATTTCTCATGTTCTCAAGTGGTGGGTTTTATGTTTGGTGGGTTAGTGGGATCGCTTCATTACCAACTTCAGGCTGTGATCTTTACAAAAACATAGGAGACATAATAGTCGCCATGACAGTTTTTCGACGATTTCTTTGCTCTGCTCGGTTGGTAAGGATACGGCTGCGTTTGAAAACCCTTTGTAATAGATATAAATTCAGTTTGTAATTCAATATTGTTTTCAAATTGAAAGCTGTTTCTAGTTTGCAAAAAAATGAAGTTTTGGGAATATACAACTCAAATGAGACAAGACCTTAGAAAAAAATGTATTCTGCTTAAAGGCTAGATCTGGCAGAGTTGGAAATTAGACGACACACTTAATCAAATACAGACACATTTAAAGTATACTATGCTATATACGAGTTAAGTCGATGTATGACGTAGTACGTAAGTGTAGGAGTCTATTCTAATTTAGCTATTATCTTGGGCATATTATACTAATTGTATAACGTATTAAACTTTTGAATGCTGCTGGCGCGTTCGGGGCCATTCTATTTATTAGCAGCAATACATTGGTGTAAATGATTGCCGAAAGTTTTCGTATCCCTCGTTATGTGGTCCATCTGTATGCGGTCAGCGTGCTATTAAATAAACGCGTCCGCGGATATATTGCGCGATCGTGCTCGTCGTAGTTATAGAAATTACCCCGAGATACCAGCATAATATTTATTCTTAGACAACTTTGAGTGGTTGGGATGAAAGAAGGGACTGCGCAGTTAAGTGACCCTTTGTTATCAACGGCGAGTAGGTACATACAGGATGAGTTTTTATTAAATGGCAACTTTGAATTGTGTAAAAAAGTACGAGCAAATGGGAAACATTAATTAAAAAAAAATAGGTTTTTTTTTCAATTTGACAAATTTAATTTATTTAAAAATATATAAAATGCATCGAGCCCGCTCCGCCATCGCTATAATGTAATAATATCCGCAGTATTATACCTACCGCTAGATGGCGCAGTGCGCTCAACGCATTTTATATATTTTTTCAAAATATCAAATTTGTCAAATTGTTGTGTTTTTTTTATTTTTTTATTTTACTACAATATTTTTTTCAAAATTTGGTTTATTGCTCGTACTGATTTACCCAATTCAAGGATGCCGGTTAATGAAAACTCACCTGTATATTTGCTTCAGCACTCATTAAAATTCTTAACAGTATATGTATCAGAGGCCACGAAAATGACTGGATTAAATGATATCTGCCAAACCGCCCAAATCAACGATAGTTACTTCTGTCTCAAATCATAAAATCATAAAAAAATGTTTAGCAACATATATTAATAAAGTAGAAACAACTACTAGGATCTGTGTTCGTGACGCTCCCCTTTTTAAATGTATATAAACAATCTGTCCAATACCGTACATCTTAAAAGAGTTGTATTTGCTTATGACATATTCATTATATGCAATCAAAAGAGTCCTTGTGAATTTTAAACCGGAATCGAAAACTCCCTGGACATTCGTGCGGAGATTTCGCCTATAATTTATTATTTTATACTGTGGACATTTATACCGATTGATTTTGAGATTTCTCTTTTTAATGGTTTAATTGCTGCTCTTCTGTATATTTACATCAGCCGGTCGTAGCCCGTAGCATAACGCTTTTCTAGTACAATGTATTTAAAGGGTAATCCTGTGCTTTGATAATTTCGTGAAGCTTCTCATCTCTTCGGATAAAGAAAACGTCAACGCATGAGAAAAAGCAGAGACAGGCGCCCGATAGCATGCCAGCATTTTTTAGCTACGTAAACATCCCTATAAAGCGAACAAAGATCTTCGACGTTTTATAAACGAAAATGTTTTTCGTTTAGTTCAGCGGGTCGGGTTTCTTCAATCCAGCATTTGGCGGAATGTGACCTGCGGAGCTCGGCGAAATTCGTGGCCGGGATCGGCGTCTACCAGGTCATCCCATCATATTGAAAAATAGATTAGACGTAGGGTGGGTGGGGGCAAGGCCACGCAATTTTTTCGGTTTTTTGAAAATTGTGGAGAATTAGAGACAGATTTTTTTTCACTTTTATATTGGTGTTATAGATTAGGATCTTACCTATAACCCCTGAAAATTTCAGGCATGTTCAGTCATCAGTTGCAGAGAAATTTAAAATTATATATAAAAAACGATTGCGGGGGTTTGCCCCAAAAAATGGGGCAAAGCCACACACTGCGTGGCTTTGCTCCAGAATTAGGGTTTGGGGAAAAAACAAAACAAAAAAAGCATTAATATCCAATAAACTATATTTTTGCTATTTAACAAACATTACGGTGTTGCGACTTACAGCCTTTGTCTTCAAACATTAATAAGAAATATTTTTACTCTTATCACAGTTCAAACATGAAACAACAAATGCCCTTAACTTTCAAAATAACGGAAAAACAATGGATTGTAATTTGTCAGCCCGATTATCTGTAAAGTACGATTTTAATTGATGGTGGTTGGGATTTTTACCCGGTTTGCATAAACCCACTTAACTTGTGAATTTAAGCGACCCCTTTGTGCTGGGTAATTACCCCTTCGATTATCTTCAATGGTTTTCACCTTGGACTGTATTCAAATGGTAATCACTCACCAGCTAGGTTGGTTTTTTCTCTCAGGGGTGGTTGTCTCGAACGAGTGGTGGATTCCAACCTCACAAGGAAATTAGTTCAGCGAGAGGCTTCCGTAATAGAACCTCACTTTCCTCAGGTCACACAGGATAAGCTTCCGTCGAAAATAAACACTTTTTTCGCGAGACTTTCTTTTATTCGGTCACTTATCTTTACTTTTACATTGAGTTCCGTGTACTTATAATTTACAATAAGTCCCCGGTGCTTGGGTCACGGCGCGTTCACGCTGACCCTTTGCCAATTTAAAACTGAAGCTTTCGCTCTTTTCTGTCGTCGATCGCCTTACATTTTTTTTAAGATAGCGACCGCCCTTACCTTTCATTGGTCTAGCTCCTTCCAAAAATTTCTAAACACACCCTTATGACTACACCGCACACGTATTATCCAATCACGAAACAGGGCGCATAAACAGATGCAACCCCGTTTGAAAGAGACATCGCAATCATGCTTCCTCGCTTGCACGCTAGAGCGAGAAGCGAATACACTAGTTGTCTCTGTCTTACATTTAACCCCTCACGTTGCGAGGTAAAAACTCACCTATCACTTTTGCGCGCGACATATTCGCGCAAAAAATCGACGCGAGTCAACGGCCTTGAGAAAAACGATCATAACTTATAAACCACTAATCGGATTAAAAAAAGATAAATAGAAAAATGATCGCATTGAAATTTGACATATAAAACATTATAACCTTATCTCGTAAAACAATTAAGATAATAATGAATAAATATTACAAAATTGGCAAACTGAAAAAACTCGCCTATAAAATCATTTCGATTTTTTTGTAAATACACTTTTTGTAAATATCAAAAATTGTAAATACAGTTATGTTCTTTATTAAATGCTTTACCAAAGCGATATTTTTTTTTTACTTATTTGCATACAAAAATACGGAAAAAATATTTATTTATTCAGCCAAGAAAAATTGTATGTATTCTCGTAAAAAAAATTTTTTTTAATTTTTAATTTGTGACTACTTATGGTATTTTTTTATATGAAATTCTTTCAAAATAACTTTATTACTACATCACTTCTTCTTAGAAATCACACCAGAACTTTGAGCTTTGTCTGATATTATAGAAAAATCTAAAGTTTTGAGAGTTTCCGACTTCCGAACCTAATAATAAACTTTGAATGCCCATAATATAAAATTCGTTAGATTTTTTCAATTATATTGTCTTATCATAGACTTCTTATATGTCTAATAACTAATTACTATACTCCAAAGAGTCACATTTCATCGAAAAACTATGGAAAATCGCACTTTTTTCTCTCATAGTAATTATCAAAACAAGTTTCATTTTCGCGAGCCATATTAGAAAACAACATATAATGTTCAAAATACGCCAAATTATGTGATAACTTAGGATGTAAATGAAGCAATACCTATTTTATTAGTAAATTAAAGCGACATTACGTCATGTTTCGCGATATAACGGGATATTTCACAAACATTACAAAATAAAAACGGCCATATTTCGCTCGCCGTTTGGTTTTGCCAAAGTGTTTTCTTCGAAAATTCGTGAAAAACAGCAAATGGGCTGTGTAAATTGTTTAATCCTAAGGCCTAAACTACTTAAAAATGGAAATTACTTACTTTTATCCGGTATGCACTGCACTTATATACACAAAACAATTCACAACACAACACGTCGCGGAATTATACGCCGCCGCGAATGGGCAGTTCGCGACTGTCGTCAGAAATGAGGTCATCGATTTTGTAAGGGATGTAGTAATTCATATTTCTAACATCGCATGCGGCAATCGAGCAATTTCATAGTGTTGCATATTTGGCTATATTATGGCATCATTCGATAGAATATACAATCGCATTTCGAAATTTAAACGACATTTTCTTGAGCGGCGAGCGCGATATCCCGTATGGGATAGTTTGGATTTCAGCCGGCCGCCATACATATCCCGCAAGGGATGTTAAGTGCCTAGCGGGTTAAACATTTTATAGACATATTATTTGCTACAGATTCCCGTCGCAAATGCCACCTTTCCCGAGTACACATTGTCTTAAACATAGGTTAGTTTCAGATCATTAGTAACAAGTTAATATTAATGTTAGATTGTTAATTAGGCTAATTAAGTTGTCTTCTCCTAGCGCTTTACTTTACATTAAACGAAATACTATGTGCTATGCTTAAATTAATTAATCATGCAATTTTCTTTACATTTTAAGCTATATTATTTCTAGGGTTAATTGTGGGATTTGGAGTATGTATGATTTTTTTGTAACGTCCACAGTTTTTATTTCGTAGTCTTTTGCCCGTCGCCTCGCTCGTGAATTTATCGTTCCCATGTGTTGCTAAGGAGTCTTTCTCACGCTTTAGTTTGAATGGAAACGGTGGTCGGTCGCCGGAGTGTCGCGTTTCAAGGTCGGCAGCTCGTTTATTTTATAGCCCATTCTGTCCTTTTCTTTGAGTTATCAGCTAATTTTCAAGGAATCTCATATCCTCGGCGTCCGTGACTAATTATGTTTCCTACCCCTTGTAAGAGGGTCTCGCTTTTTTGGGAAGATTTATCGACGTTGGCGTCCGCTCTGTCGAATATTCTGAACCAGATGGGATGAGGAAAAAAATATGAAAACGGTGATTTCCTGGTGTTAGGGCAAATCCCCGCACTTGTTGATAATGCGGGAGTTGCCCCAAATAAGGTGCGTGGTTTTGCCCCATTTCACACTTTCATCATGGCGTCGTCTCCAACTATGTAAGCAAATGATATCAAGGAACTTGACACTCGAATGTGAAGCTAAACCAGGCGGTTCATCACCGAAACTTTAATTGCGAAAATAGCTTAAACAGTTTTATAAAAACTCAGCTTGGAAGGACAAGAAATATTACATCCAAACCAGAAAAAAACAGAGTTACCGCATTTCCAGGCTCACGTGCGACCGAACTTCTTGAGGATTGGTGTGGAACTGGAAGTTGTTGAGACGGGTCAGCCACCTGGCGGCTATCGAAGTAATTACAAAAATTCCCTCCGAAAACCCCGTTCGTGGACTTGCCCCGTACGGGGCTTTACCCCCACCTACCCTACATCATAAGAAGAATGTAATTTTACTCAGTGTTAAATTCATACATACATAGTATCAGAAATTATGCTACCTGTTTGTTAAATAATAAAAATAATATATAAATAATATGAACATTTTTAATAATAATAACATTAAAAAATAAACAATTGATGCCACCTAGCTCAAACCTCTTCATTGGTGCCAGGAAAGAACCCGCCCTAAATATTATTCGTATATGCAAAAGCCAATCTTGACTTTCCTCGGGCAGTGACAGTAGACACAAGCTTCTCATAGCTGCTTTTCTTGCTATACTGTGCAAATATTACCCTGATACTGTGTCCTCTTGCTAAGCCTGGGAAACACTGCATCGTCACACACTACCTGTGGAGCTAAGAATATTCTCCTTAGACCCAAAGACAACTTAAGTAGAAGATTTTCGAATTATTCATTTTGTGGAAGTTTTGTTATGATTAAAGCAAATTGGGAAAAAAACAGGGTTTGGAATCTAAGACCATCGCGGTTGTTTGATGTCGTAAAAAGAAAAAAAACGAATTTACTGAATGGAGTTTGTGGCACCCAACGTTTCGGCGATGTAGCCACCGCCGTTGTCCCTGTGTCCCGGCGATGCAAACGTCGGGTGCTACAAACATGACGCGGTTACCTCGTTTTTTACTATTGGTAATGTTCATGGTTTTTACTGAAATGGTGTGATTTTCAGTATGTAATTTATAGGCGACACTGAAACTCAGGAGGTAAATTAAATTAAGAAAAGTAACGTATAAATTCACCGAGTGAAGTGTGCAAAACGTTTCGAGACATTATATCTTTTTAATAATGTTGGGTTTAAGTTAAATAATATGGAGAGTGGACTGTAAGGAAGGTTGGTTATTTTATAGAATTGTAATCATCATTGTGGAGAGGAGAAGGAATCAAAGTTTAAGCACCTTTCTATTTTCCGCGTGATTCCTTGCTGTAATTTCACTCCGAATATAATGTTATATTACGAATATATGTTTAATTTGACCAATGATGTATATAAATAATAATTATGTGAATATGAATCCCCAAAAGGCAACCCGTAATGGCGGAAGTATTTATTCTGTTTTCGATCCCAAATGGACAAAAGTATTATAAATCCGGATCGTATGGACCAAAATGTTGGGTTTTAGTTAAATAATATGGAGAGTGCACTGTAAGGAAGGCTGGTTATTTTAAATAATTATAATCATCATTGTGGAGAGGAGAAGGAATCAACTTTTACGCACCTTTCTATTTTTCACGCGATTCCTTCCTGTAATTTCACACCGAATGTCTCCAACCTTCCTTAAAGTCCTTCTATATAAACTTAAAACCCAACAAATAATCTATGCGGAAATCATAATTTTAAAAAAATAAACCTAAAATACAGATACGTACTTATTTGAACGCCCGCAAACTTCCCTCTCGTACGGCCGGCCATTTTGCAACTGAGAGTAAAAAAATCTGTTGTCACCAGAAGACTTTCCCTGCAAGTAACCAGGGACTTATTTCATCGGGATATTTATTCCATAAATATCGTCGATAAGCAGTTAGCGGAAAATCCTATGCGAAGCAACGCAATAAAAAATTGATTTTCGAACGCGCGTCATCTCATTTCATTTAAAAATCATATTGCAAAGGCATTTCGCCATGAGCATTCGAATTCGGAACGATCCACGCATCGCATACGTCGGCGCTTTCAAGGGCCTTACTATTTAAATAAATATGGCGGATTTGAAATATTATTTGTGTAGCTTGTATATGAAATATTTCAAACAAAATCGTGTGTGTGTCTGTATCCACGATCCAAAAGTGTGTATGTATCCACGATAGCGCCCAAACGCTTCATCCGATTGTTCTAAAATTTGTTTGTTGTTTGTTTTGTTTTCTACTCTTTATTGTGAAATTTCACAATGGGCGGGTTTATTGTCATATGACAATCTCTTACAACCAACCCTACTATGAAATGTTTATATGTATATGTGCATATAACACGTGTGTAAGTATGTGTCTTGTTATTGCATTTCATCGACAGAGTTGAAAATGCAATTCCGTTAATTTGATCCCAACGGAAAATGGTGACCCAGCCGGGAATCGAACCCGGGACCTTACAATGTAAGATCAGGCGACCTAACCACTACGCCACTGGGCCGTGGAAATTTGACATGCAGGCATCATTTGGTCATGGCAATAGTTAAAAATCTTGTGGATTATATCGGGTTAAGTGTGCGGCTCATACTGGAATACCAATATATTAGACTTAGAGGTGCCTTGTTGGTCCGAAAACAGGTTGTGAAATCGTGGTTGATATACAAGCTACACTAATAATATTTAAACTCCCCCATACAATTCAATCAAATACTAACGCCACCTGTTGACGCTTGGCCCACACCTGCCTTTAGACGGAAAACGAACCGCGCCGCCTTAGGCGGTTGCAACCGGACCCAACCGGCCGAGAGAAGACGCAGATCGATTTTATTTATGAAATTAACATTTAGATGAAATCAGTCCTTGGCTACTTGCCTGGAAAGTTGAGGTGAGACAATCGATTTATTCTAAACTTGGACAGTCTACTTTAGCTGAAGATTAAATTACGACTAATCATTTTACTGGGTAGCGAATGGTTTCGTGTAGCTTGGGATATAAATTCCGCTATGTTCTCGGATTGGTCCAACTCTAGATTTTTTGACACGTCCAAGAGCGGTTTTTAGCCACCAATTGGACACGACGTAAATGTAATGTAATGTAATTCAACTTCTATTCATAAACCTCCTCGTGTGCTACCCCGGGTAAGACTCTAGCGTCTCAGGTCTCACGGCTGGTGGATCGTTTTCTCTTGGGCGATTGCCTCTCGGCGCAACCGGACTGTTTGCGCACCGTTCGGCGACGCCAATCGATTGTGCACTCTGACTAATTGCTCAAGGAGTCTGGAGACTATGGAAATATACTGTTTTCTAAGCAGCGGGGGTGGATGTTGACCTGTCTTCAACCACTCTTGAAATGACCATTAAGCTACCTGATCCTCAATTCAGAACCGGGCAAGAAATGCCTTTGGTCCGCGATAGATTTATTCGGTGTGAGGTGGTGGTGTCAACTTGCGGGTTATCTCCGTATTAAAAGTCAATTTAAAGTGTATCAGAAGGTATTCGATATTGCCAGTTTGTAACGCTTCCCGAATAGGATATATTGACGCCAATGTATTGACTATCTGCCTGAAGTTCGAGGGTGTATGGATAAGGATTGTACTTGTGCTTAGTATCTCGTATTGAGCACGGCTCGAGTCTGTGGGAGTGCAGACTGATGCGTCTCGCCTCGATAAGGAAAGGAAGGAAAAGGTAACCAAGAAGCCGGACCCGTTGACTCGCCTCGTGAGAGGGTTACCGGGTATGCCGTCGCTGTCTTGGGGGACGTGATCACTCGAGGAATGATACTTTTGTCGTGTTTTCGCCGGTTTATATAGGCCGAAAAATGATGCAATCTAAAATATTCCGAGTAAAAGTATTGTTTCATCGTGCTGATTCACGAGGTAGAATAATACCTGAATTTGTGTCAGTGCATTTCACTGGAAATCAATGCATTTGTTGATTGCATGTAACGATACTTAAGGGTCGTTACAGATTCTAACTGAGTCACCGCTGAATATACGGCAGGAATAGTCGGAAAGCTGGAGGTATTATGAGGGTCAATTCCAGACGGAGATATCCTTCCAAACCTGGTGGACAGGGGGCGAGGCTGCCTGCTGGGTACCTTACCCGGTGTCTCGCTGTAAGGTATTGATCTCTGTCGGACTCGTGGCTTTGCTGGGCGGTAGGTTTGTGCCGTCTCAAAGACTTTTACGCTCATCCCCTGGCTAAAAGAACGATTACATACCGTTATACCAGCCTGGGGTAAATAGTTTGATCGTTGTAGTCGACACCGCCCAACTGATCTTATGACTACACTGTTTTCGAACAGAATAATTGCGATATGACAACGTGAGCGCCATATTTAGTAAATCGGTTTATTGCTCTTGTTCCACATCATCGTAAAGGTAATTAATTAGTAGATCGGGTAAACAGTCGGGAGGACAGGGCACAATATATCGCTTTCGGCGGTCTCCTTTTATTGCTTCATAAATCTGAAGGCGGATCCCTGAGTTGGCGCACTTTCAGGTAGTTTCAGGTTCGATAGCGCTGATTTTACTTTTCTGGCGGTGGCAGGCGAAAGATAGAAAAAATACGCAATGGTCTACACGACACAATTTTAGTGATTTTTGAAGTTTTGAATGTTATTTATTCAAGAACATATATAAGAATTATTTAAACATAATGTTGATAACTAGGCAGCGCCTTTCCCAAGGACAACAACAATTTTATATGATATTAATTTAAAACGTAATTTTATGAGACAATGTTTTCATCTATTGGTTTTATAAGCTAAGATCAACATAGTTACCAACATGTTATAGTATAATAAAAATCAAATAAAATAATGATTAAAAATAATTATATAATTAAAAATTATAATACTCATTGCTTAACAAAAATATAAAATAAAACATATATAAAATAAATCCGAATGTAACATTACACGTAATAAAAATATAAATGTTATTTAACTTTTTATTTGTACATCATTTTTTATTATAAAAAGGCTATGGGTAATAATTTTATATCTTTAATATCATCTTGTAATTTAATTCCCATTTATTATTTTTTTACTAATTTTATTTTTTTATAATTAGGTTTGACTATCTCACTTCTTTTAATCAATTATGATTATTAAAATACTATCTAATTGAGCACCTATTTTTATGTTTATGGAAATGTTAACAATTTTATATTATCAATTTTACTTTTATATTATGAATTTTATATTAAGAACATAGGAATTAGTAATAAAAGGTCTTAGTGTATAAATTCCCCGAAATTTCTATATTCCTTATTACTTAGTTTTTATTAATATTGGTTTATAATACATTCACAACAATTTAAATGTCAGCCTTAGAACAGTCTATTGCCTAGTTAGGTTTAGGATTAAAATAGGATCATTGGCAACAATTCCTGGCATAACATGTTATCAGTTTTTTGCTACTAGATTCTCGGCTATGACATTGTAATTATATAAATAATAAATACAAACGGAGCTGCCATGGAATTCACCGACCGGAGTCGGGCCCATCATAATACTATTTTTTTTACACTTCTGGGGGGTGAGCAGTGGATTCCGGACTTACGAACCGGCTGTGGTAGGTTTAGGACAGCTGTCTTGCCACATGTGAGCGTTCACCTTGCCACCCATTCACTCCCCCTTCGAAGCCATAGAATTTGAGATGCGCAAATCGCAGTTTTAGATAATTTTTCTAAGAAAGAGTTGATTATTTTTCTGGAAAGGCCAAGATCTTTAAAGAGGTGAAATAGAGATTTAGCTGGCAGGCCACGAGCGCCAACTTCCACCGCGTGAAGGTGAACAGTGAAGCCGTTCCGGGTTACGGCATTTGCAAGATCATGGTATTTATTTAATTTGTACTCGTGGTCTTTTGGGATATTTGATTCCCATATTCATTTACTGTAGATAATTGTAAATTACCAAATAAACAAAAAAAAAAAAAAAAATTATTGGCCCGTTTTGTAGATACATATAGGTAAATTATTAGCTAACTTCAAAAAAAGGAGGAGGGTATCAAATGGGTTGTATCTTTTTTAAAAAATGTTTGTTACCTCCGAACTCTGCCATTTCCGAACCGATTTGGAAAAATCCTGTTTTATTTGAAAGGATATACTTACAGATTGGTCCCATTTTTTCAAACGCCTGTTCTGATGATGGGATCCATGAGGAATTGAGGGAACTCCTTAAATATTATCATATGAATATGAAAATTTACATGTTGGTTCAATACCGATGACAATGCATTTTTCATGGTAAGCATGACCCGATTCTACACCCTGGGTTGGCTCCCGACGAGGGGACTCCACAACGGTCGACAGCACAGACACGAAATTTTGTATACCCATTCAGTTATGATAGCTCGTTTTAAGTTTTACCATGATATGGCTGCTTCACCCAGGGTAGCTCCCGGCGAGGGGACTCTTCAACGGTCAACAGCACAGACACGAAATTGTGTATATGCATTCAATTACGAAAGCCCGTGCTAAGTTTTCCAAGACAGGACTGCAGCACCCAGGGTTGGCTTCCAACGAGGAAACTCCTCAATGGTCAACAGCACAGACACGAAATTTTGTATACGCATTCAATTATGATAGCCCGTTCTAAGTTCAACCATGACATTGCTGCTTTACTTATAAAAAAGGAGCCGGGTTTTTTTTTAAATTTTGTGATTAATATTAAATATTTTCATACATAACATGCACCTGCTTGAATAAGATGGTAATACACTGCCCTATAAAAAATCACCCTATTATTTTAGTTGAAAATTAGGATATATATGATTGTTTCTATATCTTGTATTGATATTGTGGCGGTCAATTACATATGAGCAACATTGACGGTCTAATTTTATTAAAATGTTCTCGCAGTGGTTATTCAGATTCAATATATCGCGGACCGAGGCGCCCTTTGCCCGTCATGGTCACTCGGGATCAGGTGGCCAACGGATCGATTCAAGGATACAGGACGACAAGTCGACAGCTAGCCCCGCTGTCAAAGGAAATATACGTCTCCATACCCCTCTGGTTATTCGCCAGATGGGCAGTGAGTCTAGCAAACCGGACAGCTTAAGTTGTCAACTACAACGGCCGAGCCCGTCACCTCAGGAAGTTTTAACGAAATGTGATCGTTCTTTCTCCCGTGACGTGAGCGTAGAATACTTTGGGACTGTACAAACCTACCGGCCAGCAAAGCCACGAACCCGCCAGAGTCCAACGCCTATACAGTAAGTCACTAGGGAGGTAACCCAGTGGGGCCATCTCGCCCCGTGGCTATCAGTTTTGATAGGATATCTCCGCCTGAAATTAACCTTTAGGATACCTCCTCCCTCCCGACTGGTTACAGGGCCGAAGTCGCTTACGCGGCCTCTGCCTGCCGCAAATTCAGGGGTGTTTTAGTTTGAATCTATCGCGGATCAATGACATCTTTTGCCCGGCTCTGAATTCAGCATCAGGTAGCTATTTGGCCATTTCAAGAGTGGTTAACGACAGGTCAGCATCCACCCGTCCTGCTTAGCAGACAGTGTATTTCCATAGTCTCCAGACTCCTTCAGCATTAATCAGAGTGCACAACCGATTGTCTGTCGTCGCACGGTGCGCAAATCGTCCAATAGCGTAAGGAGGCAATCTCCTAGGAAAACCTATCCACCAGCCGTGAGGCCTGAGACGCAAGAGTTTTACCTGGGGTAGCCATCCACATGAGGAGGCTTCTGAATAGGAGTCGAATCGTGAGTTAGACCGACCCTATAACTCGATGGATCTTATGGCCTAAGCTGCACGAATCCATTCGCTACCTAGCAAACCGAGCCGATTAGGAGTCCCTCTACACGGAGGCTACTACATAGGAAATAAACGGAGAAATGGGCAGGCCAGATGACATAGAGTTTGGCTAACTCCACCCAAGTTACACGGAACCGTTACCATTATGAGGAACTGAAAATGATACACTACTACTATACTTGCAGTGTCGCTCTTATCAATGCTCTTAGTAGGTACCATATATTTCAGGGTGACTTTTACTCATGTTTTAGGCGACATTATCATATTTCTAGACGTATTGACGTTAATAAAATGTAAAAGTGTAAATGTAAGAGGTGCTTTTTTTTTCAATTCACTTATTCAAGTGAAGCTAAATTAAATCATGTAAACTTGTGTATTTTAAAACGAACGTATGGAATGGACGTTATACGGGCGTGAGTGTGAGCCTAGAGTAAGCAGTCTATTTAAACTTGATCTGACCTTGTTCTTAAAGTCATGCCTCTCTATTGTCTCCACCTCTGTGTAATGCAAACATTAAATATCAAAGTTGCTAACAATGAAACGATTGTAATTACGGTCATTCTTCGCAGACAAAGCAAACATTACAGAAGTAACAAGTCTAGCAACATGGATAAACATTAATGTCCAAAATTTATTACTTGCCATAAAGGGACATTTTGATGTTATCTTATTTTATTTGCTGTTTTCCCTGGATAAACTAACTGCTTTAATAACGATACAAAGAAATCTGTTCGGATTTAGGGGTAGGCGTAAAACAAACAGATTTCGGAGAGACGTGAGATTCGTGGGGTGATTTGATGTTTGGCTATAAAAGATTTGATAATATTAGCTAATACTTGCATTTCTCCAACGTGCTCTTCGTGATTAATAAGACATTTTAAAAGGAATATTCGGTATCACTTTTACTGAATTCTAGATGTTTGAAATCACGATGTCATAAGCTAAGTGAAAGCATTGCCTTATCAAATATATTAAGATTAAAATTGTGTAATATTATTAAATAAATGAAATTATAAAATAAATTAAAAGACACTTATCTGGTCGATGTAAACCAGGAGCGTCTCTATGCCCTCCAATTTTCAATACGTTCAATTCTATTTACGGGAATATTATAGCTAGGAGACCATATTTGCGAAGAATATTCGAGGCGACTGCAAACGAATGCGTAGTTAAGGGTAAGATAGAATGTTTTACTGAGAACTGCTTTGAGTTCGAAGTACGAACCCTAACATTCACTATGCTTTTTTCGTGAGGTTTACTGTATGTGATCTGGCTCAATCTATTGCGTT
Organism: Micropterix aruncella; assembly: GCA_944548615.1. Taxonomy (NCBI): domain Eukaryota; kingdom Metazoa; phylum Arthropoda; class Insecta; order Lepidoptera; family Micropterigidae; genus Micropterix; species Micropterix aruncella. The sequence goes on from OX155968.1 coordinate 9,903,343, forward strand.
GTCTTTGCCTCTTTTCCAACTATCTATCCCAAGTCAACTGTCTCCATTTGAGTATCTTCCAATATAAAGGCCCGTATGTATGCTTTAGTTGGAATGGGTGGCGGACTCATGAAGAGCACGTGGCTCCCGATTTATTGGGCTGTTTGTAAACCGTGCCGAATCCACTTTTATGATTATTGATTCTTGCCCTGTAATCGGGTTAGCCAATTTATGACTCTACTTAGAGGACGCCCGCGACGCCACCACCGCCAAATTTATAGCTATCTAATACAAAATTCTCATATAACTTGAGCTATATTGAAAATAGGGTGTATGGTATTCTTCTTCTTCTTCTTGTTCTATGTCCACCCAGAATGTTAACGATCAATGTCTTGACTCGAAATGTCGATATCTTGACTACGTGGAACTTATCTATAACGTTTCTGAGTAGCAACGTGGTACCATAGAGTATATATCGTCGCCTTACAATTATAACTCGATAACTCGAATTTAGTAGTTCTGAGATAAATGGGTTTGAATGTTTTTTTAAAGTTTCAACTCGTCCACCATTTTTGATTTGTGAAAACTAATAAGTGGACCTAAATACTAACCTCAAACTAGATAAGTGGAGATATCGAGTTCTTGCACTACGATAGCAGACAGTGCTGCGAACTTTCAGCTAGAGATGTCTACATATTGATTTTTAGTATTATAGCTTATCTGATTTTAGTTATCTGAACTTCAGTTATCTGGTTTTAAGGGAATATAGAGTTGATATTTTTACATCTTCTGGCATACTTATCACAAAAATGCCAATTTTCGAGTTATCAAGTTATTTGAACGTAAAATAATAAGGCTAATTTTGAGCTTTTTCAAAATAAACATTTTAAGTGAAAACGGTTGTATCTTTTTCGGTAACTAAAACATATTTAATGCTTATTTCATTTAGGTGAGTAGGTCTTCCAAACAGTGGAAATTGTAATTTTTAAATCAAATTTTAATTTATACAAAATATATTGAATCAATTTTTTAAAAACTTGACATACATATTATTGACATCGTCCTTTAACAGTTTTATGTATCAAATATTTTCATACCCAACCGCAAAGCTTATGGTCTTCAAAGGGCTAATATCCCACAACCATAACAAGCACTAGAACAGTAGAATAATAGAATAGAATAACTTTATTGTGCTATAAAAACATAACTTAATGAATATTACACTGGTTTTATAAAGAAGACAATTTATGCACAAATGGCGGACTTATCGCTATAGCGATATCTTACAGTCAACCATTTGATAAAATAATTCCTAATTTTCACAGTACAATACACAAAGAAGTAGTAAAGTTAAATTTAAAATAAATTTATACAAATATATCTCAGTGACTTATGCTAAGGTTGCCCAGGGAAGGGTAGAGGACAAGGTGAGGTATTTGGTTAGTGGCTGTGTAAAAATAAATGTTTCTTCAACAACTTTTTGAAAGTTTGCAACGAAGGTGCATGCCTGATAGAGTAAGGAATCTGTATCCATAAACGAGCAGAATGGACTATAAAAGAGTGCGTGTAAATAGAAGAATGATGCGTGTAAATGTTATCCCGGCTTGATCGAAGTGGAAGACCGTGGCCTCTCAACAGGTGGAAATTGTCCTTGAGATAGGAGGGTGAAAAGGGGGTTATTTAGTATGTTGTAGAGTAGCGACAACGTATGCAAATTTCTTCGTTCGCGAATAGGAAGCCAAATGAACAACAGAACAGCAGAACAGCAGATCAACAGAGCAGCACCAGAACAGCAGAAATATCATTTACATAATAGTAATTTTCAATGAAATAAGTATGCCACTTGATTTGTATGATTAAAACACATAATAGGACTTACCACTATCTCCACTTTTCAACAATCCTTGGCCAATGGGAATTCCGAATGCTACTGCGCCTTATTATTCGCTATTTTCTTGTGTACATCGCTCTGGCGGGTTCCAAGGGTTACATTGTCCGTGAAAAAGGTTACTCTCGAGGTTTCTCAGCATTAATCTTACCCTGGTCGTTAATGGACCCCAAAATTGAGGTAAAGGAGCAAGATCAATTGATCAATTGGAAAAGAACTTATTCGACAACGTATTTTATAAGAACATATATAACAAAATGAATGAACAAGTATATATAACAAAGTGAATAGTGTTTTTCCTGTAGGACTGAAATCTAGTCACTGCGTAAAGAAAAACTTAACTAAGTCACTTTTGACTATGGGTCTACAAAAAACGGAGACATTAATAAAATATATATTAAAATAGAGTACGATTTGTGAGATATATGTATTTGTGAGATTTATCTATAAGGTATATATTTATTTATTTATGTATGTGATAATAGTGCGTAATATTATTAGTATCAATAGTGCGAAATATTATTTAAGTGTATATATATATAAATATATATATATATATATATATATATATATATATATATATATATATATATATATATATATATATATATATATATATATATATATATATATATATATATATATATATATATATATATATATATATATATATATATATATATATATATATATATATATATATATATATATATATATATATATATATATATATATATATATATATATATATATATATATATATATATATATATATATATATATATATATATATATATATATATATATATATATATTTGATTGTAAATGTGTAAATTATTATTTTTTCAAATTGAAATTATGTTTATCACTAAATAAATGAAATGATAAAATAATGAAAGGGCACTTATCTGGTCTGTGGTGACCAGGAGTGACTCCACGCCTTCTTCTTCTCCTCCCTCAGTGTTTGCTGGTGCTTCCTGCTGTGGCACTAGAATCCGATTAAAATGGCCTCACACAGCGGCAACACAACAATGCGAGACGAGAATGAATGCTGGAAAATAATAGGCGATTAGTGTTTCTTAAATATTAATGATTGTTATAAAATGTATATCAATATTTCGGCTCAGCCGTCGTCAAGATATGTGACATTTCTCAATGAAATGTCACATATCTTGACGACGGCTGAGCCGAAATATTGATATACATTTTATAACAATCATTAATATTTAAGAAACACTAATCGCCTATTATTTTCCAGCATTCATTCTCGTCTCGCATTGTTGTGTTGCCGCTATGTGAGGCCATTTTAATCGGATTCTAGTGCCACAGCAGGAAGCACCAGCAAACACTGAGGGAGGAGAAGAAGAAGGCGTGGAGTCACTCCTGGTCACCACAGACCAGATAAGTGCCCTTTCATTATTTTATCATTTCATTTATTTAGTGATAAACATAATTTCAATTTGAAAATATATATATATATATATATATATATATATATATATATATATATATATATATATATATATATATATATATATATATATATATATATATATATATATATATATATATATATATATATATATATATATATATATATATATATATATATATATATATATATCTATATATATATATATATATATATATATATATATATATATATATATATATATATATATATATATATATATATATATATATATATATATATATATATATATATATATATATATATATATATATATATATATATATATATATATATATATATATATATATATATATATATATATATATCAAAAATAGGGCGTATCCTTATGCAACACAAAATGCCTCCAATTGAGACGAATTAAAGCGAAAAAATAAAAAAACAAACACATTGATCACTTCGGCAAAGCCGTTTTATAAATGAAGGTGACATTACGAAATAATTCAAATTTCGAATGCTACCAACATTTAAAATATGATATAATTGGCTGAGTGTGTTATCAACGAGCAATTAAATCGAAATAAAAATAAAAAAACCTCCATATGCCCAATGAAATGAAAGAAGAAACATCAATCTTAATTTCTGGCAGAGAAGTTTATAATAAAGATTGTATAATGTTATCAAAATAGGGTAAACCTATATAAAATTGTATAATATTAATTTTTTTTTATAAAGAAACATTGTAGAAAACTGTTTTCTACAATGTCCGTCTTTACAGCGGTCTCAAAATTGGGACCTGTAAAATAAACCAAAGAGTTTGAGATTTTGTAATTACTTTGAATTTACAAAGTATATTTTTAAAAGCATTCTAAAATGTTTTTTCCACTTACCATCTTCAAACACTTTCCAAACGCTGGGTTCACGATTTTTCACTTTTTCCGCATATTCGGTGGATTACGTAATCTTGGGAGTGGGGGGGGGGGAGAGGTGAGGCCGCTGATTACGTCTGTTGACATGAGGGAGGGGGAGGTCGAAAATCACAAAAACGTGATTACATAATATGTGGATGGCCCACATATCGTTTTTTTAGCCCGTTTACAATACTTTCCCTCTGCTTGGAAAGTAATATATAGCGAGAGGGAAGCGAGATTTACAACGGTCGTAATATTTCCTTGCGTTTGGATAGCGATATAGAGATTGTTCATAATGCCAATAAAAACGGTTGTCGCTTTCTCCTCGTTAAAGCTTTTTGACCGCGAGAGTGTTTGTATTAGGGCTAATTAATGGTCGTTTGTAAAATATATGAACCAAGTAACTTGCGATATAAAATAGTTACTAAGTTAATGGATGGAAACTCTCGCCGAATGAGCACTTTAACAAATTGTACGGATTACTAAGAGAAGTATACTTTCTCTGAATAACTTCGTAGATATCCAGGCTTCTACGATAACACGTACTGAATTGAATAATAAAACTCCCCAGATGCAGGCGACTGCATTTCAATCTGGCTGAAAGAAAGGGTAATCCCTGAAAGTTAGGCGAAAGAATGACATGTAAAGAACGAAGTATCTTTCATTTCGCGACGGATTTGCCTTCATATCCGCCAGACTTATGACATAAATATAACGAAATGTTTTTCAGACATGGAAATGTAAATTTGTCGGCGTATTCATCACGAATGTAACCGTCACGATTTATTTTAGAAAAAACTGCTCCCTCCGGCATCGCAAGGCATAAATTTTTAATGAGATGAGTTTACAATGAAGTAGAATAGAAGAATTTTGTCGAAACTATTTTTCTACCACGACTTTTAATACTCTATTTAAAGTTTACGAACAAACTGGTTAACTTATTTAGAGAGTTATTTCAATTTTTAATCAATTTTTCAGTGGATTTTTCATAAAATTTTGTCTGTATACATAATTTACTATGTTACTTACTTCTTGATGACAACGCGTAATTACTACGACTTTAGATGACACTCGAAAGGATCACGTAAAATTGTCCATGCGAGAAATACTTGCAACACGCTTTATGCTCGTAGGATGTTGCTGCAATGACTTTCAACGCCAATAACTCACCAGCCAATGATTATAGCTACATACTGCATATGACATATTCTACCTACATTAAAAGCATGCTCTAATAAAAATAAAGTATTAATAAGTTACTATGAAAAGTAAGATGGATTTAAAAGTTGTTTTGAGGCAGTCTTGTTTTTTTAACACATGAATTATCAGGGGTAGATTCAGGTGATTGGCCTCTTTTATGGCATCTGTTATCCCTTTGCAAAAGCGTGGCTGTTAGTTTGCGAGCTTCGTCCTAATTTGATGAGCAATTTGAATAGTTTGCTAGCTGCATCACGAATTTTGACTCGATCTTGAAGGAATAAGTTCTTCACTGATGCCACCAGGTTAGAGTCATCAGCGTCCATGACGGACAAGTCTTCCACTGCTGCAGATGTTTTCTGAAAGGCCAGATGGTGTTGCTATCAACCTCCTTGGTTTCTTCTGACTGAGCGCTTATTGCTAAGTCTAGGTTTCGTTCTTCCGGAGAGGCATTACTCTAATCGTCTTTTCAACTTCCACATTTTTTTCTTACGAGTAGCATTGTAAATCCGCGTTATTGCAAAAAGTAATAAACATTTTAAACCGGAAGTTGCCAGGTTTCTGAAATCCGCATATTCGAGAGCAGATTCCTACTAGCCATTCAGCCGTAAGCATATGCTATTCTACTTTGGCTTGGGTGAAGGGATTAGGATAGGAAGGGGAAGATTTGGATTGGGTTTTAGAACTATGGAGCATTGCGAGTTGGAAAGTCGTCCGAATTCGTGGCATGTGCATTGTGGCATCTTTTTCAGAGAACATTTAAAATGCTAAGCTTAGAGAACCACCATGATAGTTGAGGTTATAGACTCGGGCCAGACCCGACCATATGAAGACTCAACCCATATGCAACAGTGATAGTAGGGATGAAACAATCCGCTCGTTAAAATTTCGGCTAGCCTTTCTCCATTCTCCGAAATACTTAAGTGCTGAGTAGACAAGTAACCAAAAGTAGTTGTTACTTGTCTACTCTGACTAATCAATAAAAAGTACTTAATGTGTATTATAATGCTATGACTACAGGTTATTGGATAGAAGCTGAGATTACGCTATATATAGCGTAATAGATTGCTCAACGCAGTACTACGATTTGGTGCTTAGGATTTTAGTAAGAAACGCAACGTGTAGATGGCACTCATAGTACCAAACATTCGTTAATCTCCTCCTTTGTTCAATATGGTGGCATTCGAGGTTTGGGAAGTATGGCGGCGCACTATGGATGATGCTCTAAACATGCCTATACGGTACCCTATATCGAAATAAAATAATATTATAAGAAAGATGTCAATGTTTAATTTGTTATACAGGATTCAATGCGTTACTATTAGGCACTTTAATCTTCAGGTAGAATGTGAGATGGTATTCAACTTTTCCGTAATATTTATTTAATGTATTCAACCCAAATATAAATGCAATAGATGATACTACTACACTTTACATTACATTACATTTTCGTCGTGACCAATTGAGGGCTCAAGACCGCTCTTGGACGTGTCAAAATAATTGGGTTAGGTAGTAAGTTTCGTTACTTAACTACTCTTTACTGAACATACATAGGTAGTCAAGAATTAACTACTAGATTATCAAACTATAAATATAAATAATTAAATTAGAAGCATAATATTTGAAGTAGTTAGTAATTCGAAAAGATACGTAGTAAAATGATTCATCGTAATATTCAAATTGTCAGTAAAATGTTAAATAATCAAATTAAATCTACGTTATGCATTTTAAACTAAAAGTACAGATATAAGACCATATAAAATAATAAGACAATAAGGCTCTACTTGTTTAAGTAATTTAAATGAGCACAATATTTTAAAAATCATGGCCCTCAAATTCGGCCAGATTATAGAAAGGGTGGCCTATCAACATCTCCTTGACGTTTTTTTTAATTTTATGTCCTCCAGCTGTTTAAATTTTGCACTAATAATTGAATGTTATATTTGTTATCATTCATTGAAAAAATTGATTTTTAATAAACAATCAAACCTTTATATAAAACACCATTCATTATCAGTGCTATTATAGATGACCAAATAACTATTAGTTCGCCATACTTTGCTATCAGCGCCACCTGCATGTCGCGGGCACAGCATGTTTAATCTAAGACCATACATAATCCATTGATTATATATAATATCATTTCACTAGTTAGTTAAATATATTACATCTTCATTACTTCAAAAAATATAAATCAGATGTTGTTGCAGATTTTATCTAAAATAGAGAAAAAAATCTGCGTGTCAGTTCCGACGAGTGGAGTTTACTCTAAGTGCGATTGTCATTAAATATACAATAGGCAAACTAGGTAAATAAACGCATCTCTTGTAATACTGAAAGCATGTATATAATTTTATTCATATAACATTGCTTACGTGCTTGGTTGATTGATTGATTGATTGATTGAATAATTAATTGCTTAATTAAATGTATATTACTATGTTACGATAAGGTATTTAATTTTGAAATATTCTGCTTAGATGGCGCTAATATTAAGTCATTTATAAAAACATAAAACATTTTGTTAACGCTAGATTTTACTACCCAACAAATTGTCATATCGGAGTATTTAAATGAAATCGATTCTTAAGAAATAACTTCAAAAATAGGTACTTCGTCATATTAAAGTCATTTTTGATAGCAAATATCAAAGAGGTACTTTTTACCCATCTTGGTAACAATAAATAATGTCTTAAAAGTAATAAATTCTAAAATATTATCCGACACAGTTACAAGATGGACGTCGCAGCCGCCACTCCGATATATTCCAGTTTATTTTTCTCGCTGAAATTGAACGCCATTTGAGGGGATTTGAGATAGAGGCGAGACAGAATCGTGGACCCTAACCCTCCGCCCGCATTCGGCATGCGCTTCGCTAATTCTTCGTAACCATTCTCGGGAGAATTTTAATTAAAACTTTGGCGCTGCAACGCCCGATGACTCCGAAGGCTTAGAGAGAGGCTATGCGAGTCGTATGGAACTATGTCAGTTTGCATCATCTTATGAGGGACTATTGACTGTGCGACTTAATTTGGTTTCATGCAGCTCGGGCCTGATGGCCTGTCTGTGTCTTCTTAGGTCGGCTCAATTCACGGTTCAGTTCCCATCCGGTAGCCTCCTTGAAGCTGCTGCAACTAGCAGTCGAAAACAGTTGGGATCAGAAGTTCTGATCAGGGAGAACACTTCGGGTGGAACTGGGCGGTTTGCGCGGTGGGCTGTGTCAACCTAGCTTGCGCAATCCTGCTAATAACCGGGGAGCCTGGAGACTTACGTTTCCTAAGGTGTGGGGGTAGCTGTTGACCTGGTTTAACCTATCCTTAGAAACGATTCGTTGGCCACCCGACCCCGAGTGATTTTGAGGAGCAAAGAGCACCACGAATCCGCGTCAAATTCTGAATCAAAATCTGAATTACTATTAACGTCACGCAATGCTGCAACAGTGGACAAAAATCCAAAAATACGTTTAAAAAATGACCAGAAATGGCATTGATTTTGTATTCTACGATCGCAATCTTACTGTAGAATTTTAATACATATAGATTAGCTGTAAGGTTTTGTAAACTTTCTGACAGGATTTTTTGCACGGGTCTCTATGTATACAAATTATCGACTTCTCCGATGCGTGGTTTTCGTGTATGAATGGCTCGAAGGAAAATGCTGTGTTGGAACATTTAAAGGCTCTGCTGGTAATGTAAGAGTGCAAGATGATTTGAAAATAGTTTTGCGTGTATTTTGTATGTTTTTAAGAAATAAAAGTGAAGGGAATAGTCCAGATTTTTATTTATATATTTATTTATTTATTTAAGGATTAATTACTATAAAACATTGTTTTTGTTTATAAAAATAACAAGAACCGAATGGCAAAACCTTAACCTTTTGCTTATTTGATTCTGTCACCCAACTGGGACTAAGCCGTTCTAGGATAGACAGGACTCTAATTTTACAATAAATTATGTAAAAGTTTTATTAAAATGTTCATAAAACTAAATTGCCCTAAAATATGATCCTCAAAAAAAAAACAATCAAATAGAGCGAGACAATCAGAGAATTTACTTACAACTAAAGTAAAGATTAAAATAAATCTATAATAACAAAAGTAAAAAAGTCAATAAGTAATATTTTATATACGGTAAGAAATATAAATATTAATATAAAATAAAATACAATTCAACGTCAAAACAATATATAACAACAAAATGAATTGGTAAGTAGTTGATGTCGCGCTTTATTTCTATATGAGATCAAAGGATGTCTGGAAAAGAAGTTCTGTTGCCAACATTCATTAAAGATATCCGGAGGACAGTGGAATGCAAGGCTGTACCAGGACCGACTGAAGGAATGTCCAAAAAGTCGTTCCAGGAAATCTTTAAATCGAAGAATTTGTATTGTCCAAACAGTATTTGTCTAAATTAATACATATGAATATTAAATAAAATATGATCGCTGTAATAAATATAGTCATTAGGAAAAAAACGAAACAAATAAATTTCTAAATAATTTGAGCACAGACTTTACATAAACAAAATAATTCAATAACCTAACGGAAAGTCACCCTCAACTTTTGAATTTCATTTGAATATTCCAGATGAGGTTATAACATTTTAATACGTTCTGATGGCGCTTTGGGTTGAGCGGCAGTCAATTTACATGAATTAATTGTGGAAATACCTGTATCTATACTGCGGGTCGTGCAGGAGCGTTATTTTCTATGCTAAAGCATCCACACCAATGAATATATTTTAACATATAAATTTCCAGAGGTGAAATGAAAATTAGCTTAACGCAACGTATTAGGTTACTTATGAAGTTACCATTCATTAGGTAATATTTCTACGGTAATATTATAAATAATATCTATATATAAAAAAATGGATATTGGTACTGATTCTGTCTGTCTGTCTGTCTGTCTGTCTGTCTATCCAAACTTAATAGACTCCAGCACCGTTTGACCGATCACTATAAAAGTTAGCAAATATATGTATTTTCTCATAGCAAAGGCTTTTATGATATCCGCATTGTTGTAACTTACCACGAGATAACGCTGCAACACATCAAATTCTATACCGCTCAACCGATCGCCATGAAAATTGGTATACCTAGACATTTGAAAACTGATAATATTTTAGCACTATGAACATTATTGTAACTCACCATCAGATGGCGCTGCAGCACATAAACCTATATACCGCCCAACCGATCACCATGATAATTCGTATAGATATATATTTGAGACCGCATAATATTTTCGCGCTATTCACTTTGTTGTTACTCACCAATAGATGGCGCTGCTGCAGATCAATTTATATGCCGTTTAACTAATCTCCATGAAAATTAGTGTACGTATTTGAGCACGGATATAACAAGGGCAAAGGGGTAATACCACTAATACCTTATTTATTTATTTATTTATTTCATTTAACAATTCATTTACAAGTGCACAAGTATCACTAATAATCATATCAATAAAAAAATATATATAATTAAAATTAAAATTAAAATTAAACACGGCCGATATGAGCATTAGCATTTAAGTACTGCTGCTGCCAAACTAAGTGCCAGGACTTGTTCCAGGGCAGCTAGCTCTCTAGTTTTTATATCACATATATTCGGCAATGAATAAAAAAAAATAAAAAGGAAAAGAAATATATATATTCCCGTCACCATTACAAATTATAACTAATAATCACTAACTAATAATCACAATAGGAAATAAAACACAAAAATAAATAATCGTGTTAATAAAATAAAATAAAATGTCAAATGATATCAAACAATAGTCACCAAAATTTATGAATAAGTAATAGTAATAAATAAAAATAAAAAAAGTCAAAGAAAATAATAATAATAATAAGAAATGTCAGGGATAATTGTCTCGGTATATTAATTTGTGGATATTTTGCCGGGCGTCATATTTTAGCCAGGAATCAATTTGGGCTTTAAAAGAAGAAGAAGACTTCGGCACATACATTTTTAAATCTTCATCTAGCATACATATAAATATATTAAATAAATCGAAACAACCACCTATACTTTTAGTAATTTTCAAGGTAGTTTTAATTTAGTTTTAATGTAGTTTTGACGCTTAATTTAGTTGTAACGCTGTATTTAATCAATCAAAACGGCGAGCTTAATCTTACAGCTAGAAGCAATATCTTACAGCTATAAACAATATCTTACAGCTAACCCTAACCTAATAGGAGGTCATGTTTTGCGGTAAAAATAAGATAAAACTATTGTTAAAATTGCTTATAAAGGCAACACGAATCGAATGTATCTAACAATAAAATCCGGTAGAAAATGAAACAAAATAAATTGACATTTTCCAATATCATAAACATAAAACTCGATGCTGTGGTTACATGTGCAGATAAAGCATTCCAGAGACGGGCTCCATGTACGGAGAAAATAAAATGACACTTATAAATCGAGAAGGGCTAGACCGATTTTAATGGTTTTAGATTATTATTAATTTTCTCCGTCCCGAATAGCAGAACAACTATTAAAAACATTTTCCCATACAAAATGTAAATCCGTGTTTTCTTATGGTCAGTTGTACGTGGCACGTTTACGTGTCGGCAAATCATCCGCTTTATTTGTTCTTGCGCCTGATAAAAATACAAAAAAATGTCGTATATCACAAGGTGCTTCAATGAAGAGAATTAAACCGAGTACATCCCATGCTGCACAACATGCAAATAGTTTAATTCAATCATGCCTTGCTGACACGCGATTGATATACTTATTTTTTGTGTTTTATATTTCCGTTTGTGTTATTATCTAAAGTAGTGAACTTAATTTTATTTTGTATTAATTGTATTACTTTCATAAAATCATAAATTAAGTTCAGCTAATCTGTAACACGACATTCATTGACTGTTAGGCGGTTCGAAATTCGCCGGCCAGCTAGTAAATAATAAAAACCAACGAGAGGCAGGAGAACAGATTAGCAGATTGTGATTTACAATATAGTTTTAACATGTTTTGCTAACTCATCTTTGTAGAAATTATATATTATTATATAAAAAATTGTAATGACCATTTTGTGTTTTTTTATACATACGTATAATAAAATAATTAGTCTTATTCCTCATATTTTTATTAGAATTTACCTAAATAACCACCATCCGCTATTTAATGTCGTATTTGATTTAAATGTTTTGTCCCAATCTTCGGTTTCGTTGACGTGAAGAGAATTCAACCGGTGACCTTGCAGCAAATCTGATACCAGAAAATGTCTGTCTTCGGGTCGTAGATCGTTGGAAACTGTCGAAAAACAATGAAAATATAACGGAGGTTTGGCGATGGTGCTTTGAGGTTACCAATATGTATCACTGCACCGCGGTGGTGTGGACCGTGTAGAGAATTGATGACCACTCTAGCACAACTGGGACACGTGCGGTGTGCATTGGCTGTTTTAACCGGAGGCGCGCAACAGTGGAAACCCAGAGTTGATCTCGGGTGAAAGGTTTGTGTGTTGAGCCATTATGACCCATGTGTTTAGGTCGGCCGAATTCATCCGGTAGCCTCCAGGTAGAATTTTGAGCCCGGGTGCTGTGCTGCGGGCCAGTTCCCTTAGGAATGGTCGTTCGGGCGCCCCTGGGCAGTTTGCGCACGGTGCGGCGTTAGCCAATCGATTGTGCATGTTTAGAAACAGCTTTGTTTCCTATAGAACAGGGGCGGTTGTTTACCTTGTGGCAGCCGCTCTTGAAATGAACATTCGGCTACCCGATGCCGTGGTCCGCGATAGATTTGGTAAACACCGAATCAGCAACTATAGTTGTCGACTACAGCGGGCGAACCCGTCACCTCAGGAAGTTTTAACGATTAGTCGTTCTGTCTCCCTGAAGTGAGCGCAGAAGACTTGGACAAAAACAGTCCACCGTCGAAGCTCCGCCACATGCCCGTAAGAGGCCAACGCATTAACCGCGAGATAGCCAGGAATGTTACCCAGCGGGCTTACACTCACGCCCTTACTTCCGATTTCGACCAGATTACTCCAGTCTCTCGATTGGTTCCGAATTCGAGGTCGCTTGCGCGGTCCTCTTACGTAGCGGTAAAACGGTGTGTACCGAATCTATCGCGGACCACGGCATCCTTTGCCCAGCTGTTCACCCAGGATCGGGTAGCCGATGGTCGGTTCAAGAGCAGTCGTTGTAAGGTCCGCGACCACCATCGCTCTATAGGAAACAGTACTACTTCCAGACTCCCCCGACTGTTAGTCAGAGTGCGCAGTCGATTAGCTTACGCCGCACGGTGCGCAGACCGTCCAGGAGCGCCAGAAGGTTGATTCCTAGGGGAAACTAGCCCTAAGGCCAGAGTCCTACCCAGGCTCACACTTCATGCGTGGAGGCCGCCAGATGGGTGTTGACCCGTGAGTGTGACCAACCCTGAACAGAATGAGTCTTCGTGGCTAACTCAGCAAGGGCCCGTTAGCTCCCCTAATCAGCATTACACAAGGGAGAAGACCGCTCAAGCGACTTCGAATCTGTAACCAGTCGGGGGACCGGACAAATCGGGCCATAACTGATATCGAGGGCCGCTGAGTTTAATACCCGGTGCCGGTCGGTAAGGTTTGGTCTCTCGATGGCTAGTTGGCGGAACAAGATTGTGGATTGTCATCGTCTAAGTCTTCTACGCTCATCCCATAGCTGAAAAAACGATCACATACCGTTATACAGACTGGGGTGACTGGTTTGCCCGTTGTAGTCGACACCGCCCAACTGTTGAGCTAGTGAGCGTGTTCAGGCAAGCTCGGATTTTCCAACGATGTTCGTTCGTAAAAGTGATATTAATAGTATATCTGACTTCATAGTTATTTTGCGCGTGTGGCAACACCACATGCGGCGAATATGAATTTAATTTCTGGCGGGGCAAACGAATTTTAAAATGTGACGTAGTATTTTCAGTGGAATAGCACGCTTTACTCAAAAATACCGATAAATTGGTTTAATACTCACCACAATAAGGAGATTTTCCTCCAGTAACAACGTAAAACTGTCCAAAAGATCTGTTACTATAAGCATCGATTCCCATAACACCGCAGTTTTTGCCGGATTTATTGCATTTCGAATTCACGCTTGAATTTATTCTGAAACGATTCAGTATTTAAAAACATATTACTAATTGCTCTTGCAGAAAATAGTAACAACCGCACTGCTGTCGTAACAAAAAAGGACGCATCTGCTATTTACAATGAAAAAAAAAAACAAAAGTTTTGATAACATTGTCATTTTTAATAAATACGTTAATTTAGTTATGTAATACATCTTTTCGAGAACGTTTTATTTTTATTACGTATATTAAATTTATTAATAAATTATTAAAATTTCTCCATACATTTTAGCAAAGAAATCACCACAATATCAAATAATTCTTTGAAAAGACGCATGTCATCAATTACACCTTTCAGCGTAATATCGTTGATTATATTTATTATTTATTTATTTATTTTATGAATGAACATTGTAAATTAGTCAATAATATAGAGCATATTACAGTCACTGGTAACCTTTTTCTTATGACGGCAGCGCAATGACTTTATTTTAATACCCATCATAAGACATATCCCAATTATATGCGATAAAACTGCAATTTTTATTTAGCAGAGATTCTATAAATAGCAGATGGGCTCGTCCGTGACTGCAGATTGCTGCGCTTAGTTCTGAAAAAAAAAACAGTTTTGATATTACATACGGACAAATCGGTTGGGGCGGTATGGCAAGAACAAATCTTGACCCACTGGTCAAAGCGCAAAAGGCTTTGCTCAGAGTCATTAACAAGAAGCCATATCGCTCCCCGTCAGACGACCTATATACAGACTTTAAAGTACTTGACGTACGCCAACTATACATACGCGCTGTTCTGGTGCGCTATCGGAGGGACCTCATGAAGAACACGGATAAAGACAAACCAGAGCACAAACACAACACTAGACACAAAGACAAACAGATTCAACCAAAAATGAGGACTGTATACGGACAACGACACTACGCATATCTCGGACCGAAACTCTATAATATATTTAACTCGTACACAGGACAGATCTTAAACATAACCGACAACCAGTTCAAGAGACGGGTGTCTCATTGGCTCTCAAATTATACTAGAGAAGAATGCGAAAGTATGATATATTAAAATATTCTATTTCTAATCACAAATTATAGGATATATAGATGTAAATTATGGATATGTATACAGATATACAGATTATAATATGTTATATTTTATTATGTTATACTATATTATATATAAATATGCTACATTATTTTATATGTTATAACATATGATATTATATTATATTGTAATATGTTATATTATATTATTTATATTATATTATGCTAAATTATATTACGTATTGTTTTTAAGACGGAAGAAGGACAGCAGGCAAGGCTACAGGCTCAGCAAATAATACCACAGAACTATGTATCCATCACCCCAACACAGGCGTATACCTAGTGGGGTGATGTAATCCTGACAAGTTAATGCCCTTTCGCGATTTTCTTCATATGTATTCTTTTAAAATGTGTTAAAAAATGAACGCAATCTTTCTATGTAACTATAAAAAATAGGATAAATAAATAAATAAATAAATAAAATAAATATACTTAGTATAGGTAGGTACCTACTACAAATGGTAGCGATGAATCCGGGTCACCAAAATAAATCTTATTATCTCGGAAGCTATGAATGCTAGCTTATTTAATAATCGCTTGTTATAATTACTTATAGGACAGGACAGAAACAAAAGCAAAAACAAATGGAGTGAATTCGTAGTTCGATTTTCAAAAAATCATTTACTTTGTTTTTAGCCTTTTTGGTGACAGTAATTTACAGTAACCATGAAGTATTTAAGTAGTATTAAATGTCTATAAATTATATTTTATTTAAATGAGCTAGAATTTTTAGTTTCCGGGATATTAAGGTTTATTTTGGGGACCCGGATTCATTGCTCATGAGTGTAGTTACCTACAATGCCACTGAATATTATATTCATGCCAATCCTGTACTAACTTCATACTTTACATAACTAATGCATTAAAAATAAAATTACATATTATACATATGTAACACATGTAATGTTGTAAATTTCACCCGAGACGATCATATAATTAAATATGACTAGGTAATAGAAAGTGAGACTGTACCCAAAAAGTCTCTCGTATGCGATTTCGGACTTTAACTTTGAAGCTAAATTGTTCTTTGACGGTAATATAGGCTAGTATAGTCCTAAAGGCAAAAATGGGCTTCATGTACAGCATTGGAAAGACGTTTAATGACATTTTATTTCCATTAATATGTTTGTTTGTTTGTTTGAAAAGCTTTATTGCACACACAAAAGAATACAATGTGGTGGGCCTATTGCCAAGTGGCAATATCTACCGACCATACCGCCAGGGTTATTGTGACTGAAGGTTTATGTGGGCAAATAAATTTACAAGTAATAAATAAATACACATACAAAAAAGTCATCATAGTATAAAATATAATTCAGTGATTAGTAACGTATGCCAACTCGTATTGAAGGGAGGAGTGAAATACATGTTATTGTGAAAATACATGTTATTTAAAGGTCTAAAAACCCTACATAGTATTGACATGTTTGTAATAAAGGTGTGCTTTAGAAGTGTCGTATTACTTACTCTCTGGCGATAAGGGCAGCCATTTGTAAAAGAATGATTTTTCGCCCTTCCTAAAGCAGCCCGGCTGCTTCATTCCTCCATTCGGATAGAAATCAGCATGTCCTGTAACAACAAAGACCTCAATCTAACGTCTCATATGCGGTCGGCTAATCTCGGGTAAATTCGGTTCTCACCTGAGGGTTCCGGTAGACCGAATCCAATCTTGGACAAAATTCTCCCATTTGTATGGATAACATCCACATATTGAGCATCGGTTGGATCCAAGAGCATATCCTTGTTTTTTGTTTGAAAACATGGTTGTGCTGGGTCTAAACCTATGCTTGAGAATAATAGTTTATTACATAATCCCTTATGTAGCATTAAGGCTCCGGATCTGGATGGATGGGGGGGGGGGGGTCAACCCGGGATATCTGCGCCGGGCGGCAAGTTAACGGGGCGCCAAATTCATATGTTTGAATAAAAATATATTATTTATTTTGTAACGTGTTCATTTGATACACCTTTTCTAAACTCTAAAAGTAAAATAAATATATTTTTCCGTGAGTTGAGATCCTGACCAGGCCTTGTTTTTATTAATAATTAAACTCCGCTTGTTTATTAAACATTAAATATTCATTTTATTTAACTGTTACGAAGCGTTGCCATTAACACTCATAATAAATCATAAGGCGATTCATGTTATTAGTCGATATTTATTTATATTATTTCAAGATCACAATTTTTAGCGGGAAAGCGTATCTTTCTCTTATCTTCCGCTTCCGGAGACTAGGCAATACTTCCCGCCCTACCCGGAAGAAATTGAAAGAGTTTGCATAATGCCATCTAACAGAGTTACTTTGGCGGAGGAAAAGCACTGGTGAGTTTTCATCTACTATGGGCGAACCCGTCCCACCTCATAGATATAACGAATATTGATCGTTCTTTCAACGATGGAGTGAAAGTAGAGACGGGGACGAAATAGTCCACCGTGAGAGTTTAATGCCTTACCGCGTGGCCTTACGAAGTTGAACCAGTGTTATCCTCGCGCCCTCACTACCAGATTTGGCCGGATTTCTCCGTCCTCAGCTTGATCACGGGTCCGAAGTCGCTTGCGCGGCTTCTACCTGTTGTTATTTCGGCGGTAATTCAGTTCCAATTTGTTGGGCACCTTGCCCGTCTACCACACATGATCGGGTGGCCAACTGGTCATTTCAAGAGTGTCTTTCATCATGTCAACATACCCCCCCCCCCCGCGCTGCTTAGGGAACTAATAAGATCGTTTCCAGACCCTTCCAGTTAGTCGATAGGCTAACGCTGCGCAAATTTTTTAAAATTTATTTATTTAAGAATTAATCACTATAAAACATTGCGTTTGCTTATAAAAATAACAGGAACCGAATGGCCAATACCTTAACCTTTTGCTTATTTGATTCTGTCTCCCAACTGGGACTAGCCCGTTCTAGGATGGACGGGACTCTAATTTTACAATAAATTATGTAAAAGTATTATTTAAAATAAAATAAAATTGCACTAAAATATGATCCTCAAAAAAAAAGGATCACATAGAGCGAGACAATCAGAGAATTTACATAAAACTAAAGTAAATAGTACGATAAAACTGTAAAAAAATAATTAAAAAGTCAATAAATAGTATTTAATATATGTTAAGAAATATAAATATTAATATAAGGTAAAGTACAATTCATTGTCAAAACAATATATAACAACAAAATGAATGAATGGTAATTGGTTGAATGTTAAAATATAATCAACATACATACTATTTAAAAACATATTATTAATTGGTGCACCTAAGTTTTAATAAACTATAATTTCTAACATTTGATGTATGGTTAGTCTGTCATGACTCGAGAATTATTCCTTTATTTTATTTTTGAATACCTTAAATGTCAAATTCATTTTTATTTCCATATTGATCAGATGGTAAAATCTCGAAAATCGCCCAAGAGATCCCGAAGGACGTCACCCAGGGGAACTGAATCACCACACTATAGCAAGGATGACAGAGTCCTTATCGGGTTCGACCTTTTTCGGGGAGCCGACCAGAAATACCGAGCAGGTCTTAATTGCTCAAATGTACAAGAATAGTTAGCTCCTCGGAGGAGGTGCAGAAGGAAGAAGTTGTATCGTATAGACCACAATATTGTTATACAAATTGTAACAACGTCCCACTTACCAGTTATTCTCTTGACGCCCCTGAGCCGCGCAGCAGCAAATGAGCAAATATGTGCACCGAGACTATGTCCTACAAAGTGGAAGTCACTTGTTGCACACCCCGTTGTCGCCATTAATCTTATGAGAAAGCTGCAACATATTATTTTATGAAGCAATATTAAGTGGAACACTAAAATACTACATTGTTTATGATAAAAATAAAGTTATACAACTTTGTTACATCAGTGCCCACAGTTCTGGTATTTGCCACTGCTCTCCAGTACTTCCATGTTTGTCCGCCTTGGCTCCAGTCAATAGTTAATACATTAACATCTTTCTGAAATTTAAAGATTTGGATCAATGTTTGATCGCAAATCTGTAGCGGAGCTATATTCTTAACAAACAGTCTATTATCAAGTTTTAACTTATAAGTATTCTAAATTTCATTTCCTCTCCCCAAAGTAAAATCAAGGTTGTCCACTCTCAGGAGTGCTCTCGCTTCCGCAAGTCGACTTTTTCCCTGAGGATTGCTCCCCACGACCCAATAATTTTTATACTCGCCGGCTGAGCGCCGGGTTCCTCTAAAAATCGACTTGCACCCCCATTGCCAGCTGTGCTAGACGATGGCCAGTTGTGCTTCCCCTTTTGCATAAGCTCTGGTTGATCCCACGTACCGAAGAACACTGGCGCTTAAACCTCGATCTAAGAGGACATGCATAACCTAATGTCATCTTTTGTGATCTCTCGGTTCGGAGGGCGGCGATTTCCCGTCATGGCAATATCATTATTATATTAAAATAAACGGAGCTCATGACACTATCAAACCGGAAAACATCACAGGAATCAGCGCCTATAGTTTAGAAAAGGTGGGTTTTTCTCAGGAAAACATCAGGAAGTTTTCTTCGAAACGGTTTTACTTCGCAACGGTTTAGCTAACATGATATGAAATCGAAGACTATCGCGGTTGTTTGACATTATAAATAGGATAGAAAACGAATTTACCGCGTGAAATTTGTAGGACCCGACGTTTCGGTGACGTTGCAGCCGCCGTTGGTTTAGCTAACTTCAAGAAGCACGAAAAACCGAACTTTTTTGCACCTATTTTAGTTTTCCACTTATAACTCCCGAACGATGATGTTTTTGATACTCAGTCATAATAAAAATTAAAGTAGATACACTTTCTACAATTTACATACCTATATATATATGGAATTTAGTCGATATATCGACTAAATTCCTATAATGTCTCAAACTGCAGTCAGAGCGCGTTTAAAAATTGACACTTTTTGTCACTTTTTTGTCACTTTTTAACAAATGTAACTGAGTCCTAGAAATGCCATTTTGAAAATTCGATGGAGTCGCGATATGAACTTTGTATGGCCAAAACCGCGTTACCTGATAACCGCGCAGTTTAGCAATGAACGGATAGGTACCTACGTGGTAGCTACAACTGCATTGCTGAGTTTTTAGCAATTCCTGATGTTCCCAAATTTGGATCAATGTTTGATGACAAATCTGCAGCGGAGCTACATTCTCGGCAAACAGTCTATTATCAAATTCTAACTAACTTGTAAGTATTCTAACTATCAAACCGGAAAACATCAAGGGGAATCAGCGCCTAGAGTCCAAGCATATGAGGGTTTTCTCAGGAAAACATCCGGAAGTTTTCTTTTAAACGGTTTTATTTCGCAACGGTTTAGCTAACTTCAAGAAGCACGAAAAACCGAACTTTTTTGCACCTATTTTAGTTTTCCACTTATAACTCCCGAACGATGATTTTTTTGATACTTAGTCATTATAAAAATTAAAGTAGATAAACTTTTCTACAATTTACATAATATATCGACTTATTTCCCATAATGTCTCAAACTGCAGCCAGAGCGCGTTCGAAAATTGACACTTTTTGTCACTTTTTTGACACTTTTTAAAAAATGTAACTGTGTCCTGGAAATGCCATTTTGAAAGTTCGATGGAGCCGCGATATGATTTTTGTATGGTAAAACCGCGTTACCTGGTAAAACCGCGTTACCTGGTAACCGCGCAGTTTAGCAATGGACGGAGAGGTACCTACTTGGTAGCTATAACTGCATTGCTCGTGAGTTATAAACGAAATACTAAAATAAGTGAAAAAAATGGTTTTTTAGCAATTCCTGATGTAAGCTCAAATTTAGCGAGGTGGAAAGGTTAAAAACCAACTAAATCGGATTCAGCGACCAAAGATACATATAAAAGGGTTGAGGAAAACTTTCATGTTATGCAGGCATCATTTGGTCATGGCAAGAAATGAAAAGGTTTTGGTTGAAGTCGGTCTACCAGGCGGCGCACTAGTCATATTACAATCTTGAAATATCGAACTTAGACTTAACATTTGGTACACAGTTTCCTTCTGGGGCCAAAATCACATTGTGAAATTTTGGTTGAAATATCTCATATGCAAGCTACACTACTGATATTTAAATTCCGCCATACATTTTAAATAAATATTAACGCCATCTGTTGGTGCTTATCCCAACCCTTCCCTTATCCGAGTAACGAACCGCGCCGCCCGAGGTGGTTGTAATGGGACCAAAACGGATTCGTCTGCCGGCCGTGAGAGAGCGCTCATCCATTTTATTTATTAAATAATTATTTAGATGAAATCAGTCCTTGGCTACTTGCCAGGAAATTCTTGGGGTGACACAATCGATTTTTAGTATGTATCTATCTACAATATTTTAAGGAATCACCATATTTTCAGAAAGTACCAATATTTATAAAAAGTACAATATTTTCTGAAAATAAAATATTTCTGAAAATTACGAGTGTCCTGAAAATATATTATTTTCAAAAAAAACCATTTATTTTGATACTCCACTATTATTGAAAAGTATGATGTATTTTGAAAATTACAATATTTTATCAAAATACAATATTTTACGCACCTCCATCTGGACTTATAATGGTTGACTGTAAGATATCGCTATAGCGATAATTCCGCCATTTGTGCATAAATTGTCTTTTTTATAAAGACAGCGTAATATTCATTAAGTTGTTTTTATAGCACAATAAAGTTATTCTATTCTATTATCCTATAATTTCCCCGTCTTGCCCTACTTATTCCGCACCCCCCCCACGATTTACCCTACTTGTTCACCAGCTAAACGCCCAGACTTACCCAACCTACTTTATTTGTACCTCCGCCCGATTTGTCCTGATCTTACGGATAAAATTTTTAAAGAGGTCCGGAAACAAAAAAATAAAAATGTGTTACTGTATCTAAATTAATGAAACGTGAATAATTAAAAATGTGTTCCACTTACCCAAGCTAAAAACGCTGTAGTCATATTTCGTACCCACGATGCATTACTATAGGACATAAACCCACGGATTATGATAACAGTAGGTCGGTTCGGATCAAAATCTGTCCATTCCAAACCAAACTGGTAACCAGTTGGTATTTCAACCCTTTTCCAAAATTTTCTTGTTGTTAGGAAAAACCTACGGAAAAGGTTTTTCTTTCATTCCTTCCATCACAAATTTACGCTCGCGCGCCACATAACTAACTAATCTTATTTTTTTAAAATATGTTTTATTCGTAATAACTTATGTCCTCTACCTTGTATAAATCTTGTCAGAAGACAAAGGTTTAAAATCCATAAACCATTTGAAGGTGTCCATGAAACTACCAAGTCCAAAGCAATCAGCATCTTCATTAGGCTGTTCAACTAAACCTTCTCCCTCAGTCTAAAAATTGAACAAGTAAAAATATTAAAAAGAATTAAAACACGACTGCCGTTACAGAAAGTGAACTTTTGTATTTAAAATTCTTTTTATTACGGATTTTTATAAAATACTAGATGACCCGGTGAACTTCGTACCACCTAAAATTGATTTGATTGTAACTCGTCATAAGCGTTTATTAATCCTAATCAACCTTCCAAATCCAATTCATTGAATATGGCCGAATCAAGTACCTACGGTTTCAGTTTCGTTTGGTGATTAAATGACAGTCGTTTGTAATTAAAATAAATTCAATGTATATAATTTACATGTTGATATATAAATGCAATATAAATGCTTTTTTGACTTTTATGACTTTTTCGACTTTTTCGGCTTTTTCAACTTTTTCGACTTTTCCGACTTTTTCAACTTTTTCGACTTTACTGACTTTTTCGACTTTTTCAACTTTTTCGACTGTTTTGAATTTTTTGACTTTTTCGACTTTTTTGACTTTTTCAACTTTTTCGACTTTCTGAAATTTCACTCAATCTCGCGGAATAAATAACAGTTATGGATGGCGCAGCTGTGTCAAACAATAGGATCGCCGCGAAAGCCATCTATTGAAAGTGGCCTATTTCCCAAAATGACCAATTTCGTTTTTTCTATTTTCAGTTGTTTCTTTGAGTTTTTCCTAAATATTTTATTTTGTAAACCACTTCTGAATCGAGACAATCAAAACAAAAAAAAAAATTCAAATCGGTCGAGTCATTTCCGAGATCTTGCGAGACTAACGAACGGCGATTCATTTTTATATACATAGATTAGTGGCTTATATGTTTATCCATATAGATACATATATATTTTCGTAATTAGGAAGGCCGTTAAGATAAAAGAAGCTGATCTGATTGTATAACTCCTTCTAGGAGTAGCAGCCTAGAAGCTGATAAAAAGAAAAACTATATCACATCACATGTCTCACTTTAAATTACACAAATTTTATTTCTTATTCTTTTAATTTAAGTTATTTCTCATGCTTTCAATTATTATTACCTGTTATTTTAGTATGTTTCTACAATCTGTAAAGATTTTTGAAAATAAACAACTTGAACTTGAACATGAGTACCCACTTAGGAAGATTAAGAACTTGCCTGGTCAAATGCTTCTTCTGGCCAGTGGCGGTATCCTATCCAGTGACCTTCGGGAGTTGCACCTATTTGCTCGGATGCATTTATTTCAACGGCTTTTGAAATCCATTCCAGATCATCAGGGCTTATGTTATGATTGTCAGCTGTTGATAAAAACGTAAATTTCAAAATTTTTATACAAATATTTTAGCGATAAACCTATTATTAGTTCATTGATTATGAAGCGTATTAAATTGCTCAATTCCGTATTATGATTTGGATGACAAGATTTTACTACAAAACAAAACGTACAGATGGCACTCCTGGTTTCAAAAATTGACTAGTATTCTCTTATGTTCAATGTGGCAGGGGTTGGTGGTATAACAGTATGGCGGCGCTTTTTAGATGACGCTCTAAACACGTCTATAAATATCCTACACCGAAATGACATAGTAATATATTAAAAAACAATTCTTTCAATCATAGATCTCATTATTTTAATACTATTTACATGAAGATATCAAATTTTAATTTTGGTATACAGGTTTCCAAACGTAATAAATACTTACTACGATCAGGTAGACTAATAGATGGCAATCTATCTTTCCGTATTATTTCTGTGACGCATTCAGTCAATATACCTACATATGAATCGCTAAATGCAGAAAGGGCACTTTTTGACTTATTGGTGAAAATGACTTTTTGTTGGGTTGATGATCTATCTATAAACACATCTTCTGAGTAAAAACGGCACGTATTCGATTGCTCTTCGTAAATTTTATGGGTACTTCGATTTTTCGTTTGGTGCAGAAAGGGCACATTTTGGCCATATGTGCCTTTTTTACAACAAACGGCATGGCAACCCAAAGAAATACACGAGTTTCATATCAATCTGCTTGATTTTAGAAATACATGTGTTTGAATTAAAATATTGGTTTTATTATTAGTGTAATCAACATTATTAGCTACATCAACACTTTCTTTTTTTTTATTCAGAAAGGGCAAATTTTAAAATTATTATTATTTTTTTTTTAACTGATTATCAATTATAATTTTGTCATGTCTGTTTTTATTATTCAATAAGATAAATAAATGAGGAGATATATGATTTTTTTCAGCATTGTAGGATTCAAGGTACCAGATATATACAGTTTTTTGGTTCTCCTGTAAAGTTTAAAAAAGACAAAAAGTGCCCTTTCTGCATTTAGCGATTCATATATAAATGCGATAGAAAGCACTAATTAATGAATGTTTACAAATATCCCAAATAATAAATTGGAATCAAATATCCTGAAAGACATAAGTAAAAATTAAATAAATGCGCAAATGGCCTTAACCCGTAACGGCTTCACTGTCCACCTTCACGCAGTGGTAGTTGGCGCTCGAGCCCTACCAGCCAGATCTCTGTTAAATCTCTTCAAAAATCTTGGCCCCTCCAGGAAAATAATAAACTCCTTTCTAGAAAAAAATAACTAAAACTTCCATTTCTGCATCTCAAATCCTATTGACTCGAAGGGGGAGTGAATATGTGGTAAAGTGCTCGCTCACATGTGGCAATACAGCTGTCCTAAATCTACCTCAGCCGATCGTTAGTCCGGAGTCCACCGCTGAACCCCCAGAAGTGTGATGATAATATTAAGATGGCTCCAAATCCCGTCGGTGAATTCCATGGCAGCTCGTGTCTATTGATGTCTAAATAAATTGTTTTTAGTTTCTCCGTCAATGCTATCAGCGCCACCTGCGTTTCATTGGCTCAGCAGGGTTGACATAAAAGACTACGGCATTGAGCAATCTATTTACATATATTAATTATATTACTATAGCTTTCTGGATCATGCGAGGTCATACAATTGTTCTTTGGATAACACGATAACATTTTGAAACTATGGAAATGTGCAATCTAATAACATATATAATCAACGACATTGCAGATCACGTCGGGGTCACCATTTTAACAGTGAGGTCAATAAATTATCAGTGAGGATCCATAGGACCCTGGCGTTAAAGCATAATCAAAGATCTGAGGCGAGGCGGGTAATTGTTAATGTTAATAATGACCACTAGCAAAATGTTCCACTATACATGTAGATATGAAGAATATATAAGCTTTGCTGCTAGAATATTTAATAAGGCATCGACTTAATTTGAACAGAAAATAATCAGTAGTCATAAAATAAACAAATAACTTTGGCATACATTAATTAAAGTTTTCATATCTTTGACATGAATATATTATTTTACACAAAATTTTATCTTGTGGCCAAATTTGGATATTCTTTCACTCTGTCAATTTAACAATTTTGAATTTACTTTCTTGGCCCACCAATCGACTGGCCCACCAAACGACCCACCAATCGACCAGGAGGGAGATATTGTGAACTCTGTTTTTTTTTTTAAAGTTGGAGACGATAACATTTATTTTGAGTCCCCCTGAGACAATTAAGACCATTTCCAGATTAAAGTGTGCGTGCCTGTGTAAGTGTGTTTTTCTATGTGTGTGTCTGTGTGCAATCCTTTACGATAGCGTTCAAACGCTTAATCCGATTTAGCTGAAAGTTGGTATGCATGCATCATTTAATCATGGCAAGAGTTGAAAAGATTGTGGTTGAAATCTGCCCACCAAAGGGCGCACTAGTCATATATCAGCCTCGAGATATTGAACTTAGAGACTTCAATTTTGGTACACAGATGTTGTTGGGCCGTGTTGGGCCCACATTCACATTGTGATATTGGGTTGAATAACTCATATACTAATAATATTTAAATTCCGCCATATATTTTAATCAATATTAACCCCTCCGACTGCGCAGTTCGTTTCTCGGCTAAGGGCCAACAAAAGGAACGGCATCCAACCGGGTTCATCCGCCGACCGAGAGAGGACGTTCATCGATTTTTCAAATGTAATTGATATTCAAATTAAAATCAGTCTTTGCCTACTTGCCGGTAAAGTCTTGGTGTGGCACAACCGACTTTTTTTATTATGAGTGCAACAGTTCTTGAACACAAATACTATTACCATTGATTTCAAAATCAATGCTACCACATATACTCTTCTTCAGTTCCTTCAATTTATTTTAGAATTTACAACGAATATTTTAATGTCTAATTTTCTCTAAAAATAGCAGAAATACTATAGGTCTTCAGAAATAGCTTATATAATATAAGAAAATAGACACTTACTCTCTAAAGACGCTCCGTCAACTCCAGCGAAAAAAGATGATAATATTAATGTAACACAAGAAAACGCTAATAAGTTAGACATTACTAATACAAAATAGGTCAGCTGAACGCGATGCATACAGATCATAACAACATGCGATGGAATATGTTTCGCATCGTTCTCGTATTACAGATAATGCACAGCTGGAATAAATAATTGTGGATATATGAAAAGGTCGTCATATTTTTTAATCAATATCTAGTTTTCCCTGAGGTATTATTGGCAATGGCAATGGCAATACTAGGGATAGATATTTTATAGTTAAGTCCTTTAAAAAAAAAATAACCTATTGATTGCTTAATGCGTAATCTTTTAAAGTAAAGATTACGTTTTGCCGGCCACGTAAAATTGCCGACGTGAGAAACATTAACAATACGTTTTGTATACATACATAAGCTTGTAGCTTGTTGCTGCACAGGCTATCAAATTCAAT
The DNA here is from genome assembly GCA_944548615.1 of Micropterix aruncella. NCBI lineage: Eukaryota > Metazoa > Arthropoda > Insecta > Lepidoptera > Micropterigidae > Micropterix > Micropterix aruncella. Next base: position 9,931,019 of record OX155968.1, read on the forward strand.
ATTAACATAATTACTTAACATAATATTCAAATAATAAGATTCAAATTTTATCATATATATCAATTATATAATATTGAATCGCAATCAATATTATATTTTATACTAGTTGCGCCCCGCGGTTTCACCCGCGTGGGATGGAAAATTATGATAATGATGATAAAAAACTATATATCTTTACAAATTATAGCCTATTTGTTATTCTGATGTGTAAGCTATATTATTGTAAAGTTTCATGAAAATCCATTCAGTAGTTTTTGCGTGAAAGTGTAACAAACATCCATACATATATTCTTACAAACTTTAGCGTTTATAATAGTAGTAGGATATACATAATATAATATACATTATATAATATATTATATTTATATAATAATATAATATATTATATATTATATATAATAGTAATCAATATTAACATAATAACGAAATCAATAATAACTTCTTAACAAATGATGTTAGCTTTAATAAACATATTCTACCAATATTAGATGGCTTAGATAATATATAAAGCAACCTTGTAAGGATTTTTAGATTGCTATAAAAATGCAATCCATTTGCGGTAGTAAGTATCTAGAGTCTATATCAGCACTTAGTATAGGTCTCCTTCTTTAAATCGCTGCTTTCTACATTGAGAGGTATCAATTACTAATGGTGAACTCGCCACTCCAGGAGGTTATAAAAACATCGTGCCATTCTGTCTCCCCTGGAGTGAACGTAAACGTTAAGTTTGTATACTAGTTATAGGTATAACAGTTAAACAACGCCAACAGCACGTAAGAGACCGACATTAGGGTTTTCTTGCTCCACCTTACGTCCAGATTTGGACAAATTTCTCCACTCTCCAGTGTGATCGCAGATTGGTTACTCTTACTGACGTTAGCAGTAATTCAAGTTCGAATTTATTGCGGACCAAGGCGCTCTTTGCCGGTAAAGCCCACGCGTGATAGGGGTATCAACAGATCATTTCTCAGGATAGATGACGCTAGGTCGTCAACTGCCCCCGCTTCTTAGGAAACATACGTGTCCAGACTCTCCGGGTTATGATTGGCTGACGCCGAGCGGTGCGTGAATCGCCCAGTTCCGTCAGAGGTGTTCCCCGTTTCGAAACCTCTGATCGCAACTGTCTACGACTGCAAGTTACAGCCGCAGGCAGAGTTCACAGCGGCCCTACCAGGTTAGTTACTCTTCGAGGAGGCTTTCGGATGGGAGCTGAACCGTGAGTTCAGCCAATCTAAGAAGACACAGACACCTTATCAGGCCCTAGCTGCAAGAAACCACTCGGAACCAGCTTTGAACAACTGGAGCTGTCAACTACAACGAGCGAACCCATCACCTAAGGAAATTTTTAACGATATTTGATGGTTCTGTTTCCCGTAAAGTGAGCGTAGAAGACTTGGGACGCAAACAGTCCACTGTCTAGTTACGCCACTCGCCCGTAATAAGCCAACGCCTTTAAACTGCTAGAAACCGGGTTTTCACCCAGCGAGCCGGCACTCGCACCCTTACTTTCAGTTGCAGCCAAATTTCTACGCCCCACCCCCCTCCCGACTGGATCTAAGTTCAAGGTTTACTTGCCAGAAATGGTCACACATAAATAAAACAGGATATATTTATGTATTTCAAGTACTCACACGCGTCAGTATGTTAGTAACAGAATGACACGAAATTAGTTTACTAACAAAGGAGCAATTTAGATAAAAATATTAGTGACTAATATATTTATTTAATTAATTTAATATTTTATTTTTCATTTATTACAAGTAAAGCACGGGATATACAGCAGCATTACAAAAAAAATCGTGTTTGTATCAGTACCGAAAAATAAAGCACACTGCAGCATCTTGGTCACTACGTCAACACCGCCTAACTATGCCTAGGCCTGTACTATGCCTGCCTAGGCAGGATTACCAGAAAATATTTTACCTGTGCACACGCTTAGTTAAAATTGAAAGAAAAAACAAAAGAGATCAAATTAGGTTTTCCTAAGTATTCAAAAATTAAAAAAAAAACATTCAATCAAAAATCATAAAATAACATTAGGAAAAATAGGAAGGAATTGAAATTAAATAATTAGTTTAAAATAGTCAAAAATATGTCAAAATAATAAATATCTGAATTATATTTTCAAGATTATCATGAGAGTGTTACTAAAATATTAAAATGTAATGAAAATAAAAAAAAAGTCCAAAAAAAATTTATCAAAAATTCAAAATTATATCATCGTCATAATAATCATTTATAAAAATAAATTAAAATATCATCAACAAGTATTTTTTTAAATAATCATAAAATTATCTAGTAAATAAATAAAAATCTAAATCATAAAAATAGTACAGTCAAATAATTTGTGGCTCTTTTCACAACCTTCATTTATTAGTAACATATGGCTCTGCTTCTTAAAGGAACCTTTAGTCTGAATTGCTTTAATATCATGTTTTAATAGAGTATATGCCCTGGGACCAAAAACAGTAAAATGCCTTTGACCAAAAGAAGTCATCATTCGGGGAATATCTATTTTGTTGGCAAAGTGTATCTATTGTGTCGCATGTACTTGTGACAATGTTCTGTTGTATTGGAATTTAATAAAATTTAAACAGATTTATGTAAGTCAAAATCGAGTTTTCCTTGCTAAAAGAAAGCACTCAACCTGATTGTTATAAAAAAGCTTAAAGCTACTATTCAAATGGTCGGATTAGGCGATATGTTACATTATAATAATATGCTAATATTCTTTGACGCACGGCTTGTGTCTACAATATTTGCGGTCAGTGCGCATTGCGGTATTTTCGAAGGAAGTTCAGCCACTTAATAGTATTAAAACGAAAGCTTTCCAATTTCTATCGACCGGACTTCCGGTACGTAAGGCGCTCGTAAAAATTACAGGTTACAGGAAGTACGTGACTGTCCCACCTCACCTTTCATCCACACTTTGTAATGTTAGTGGCTTTAGAGAATGGCTTGGTTTCGATCGGAATACTGAGAATGCAACGTGGCATTAGTGAGTCTATGCATTACGGATTCGTTAAGGCGGTTTAATCATATTATCATGTATTTAATTTAATTAGATTTTTTTATTTTTTATTTCTATTTATTCATAACATATATAATTATAATTAATTAATTACTAGCTATTGATCAAAACTAGTAGTGGAGTGGAAATAAGTTGAGTGCTTTACTAATAATTAATAAAAAATAAATTAATAGTCTTAAAAAAAACCACTAAAAACACGTTTTTGGGCTATGATAAGATATTCACATACACACGGCTATGATACGATATTCCATCATTGAATGCCAGTGCCTATCTTCCGGCTTCATCATCAGACCTTGAAACCTAATCGTGGTCAAAGTTCATTCCAAGACTTTTCTAACAAGTCCAAACACAGCTATGATACGATGTTCCATCATGAAGTTCCAGTTCATATCTTCCGATTCCATCATCAGATCAGTTCGACAGTACCATATTATTGTATTGTCATCAGAACTACATACAGCTGCCAATTTTCACGACGCTACGATCCTTGGAAGATGGTTAAATTAGTTACCTTGATTCCATACATAGTTACATACAGTTAGACCTATGTAATAAAAGCGTGTTAAAAAAGGTACAGGGCCATGTGGATTATACAGGATACGTTTTTATATAGGATACGTTTTTAATTAGTGACATACTTGTAGTTGGTGAATCAGTACGACGATCTAAGCAACTTTTGATAATATTTTTTTGAAAAAAATCAACAAAAACAGCAGAACCTGTAACCAGTCGGGAGGCCGGAGAAATCTGGCCATAACTAATAGCGAGGGCGCTTGGTCAGCTCGCTGGGTTAACTGCCCGGTGCTGGGCGGTAAGGTTTAGTCTCTCGCGGGCTAGTTGGCGGAGCTAAATAGTGAATTGTCATTGTCTAAGTCTTCTACGCTCATTTCACGGCTGAAAAGACGATCACATATCGTTATACCAGCCTGGGGTGACGGGTTCGTCTTTGTAGTAGACACCGCCCAACTGATGTACTCAGTCAGTTGAAGAAATCTTTGCAACTCCTTTATGGTAACTATTTTGCAAACGCCTTTTGCAAACATTTTCCATGGTTTTCATAGCCTCCGGCGGCTTCAGAGGTTTCTCCCCATATCGCATAAGGAAATGATTTTGTCCGCACTCTTAACGCTAATCAATACTTGACTATGGTGATGTTTGTTATATAGATGCCAGTGAGATTATTTTTAATAAGCTGGAGCGTCTGCAACATATCTTTCTCTGGTAAGTTTTTAACTTGCGAAAGTTAGACCTCGTTATCTGCTTTCGTGAGCAACTTCATTGGCTTCCTATTCGCGGTCGAAGAAATTTGTATACGTTTTCGCTACTCTACAACATACTCAATAACCCCACTTCGCCCTCATATCTCATGGAGAAATTCCACCGTTTGGGAGGCCACGGTCTTCTACCTCGATCAAGCCGGCATAAGACACTCGCCATTCCGTCACATCACTCTTCTGTTTACACGCACTCTTTTACGGTCCATTCTGCTCGTTTAAACGGTTTACAGGGTGCCGGTGGGGGCTGAATTTATACATTTTTGAAACTATGGGTGCCATCTACACGTTGAATTTCGTAGTAAAATCCTGGTTGCCAAATTGTAGTACGACATTGAGCAATCTAATGCGCTATATAATCAGTGGTAATAGTAACCATTCCGGATACTGTCAAACCCAAGAAGAAACGATGAAGGAAAAGCGTTTGTTATTGAATAGCCTTATCAAGTGAATCCTAAATATTTCCCTCATTCATTATTCCTAAAGTATCTAAAGGGCAGACAATATGTTACTTGATTTTATGAGGAGAGCCACATGTGGCAGGAACAATATATCCCCGAATATACACGTTTCATATGAGACTCGCATACTAAATAATATTTTAGAGGAATAAGAAACCTTTTTCAGTAGTGGTAAGCTTTTAGCATGGTCGAAAGTTAGCAAGCTTTGACATCCTTCTTTTTTTATATTCGTTCAAGGCCAGGCTCAAGGAGCAATAACCCTAAAATCCATAAATTAACCAATCCACCTATTCCTCCTCCTTTTCGCGTCCCTTTCCTTCCTTCCTCTCCTTTAATTCCTCTGCGTCCTTATTTAATTTTAGTCATTTGTTTTACTTTTTTTTTATTATCTGTTTCTTTCTAGTTTCTGTTTGTTTCTTTATATCATTTGTATATTTTTATTGTTCTTTTGCGTAGCCAACGTACTAAATATGTTATAAACTCAAGCTATAGGTTAGCTGATAGATATTGCTGCAAGGCAATAAGCTCGCCTTTTTTATTCAAAATAAAGAGTTTTTTAAATTTATTTATATATTTATTTTATATTCAGTATTTATATTCAGGTCAAGTATCAAACTATTTGTTTTAAATAAAACCAAACAGATAGCAGTATTCTCTAACTAATTATATGAACAAACACTTTTTTGAATCATCGTATCAACACATTTTAAAAATTATATCGACAAAACAAATTTTAGGAAATAATGAAAATTTACGTTTTTGTTCCAGTCTATACTCTGAATATTAATTATCAAAAAAAACCGAAACTATTGAAGTAAGTGCTTAAAAATTCTCGCTATCTTATTCAACATCAAATTTTCAATTTCCGGAAAAACTTTGATTTATTACATATATGTATATAAATACATTATACCGTAAACCAAGGACTACCGAGAGCAAGGACTGCCAAATATGTGGCGAAGAATCTGAAGACAGCATACACATCGTTGGTCGCTGCCCAGGCCTCGCCACAAAAAGACACAGTTTACTGGGACGAGCCTTTCTCGAACCCAGCAATCTGCCCAACTTGAAGGTCAGTGATCTGCATGGACTGGTAAGCAGTACCGGGCTACTAGCTGACCACTGACCCAACCACAAAGTGGGTAGTTACAAAAGATCTTATAGATCCAGGTACATCAGGGGTTAGAAACGACCCCTCCACTCCGTTTACCACCACTACTACTACTACGTAAATATACATTGAGCCTGACACGGCCCTTAAGTACCGTTACATGCAATCAACAAATGCATCGATTTCCAGTGAAATACACTGACACAATTCAGCTATTATTTTGACTCGTGAAGCGATGAATCAGCACGATGAAACGATACTTTTACTCGGAATATTTCGGATTGCGTCATTACCCGGCCTATATAAACCGGCGAAAAAGCAACCAAAGTATCATTCCTCGAGTGATCACCTCCCCCAAGGTTGCGACGGCATACTCGGTACCCCTCTCACGAGATCGCTCAACGAGTCGGGCTCTTTGGTTTCCGTTCCTTATCTTTCCCAGTCACGAAGCATCAGTCTGAAATCCCACAGACTCGAGCCGTGCGCAGTACAAGATAATAGGAGCACAAATACAATCCTCATCCATATACCCTCGTAACTGCAGTCGCGCATCAATACACTCGCGACAATATAACCTATTCGGGAACTGGCAATATCAAACTTTCAATCGATTCAATAAATACCTTCTGCTTCACTCAAAACCGCCTTTCAATACGGAGTTAACTCGTAAGTTGATACCACCACCTCACACCGAACAACTTAGAGTCTAGTGAGGGGTGGTCCCTCACATTGGTGACCCCGACGTGATATGAACACGCAACCTTCTGATGTATAGTATAGGCGAGGCCTAGTTAGGGTGGCCTGGATATTAAAATAAATGTAATTTTTAATGATTTAACAAAGAGATTTGAATGTGAAATTTAAGAAGGTGAATTATTTGAAAAGTTATTTGTAAAATTCGTTAACAGAAATGATACCGGACACCTGCAATTCATGATAACAAACCTGGCCGTATACGGTGATTTCCTGAAGGCTCTTACACGTCCGCTGCGGCGCTTAAAGTATTGCCAACTCACGGGCTGTTTACCTCATTCAGGAAGCCAGTCACGTCCCATCTTCACAGGCCCAATACAACACATCGATTGTATGTCATTCTATGCGAGTTGGAAACTTAGACATGTGAAGTGGAAAAGATGGAAAAAAGATTTGTAGCTATTACGTGGTACTGGTAATGTAAATGGCACGTTTACTTATCCTTAGGAAGACACCCTTTTTTAACTTACGCAAAAGAAAAGATAATAATTAACCCTTCGCTTAGCGGCATAATTACATGGCAGACCGCGGCAATTTATTAGAATTTCTTACAATATCGCCGCGCTCGACAAAAAGTACTATAACTATGGAACTACTATAGCAAACATAAAAAACTAACTGTGCAATAATTGCATTGAAATTTTGTATATAGAATATTGATATTTCATTTTGTAAAACAATTAGATAATTACGAATAAATTCGAAAATTCGAGAAAGTCGAAAAAGTGAAAAAAAACTCGGCATTTCCAACTTGTACTTGTCTTACGGAAAAATACGGAAACCTATTTAGAAATTGTAGATACTATCGTGATCTTTATTAGATTTTCTATTAAAGATAATACTTCGTTTTGCTTACTTACGTACAAAAATATTTAGATATTAGCTCATAAAAACCAATAAAATTTTTGATGATTTCTCGAACAATAAAAAGATGATGTTTGACAATGGAATTTTACCAGAAATATCCGCGAAACGACGCGCGAAATTATTGTAGCGGCCGTGTATGTATCAATGGTAATAATGAGATTTTGGTATGGATTTTAGGATGCGTTCGAATTAGAAAATAATACAACTGTGCGCTCCGGGATCAAGCCGCCAATATTGGTCGTTACGTAGTCAACGGTGTTCTGTTAAATACTGCATTGATCTACTGTTATAATATTACTGCGTAATTGACTAAAATAGTATGCCCACAAGTAAGTTTATTAAAAAGAATAAAAAACGCGACTGTCGTTACAGAAAGTAAACTATTATATTTTTAATTATTTATTACGGATTATATGAATATATTTGTAGGGTATATATTTATCCATATAGATACATAAATATTTTTTTGGATTGCGCTAAATCAGACCTTTCATTTGACACTAAACTTGATATATTTGTGTTAATTTATTAACATTTGGACATTTAGTCATCTACTAATTTGATATTTGGAAAAAAACACTCATGATGACATGACGATTCTAACAATAACACACATTTGGACAGGAATACTATACAAAGTTTCAAATGACGCGGTTTCAGTAAAGCCAAAGCTTTACAAACCTATTACAAATCGCACCAATCATAATGTCATATCAACCCCACATCCAGTTGTTTCCCAGCGGTTGCGAATATATGAACGTGGCTTAAGTATTGAGCCGCTTAGGTTCGGCATCTTGCCATACGTGACACGTGCCATTTTCGCATCACAATAATGTCGACTCATCACATCTATCATGGTGTCAGTTACACGAATACCCATAGATTTATTTTCGCGATGTAAACAGTATGATTTATCTTACATCCTTGCCTTCCGATTAAATAGGACATGGAGCAGATTAAGTTACTTGTGGGAAGAGATCGATTGAAAAGACATGCTCATATAGAGTATACATACATGCCTATATATGTGATTGTTGTCCTAATTGACCCCTAAATTTGAATTGTCTATCTAATCCATTTAGAAGATAACATGTATAGTATTGTTTATTTACGATATTTTGAGCAAAACTAAAATGTAACGTTTAACATCTAGTTCTATTATTGGTTGTAGCTTGTTTTTTGTTTCTGCTCTTTATTGTGAAATGTCACAATGGGCGTGTTTATTATCAGATTATCAAGCACCCCACGATTTTCTGAAATTTAAATTATTTTTTTGTCAATGCCTTTATTTTTATTTTAAACTTATTCAAAATCATTTTACTATATAGAGTTAGGTTACTTTCTATCGATGTTGAACAATATCTTTATATTTCGAAATTATTTTTTACTTTTTAGTTGACAATGTTATTAGGACCTATTTTTTTAGTGTTTTTAAAATATATTTTTTTAATAAAAAAGGACAATATTTACAGTCATTACATGGCCGGTTATGTCTAACCGTAAAATTGGTACTTTATTCTTTATATTCTAATGATTTGCATTAGATCAAAATTATGAAATTATTACGTTGTCATAAATAGGACGTTGCAGCCGCCGTTGTCTAGGGTAGACTGAAGAGCTGTCAGTCCGTTATTTTGCGGGTAGTCCGCAAACCGCTGCCGCCACTGCGTAGGTTATAACGGTGGTGGGGGGCCGGGCTCGGAGCGCGGGAATTTTGAAAATCCGTCTTGCACACAACACTCACTGTATCCTGTTTTACGTCTTTGCGTTCGGCGTTCGGCTGCGGGAACATTTGAAGAAGAGGGTTCCACGTAGAAGAGAGTTTGTAGCCGTCGTCTCTATTGAAGTTCGGGGTTCTTCTTATTTCAATGGCTTCCCGGATCATGCGAGGAAAGTAGAATTGTTCCTTGGATAGAACAATGGGAAGTAAAATCAAGGTCGTCCGCTCCCAGGAGTGCTCTAGCGTCCGTAAGTCGATCTTTTCCCTGAGGATTTGCTCCCCACGACCCGTTATTTATACTCGTCGGCTGAGCGCTGGGTTCCTCTAAGATCGACTTGCTTCCCATTGCCAGCTGCGCTAGACGATGGCCAGCTGCGCTTGCAGTTTTGCATAGGCTCCGGCTGTCCCCCACGTACCGAAGGACACTGGCGCCCAAACCTCGATTCAAGAGGACTTACACAAATCAATTTTTCATCTTTCGTGTTCCTTTTGTCCGTAAGGCAGCGTCTTTTCCCATCCTGACGATGACGTTCAAATATTAAAATAAACGGAGCTCATGACAAAATTCTGTTCCTTGGATAGAACAGAGTATTCCACGTAGAAGAGCGGTTCCACACATCAAAGCTGTTAAAAACGTTCAGCGACAAAAATCGGCGATCTGCGAACATATATTGGATAGCGGAAGTAACCACTGGATGCAGTTTCAAAATCCCATTGTTCTATCCAAGGAACAATTCTACTTTCCTCGCATGATCCGGGAAGCCATTGAAATAAGAAGAACTCCGAACTTCAATGGAGACGACGGCTACAACCTCTCTTCTACGTGGAACCCTCTTCTTAAAATGTTCCCGCCGCCGAACGCCGAACAACCGCGATAGTCTTCGATTTTATATTACATTGTCATCGGTCCTTAATACATGGTTAGTAAAAATTACCTTAAAAAATTCAGTTACATTGATATGTATGTAGATAGATAAAAACATACACACACCCATAAAACCGTTATAGAAAATGGAAATATCTCGAAAAGCATCTGCACCTAAAGAATCGTCCAGCTAATTGCCAAAAACTATTATTACGAGAAATTTTGTATTATATTTCATTAAGGACCGAACGTTGTACGGTGAAGAGGATGCTATCTCCTTTCTCCGCAGCTCGATAGCGGCCACGTGTATCAGTAGACCTAGACCGATTCATATTTGTTGCGGTTCGTTTCTCGCCTAGCCTTGGGCGGCGCAGTTCGTTTCTCGGTTGGCTTTGAACGGCCTAGTTTGTTTCTCGGCTAGCCTTGGGCGGCGCGGTTCGTGTCTCGGCTAGCCCCAGACGTGCGGTCTCTTTCTCGGTTTCTTTCGCAGTTTGTTTCTCGGCTAGCCCTGGGCGGCGCAGTTCGTTTTTAGGCTCGCCTCGGGCGGCGCGGCTTGTTTCTCGGCTAGTCTTAAGCGGCGCAGTTCGTTTCTCGGCTAGCCTCGGGAGGCGCAGTTGGTATCTCGGCTCATCTTGGGCGGCTCAGCCCGATTTTTTCTAGCCTTTGGTGGCGCAGTTCGTTTCTCGTCTAGCAGCTTGCGGCGTTTTCTCGGCTAGCTTTGGGTGGAGCAGTTCGTTTTTCGTCTCGCCTCGGGCGGTGTGGTTTGTTTCTCGGATATCTGTGGGGGGCGCAGTTCGTTTCTCGGCTAGCCTCGGGCGGCGCAGTTGGTTTTTCGGCTCACCTCGGGCGGCTCAGTTTGTTTTTTTCTAGCCTTGGGTGGCGCGGTTCGTTTCTCGTCTAGTCGCGGGCGGCGTTTTTTCGGCTAGCCTTGGGCGGCGCAGTTCGTTTTTCGGCTCGCCTCGGGCGGTGTGGTTTGTTTGTCGGCTATCTGTGGGCGGCGCAGTTCGTTTCTCGGCTAACCGCGAGAAGCGTAGTTCGTTTCTCAGATAGCCTTGAATGTGTAGCCTTGAATTCGCTTCTTCCTCTTAACACTATATGTATACGTTAAAGTACTATAGTTTAACTGTAGTGCTTTAACTTAGAAGAAGATAGACCAAGTACTCAGGATGCAAAAAGTTGTTTAAGAAGAAGAAGCAGAAGAAGAAGAAGAAGAAGACGAAGAAAAAGAAGAAGAAGTGTCTGTGTGTCTGTCTGTCTGTCTGTGGTTCTAAACGGTCCATTAGGGTGCGCGGTAGTCATACTTCAATCTCGAAATTGAGATTGAAGCGGCGCAGCTCGTTTTTTGCCTAGCCTTTGGCAGCGCTGTGCGTTTCTCGGCTAGTCTCGGGTGGCGTGGTTCTTTTCTCGGCTAGCCTTAAGCGGGGCAGTTCGTTTCTTGGCTAGCCTTGGGTGGCGCGGTTCGTTCTCGGCTAGCCTTGGGTGGTGAAGTTCGTTTCTCGGCTCGCCTCGGACGGTGCAGTGTTTATTTCTCGTCTAGCCTTCGATCTCGACTAGTTTCTCGAATAGCTTTGGGCGGCTCGGCCTTAATAACTGATTTAAATATATGGCGGAATTTGAATATTATTAGCGCAGCTTGTATATGAGATATTCCAACCAAAATTAGCCCCAACAAGGCATCTGTGTACCAAATTTCAAGGAAAACTCAAAATATCCGAAATACATGATTGTAGCACCCGACTTTTCTCTCCTCCTCGGTTGGTAGGCCTGGAAAGTAAAAACTGTTTGGGTGGGGGCGGGGGGTGTTTGCCGAGAAAATCTTGGGGTGACACATCCATTTTTTTTTTCGTATCATCTAATATTAATATGAAAATAGTTCAAATAACCTATCGTAAGTATTCAACTGTCAATTGCCAATTACCCAACAGCCCTTGGAACAGGTTTAACTTGTGTGCATACGACGGCCTGGCGGTCGGTTACGTCATTTCGGGGTATTTTGATATTTAGGTTGAAATCGTAAAATATCTTCATGTTGAATTTAATTGAAGATATTTTACAGTCTCAAAGGGTTTCAAATCATTATAACCTCTTTGACTTATTATCTTTGATATTACATAAATTACGTTTGACGAGACATGTCCCAAATGCGTGAGAATATGATCAAAGAAAAGCATCAAAGAAAAACGATTTCAATGTTTTTCACCGAGTAATTCTCTTAGTATTTAGCAATTTAACAAAACCAGACTTTAATCAGAATGAGCCTAATTTAGATCTTCATTTAAATATTCTTTTGTAATTTAAAGTTATATACATACTGTGGCTATATTATTAGGGACAGTGTGAATTTGGGTACTAATTTGGACATTCGAAAAAAATATTCTTCCTAATAACATTTATTTTTAAGTGTTTAAATTTAATACATTTTGGTATTGTTAATCTACAATACCACAATTTGTGTGTAATAATATTCAGATGAAACCATTCAGGCCGATATCAATCTTGCCTGTATTTTCAAAAGTATTGGAATACGCAGTACACTCTCAACTAAACTACTTTCTTACGCATAACAACCTGCTCGATCCCCTGCAGTCAGGTTTCCGCCCAGGACACGGCACCACCACCGCTCTTGTCAGAGTTACTGATGATATTAGATGCGCAATGAATATCTCTGAAAATGTTATTACATGGTTTGACTCCTGCTTACGTGGACGCCGCCAGTGTGTCAAAGCTTCCCACATTAAATCGGACCAGGTTGAGCTTACTGCCGGCGTTCCGCAAGGGGGAGTTTTATCGCCGTTACTCTTCTCAATTTTTATCAACCCTATTGCTAAGGGCCTAACATCATCATACCATCTTTACGCTGACGACCTTCAAATCTATTATCATGCCAGGCCAGATGACCTTTGCACAGCCGTGTCTATAATGAACTCCGATTTAGATCAAATATCTGCTTGGGCTACAAAACATGGTATAATCATAAATCCAAATAAATCGCAAGCAATTGTTATAGGCGGCAAAAAAACATTGTCATAAATAGACACTTGATCATTACCGCCGATTTGTGTAAATGGAAAAATTGTCGAATATACCAAAAATATTAAAAACCTTGGAATTCTAATAGATCAACATCTTTCTTGGCAAGATCAAGTAAACCAAGTAAGTCGTCGCATTTTCCATGGTTTTCATAGTCTCCGGCGGCTTCAAAGATTTCTCCCCATGTCACATAAAGAAATGATTGTGTCCACACTCTTAACGCCTATTCTTGACTACGGTGATGTTTGTTATATAGATGCCAGTGAGGTTATTTTGAATAAGCTGGAGCGTCTGCAAAATATCTTACGCAGGTATGTTTTTAATTTGCGAAAGTTCGACCACGTTAGCTGCTTTCGTGAGCAACTTCATTGGCTTCCTATTCGCGATCGAAGAAATTTTCATACGTTGTCGCTACTCTACAACATACTTAATAACCCCACTTCACCCTCCTATCTAAAGGAGAATTTCCACCCTTTGGAAGGCCACGGTCTTCCACTTCTATCAAGCCGGGATAACACACTCGCCATTCCGATACATCATTCTTCTGTTTACACGCACTCTTTTACAGTTCATTCTGCTCGTTTATGGAATCAGCTCCCTCACTCTATCAGGCATGCACCTTCGCTGCATACTTTCAAAAAATTGTTGAAGAAACATCTATTTTTACACAGCCACTAACCAAATACCTCACCTTGTCCTCTCCTTTATCCTTCCCTGGGCAACCTTAGCATAAGTTACTGACATGTATCTGTATAAGTTTATTTTAAATTTAACTTTACTACTTCTTTGTGTATTGTACAATCAGTGCTAGAGTGCTAGAAGAGAAAGCCTGGATTATGGCTTCGATTAGTTCATTTTGTTGCTTAGATTGCTGATACCATTATATATCCTTCTAGCCGTGTTCGGCCATAGCGACTGCATTGTAGATTCTAGTGACTTCTTTAGTCTTCTCAGAGTCCATTGTTCGGAAGCAGTCAAGTGCGCAGTCTATATTATAGTGCACAGGTGGGCACGCGACCACGGGTGCACTCTCTCTTCCTCCCTCTTCTGAACCCGATGGAACGGAGACCGTTACGACTAGAGAAAAGTTTGAATGCAGATAAAATAAAATAAATTAATTAATCGCCAACACAGCAATGGCTGTCATTGTTAAATTTGTACTCAATATTGCAGAGCTATTTTTTTTCGGATTTAGTTCGTTTTTCCACACTGTCATTTATGAAATTGGTAGTTATGGCTTGTGGTGATGTTTAAGGTTTTTCTGGAGCTATTGTAGAGATGACCGGTGACTTATTGATTGTTGTTGTAGTAGGCGGTGATGTAGAAGATGCATTATTGGATTTATCCTCATGGGGCTGTGTTGAATACAGCATACAGTCCCTTGTTCCGACATTATACAAAATTGTAATAGTTTCCCTTTTGGCAAATCCCCGTCAGTTTTTGGTCAATTTTCCGGTGGTAAAAAAGTGATACCATTAATTGCAGCATTGACCAGGGGATTTTCTATTGGATGAACGCCAAATTGATTTCCTGGCCACGCAGATCAATGATCAAACGTTTTTGCTACTGCTCTACATCCGTGTTTTCCTTGTTGGGTAAGTATATAAATGACCGCTGATATTTCCTAATCTTACTTTCGGCAATATCACGTTTCATATCGTTTTAGTATTGTGTATAGCGTTTTCTATGGCGGTTGGAGTGAAGCTGACAATTACCGATTTACCGCTTAGAATAAATTGAGCACCGGTATGCATATTTTGAGTTTAAACTCCAAATATCCGAAATACGCGATTGTAGCACCCGACTTTTCGACGATGTGGCAACCGCCGTTGTCCATGGTATACTGAAGCGTGGTCAATCCGTTGTTCCGCGGGTAGGCGGCAAACCGCTGCCACTGCGCAGATTATAAAGCTCATAACGCACTGGCGTCCACGGCTCCGGAACCATGGCTGCGGAGCCAGAAAAAAGATGGTGCCACATTACGCGGCCAGAATCGTCGCTCCTGAAGCCAGCGGAGCCTGGCCGCCTAGTGCGTGCACCTCCATACATTCTTTAGTAACGTTCTGGCTCCGCTGTCATGGCTCCGGAGCCATGGACGTCAGTGCTTTATGAGTCTTAGGGTGCCCGCGCACTAGGCAGCCATGGCTGCGCAGCCAGGCTGCGGCAGCCAGTAGAACGTATGGTGGTGTATGGGCGTCCGCGCATTAGGCAGCCATGGCTGCTTGGCTGCCGCAGCCAGTAGAACGTGCGCTAGAACACAGCAGCCAGCTGGCTGCGCGCAGCCAGAGCCAAACAATCGTCTACCTACAAAATGTATGTGGCTGCCGTCAGTCACCGCGCACTTGTCGAAGCAGCCACACGTTCGTTCGCATTTTCACGATGACTTTCGATACGGAGAAATTTATCATGGAAATCGAAAGCCGAAACGCAATCTGGGACATGTCTTCCGAAGATTACAGTGATCGTGATATGAAGAAAAGGAAATGGGAGGAAATAACAAATATAATGTTTGATGACAATTTGACAGAAAATGAAAAAAAGGAATTTGGTAAGTAATTTTTTATTCATATTTAATTACAATCAATACAATTAAATATTTTAATTATAATCTATCATAATGCAACTCTGTTTCGCCATTCTAGCGGATTTTCATTTATAAAATAATCCGCAAATAAATCCCTATAAGCCGCTGCTCCTCGACTCGTTCTCCTTTGGGGACCTGGAAGAATTTCCAGTTCCGGAGGAACATACAACGTATCTGCAAATCTGTAGCCGTCTCTTTCTCGCACGTAATTATGTAACACACAGCACGCTTTAATTATGGCAATTGCAAGTTCTTTTCGGACATTCAGTGGGCGGTGAAAAATTCTCCATTTATTTGCCAGAATGCCAAATGTGCATTCTATATACCGCCTAGCTCGAGACAATCGGTATTTAAAGATTCTTTTGTTGTTTGTTAATCTACTTCCTGCATAAGGACGCATTAAATTTTCAGTTAAACCAAATGCCTCATCCCCCACAATGACGTATGGCATCGGTACTCCATTGTTTACTATGGGGTTTTTCTCCGGTATCCTTAAATTATTATTGTTGAGTTTGTTATACAAAACTGAATGTTTATAAATAGATGAGTCACTGCATTTTCCGTAGGCTCCAACATTTATATAAGTGAACTTATAATCCGCATCGCATACAGCAAGTAAAACGACCGAGAAAAAATGTTTATAATTATAGTACAGTGAGCCAGACTGTGTTGGTTTTATTACCCTAATATGTTTCCCGTCGATGGCACCTATACAATTGGGATAATTAGCATTTTCATTAAAACCATTTGCTATTTCAATCCATCTTTCTTCATTTAGTTCTGGAAACGCTGTTTGTCTCATGTTCTCCCAAATAGCCAAGCATACTTCATATATGATATCTCGGACAGTAGTATATCCAATCCGAAAATTGTGATTCAATTCTGCCATAGTACATCCTGTAGCCAGATATCTGTAACATAATATTATTTTTCAGGTAAATCTCTTCAGCTAAAGTGGAAGAACATAAGGACTAGTTTCACGAGGGAATTGAAACGGAGAGCAGGTGTTAAAAGTGGATCAGCAGCCTCGCGTAAGAGCCCTTACGTATATTTCGAGCGACTACAGTTTCTTAGGGAAACTGTTCTAAATAATGCAACACAAGGTAGCATCAATGAAACAAGCGTTGCTGAAAGTAACGAGGAGGGCGGTAGTGTTAGTGGTGAAATTCGTTCACCTATTATTAAAAGGAAGAAGAAAACTGATGATGATGCCCTGCTTGAAATATTAAAGCAAAGTATCGCAATGAGAGAAGAGCGTGAAAGAAACAATGAAAGGAAGCAAGAATCTGACACAGACAGACTATTTATGCTTTCAATGCTAGATGATTTCAAAAAGATTCCAGAACATCGTAGGCTTTCTACAAAAATGGAATTAATTGAAGTGATACAAAAAGCACAGATGCTTCCACAGGACCGTTATTCTGATTATGAACTACAGGGCCGTAGATTTTCTACACGGCCAAATATTGGACTCGAAGTTTCAGGCAGTGATTATCGCCGTGGATATTACACGCCTGCACCTGCTCCAGAAAGGCAGAATCTAACACGATATCAAGAGAATGTGTTATCCCAGGATCCAAGACGATTTACAGAGAGTGTGCTTTCACCGGAGACTGCGTTGTCGCCAACTGACACAACCGTATCAAATATGTCACAGGAAACGGATTTACTGGACCTGTTTTGAAAAATTGTAAAAAACTATTCAAATAAAAATATTCTGTAATGATAGTTTGAGTACTCACCTCAAAGTAATTACTATTTTTTCTTCTGGGGTTATACAGGCTCGCATGCAAGTATCAGTGCCCATAATTGAAGTTCTTAGATTTTCATAAAGGTTATCAAACGATCTCACTGACATTCTTGTGTAGTTGAAGAAACGTTCCGGGTAATTTCGGAGATCCTTAATATAACTTTTATATACGCCCTTGGAGTGCCGCTCAGTAAGTAGAGGATGAACCCAATATTTTTTCTTTGCTTTGCGTTTCTTGCGAGCTAGGTAAACTATTATGAGATCCTCCACGTCCATCTTTCTCAGATTTTTCGTCACAACTGACGTGGCACTGGCTGCCTGCTCTGGCTGCTGTAAATGGCTGCTCATATTTCTGGCTGCCGCAGCCTGGCTGCGCAGCCATGGCTGCCTAGTGCGCGGGCACCCTTAGTGTCTGCTGCATTCAACTGGCTGCGGAGCTGGCTCCTGCGTGCGCCCACACATAGGCAGCCACATACACTCGGGCTGCGCGTAGACAGTGACTCCCGTTTTGGACGCTTGTATTGTGTGCGCGCGCTTGTTGCTCTGGAACCAGCGGAGCCTGACCGCCCAGTGCGTGCACCTCCGTACGTTCTCTAGTAACATTCCGACTCCGCTGCCATGGCTTCGAAGCCATGGACGCCAGTGTGTTATGAGCCTTAGGTGGTGGAGCGTGGCCCGCGAAACAACGGATTGACAGCGCGGAAAAACGGATTCCTCTCCTCGGAACAACGGATTGAAGGCGATTCAGTCTACCATGGACAATGGCGGTTGTAACAGCACCGAAGGTTAGGTTCTACAAAATACACGTGGTAAATTAATTTATAAAACTATTTATAATGTCAAGCAACCGCGATAGTCTTCGATTTTATATACCTACACGATTGTTTGGAAGGTTACAATAAGACGAAAAAATCATATAATATGTTAGTATGTTAGGATTCGTACTTCAAACTTCAAAACATTCTCTCTTAGTGTTGTACTACGCTTTCGTCCGGAGTCACCTCGAATATTCTTCTCAAATATGGTCTCCTAGCTATAATGTTCACGTAAAGAGAATTGGACCTATTCAAAATGTGTTTCTGAAACATTTGAATTATCGCTCCTTCTTGTCCTTTCCCAATTATAAAGAAGCAGCTACCTTTCATGGGCTTCAATCCTTACAATCAAGAAGAAAATGCGCAGACGTGGTGTTTTTCCATAAATTATTGGCAGGTTACATTGATTGTTCTGATCTTCTTGGAATGATATCTTTCCGTGTACCATCGTGACTCACTCGCCAAACGGAGTTATTCCACCTTCCGCAGGTTAGCACTCACAAAACTGTTTCATGTATAGGGTATGTAAAATTTGTAATACGCAGGTCGGCGATATTGACGTATTCAATACGTCATCATTCGGTCTTAAGAAAGCAATTATTAATGACGGTGTTGATTTATCATTGTAATCGCAATATATAATATATTATAAATAATATTTATTCAAGAATATCTTTAGATAATATGTATGACTATATTATGGAACATGTATTTACATTAAAAAAAATGTGTTTAAATTATGAATATTTAAGTGGAAACATGTAATTAGCTTTATTTTTTTACCTTAACAATTTTGTACCAAATTTATTGTAGCAGCTGTTTGTTTCCTTAATAGCAATATAATAAATATAAAATAATAATAATAAAAAATAAATAAAAAAAAGTCAAAAACATAACTCTCTCGGGATTAAAAAAGCGACCGTTAAAAACGGAGTCAAATTAGTAACCGAGCATTCGACGGTGGGGCTTGCAACTTCCCCTGGAAGTGAGTTTCGGTGGCGCGCTGACAGCTCCCGCTATTTATTGCTCCTTAAATAACGTATACCCTCAAAATTGGATTTGTAATATTGCGGCCACTGCTAACTTATGTATTTTCGCAACGCCGCTGAATGTTTCACACAACATTATTTTGATTCTAAATAAAAGTGTCATAGTCTTCTTCTTTATCCATTACTTTTTCCTATGGTTATTTAGTTACTAAGGTTACGTTTCGATTAAGGGGTATAACACTGCATCTGCATACGATATATATTCGACTTGCGTAAATTTGACCACGTAAGTGAATATCGCGATGGACTTCACTGGCTTCGATTTCGTGAGCGCAGAAATCTGCATGCCTTCTTACTTCTTTTTGAAGTCCTGAATAGTACAACACCATAGCAAATCCACTACATCAGTCTTCTTTTTTCACCAACTCATTTACAGTGCACTCTGCTCGTCCTTGGAACCAGCTTCTGCATGATATTCGTCATGCAACTTCGTTGCCCTGCTTCAAGGCGTTACTAAAATAACATTTTCTCTCTCAAAATATTAACTAAGCATTAACCCTATCTCCCTCCCCCCCCCCCCCCTTCCCTTTTTTATGTTGTTGTTGATTGAATAGTCCAATAGTCCAATAATATTTATCGTTATATATAAGTAGGTATTTTTTTATCTGTAGTTATTATGTATCTATTTTTATAAATGTATGTATGTATATGTATGTATGTCAAATCAAATCAAATCAAATCAAATTGTTTATTGTCTTAAAAACTAATACATAGTTGTATAGACAGTAGTATTACATTTGGCCGTGATAACATTGAATTCTTTTTAATGATCAAATTCTTCTACTACTAATCAAAACGTAAAAGGTTACTCGTAAGAATGAAGAAGGTATTATTGTAGAATAAAATCGAGTCTCACCATTTAGTTTACCAGATTAAAAACACAGAGTAAATTATTCTTAAAAATACCGATAAAAATAAGTTTTTTTTAGTATAAAATTAATAAATGTAATGTCAAAAATAACAAAAAAAGTGACGGTTGTCAAAAAGTAAAATAAAATGTCATAGTGATTATATTGTAAATAAAAATAGTCAAGGTGTAATTAATATGTGCCTACCTAATAATAAAAAATAGTTAATACGTTTTAGTCAAATTGAAAATCGTTTTAAAACCTATTACAGAAAGAGATATAGTCGAGATGCAGACAGTTTTTAGAGATCGTTAATGTCGTACAATTCTTTTTCAATTAGATATAATTTGAGTTTATTTTTAAATTGGAGCATTTTTCCTTCGCGGCATATATTTTTTATACTAGAGGGTAGCTTATTGTAGCATATAATTCCGACGTAGCTCGGATTCCTTTTAAAAAGTTCTAGATTTGGACGAGGAAGAATCAGATTATTTCTCCCCCTGGTAAAGTGTTTATGGGTATCTGAATGTATCGGCAGCTGAGCTAGGTTTTTTGTGATCAATTTAACGCATTCTAAAACGTATAGAGATGGAAGGGTGAGGATTTTAAGCCTTCTGAAATGACCACGGCATGATTCTACATAACCCAGATTACTTAAAATTCGAATGGCCCGTTTTTGCAATGAAAAAATATGTTGCCTTAGATCGATGGTGCATTGCGCCCAGAAGAGAATACCGTAACGGAGAAAAGACTCAAAATAAGCGAAATAAATCGTCTTCGTGTCCTTAGAATTAATCAGTTTTCGTATTTGGCGCAGCAGAAAACAGGCACTAGAAAGTTTGTCACCTAATTGTTCTCCGTGTGCATTCCATCTCAAGTGATTATCTAAAACTAAACCAAGAAATTTGTGAGAACTGACCTCGGCTATGTTGTTGTATGGATGTATGTATATGTATATATGTTTATATATGTGAGCTGTCTTATTATTTATTTTAATTAATATTACAACGGTTGGCTGTAAGATATCTCAAAACTATAAGCCCGCCGTTTGTACTAAATTAAAATAGTATTTTTAATACAATAAAGGTATTTTTCTTTCTTTATTTCTTTCTCTCAACACGATAAAGTAAACAACGATTATAAAGTAAATAATTATAAAAGCCACTTACATCGTGACGAAGGACTCCCTTGGTGGGATTCGGGAATGCTTTGGGCATCCTTATTTACACGTAAAAAGGATGATTGCTTAATTTTTGAGATAATTGGATGAAGGGTGAGCGTTACTAGTTGTAAAATGGGCCCAACTAAACCTACTTCTCTTTCCGCAAGTGAGAGACATCTATCATTCTCGTTTGTTACACCAAAACATTCCCGAATCCCACCAAGGGAGTCCTTCGTCACGATGTAAGTGGCTTTTATATTTATTTACTTTATAATCATCTATTTAATCAATTCTAAAAAGAATATATACACAGAACTATCAAATATTTCAAAGTATTGAATTTTTACATATTTTATGTTTCCTTCATTGTAAATAATCCATTCCAACTAATAGGAAAGAGCTGACTGCTTCCTTTCATTGATGTGAGGGCATGTCACGCATTTAGTTTAAATTTTTCAGCTGAATATTATTGGTCGCAGCTTTTTTATATCGCACCTTTAGAAAATAAAAAAACGAAATTCGAAATTTTAAATTCTTCCATCTGTCAAGTAGCTCGTCTTGTCTGTTATTTCCCTTGAAATAATAAGTATTCGAGTGATTTTACGTGTAAATAGGGATGATTGCTTAATTTGTGAGATAATTGGATGAAGGGTGAGCGTTACTAGTTGTAAAATGGGCCCAACTAAACCTACTTCTCTTTCCGCAAGTGAGAGACATCTATTATTCTCGTTTGTTACACCAAAGCATTCCCGAATCCCACCAAGGGCGTCCTTCGTCACGATGTAAGTGGCTTTTATAATTATTTACTTTATAATCATCTATTTAATCAATTTTAAAAATAATATATAGACAAAACTATCAAATATTTAAAAATATTGAATTTTGACATATTTTATGTTTCCTTCATTGTAAATAATCCAATAAAAAACGAAATTCGACATTTTAAATTCTTGATATATATATATATATATATATATATATATATATATATATATATATATATATATATATATATATATATATATATATATATATATATATATATATATATATATATATATATATATATATATATATATATAAGATGATTATAAAGTAAATAATTATAAAAGCCACTTACATCGTGACGAAGCATTCCCGAATCCGATCAAGGGAATCCTTCGTCACGATGCATGTAAGTGGCTTTTATAATTATTTACTTTATAATCATCTTATTGATCAATTCTAAAAAGAATATATACACAAAACTATCAAATATATATATATATATATATATATATATATATATATATATATATATATATATATATATATATATATATATATATATATATATATATATATATATATATATATATATATATATATATATATATATATATATATATATATATATATATATATATATATATATATATATATATATATATATATATATATATATATATATATATATATATATATATATATATATATATATATATATATATATATATATATATATATATGTATATGTATATATTTTGGCACACTTTCTCTTATATTACGAAGTTGAAATTATATAATATATATAAAAATATCAATACTCTTTTATCGAATAGCAACATCGATACTGTTTTAGTGCTATGCTTATTCATTTTTGCAAAATTTTCTACTTTTCAAAGAGGAGTAAGTAACAATATTTAGATTATTAGGCACACTTTGTCGAATTTCAAACGAGCGAAATATTAAATTTATGTCGCTCATGAAAAAGAGAAATGTACCGGTAAGTAAAGCATTCATCGTATTTTCTTTGTTCGTTCGCATCAAAGGCAGCCTTAAAAATCATTTCTTCCTCGAGGGGAGTCCTTGAGGGGTTTCAACACTGAGGAATTTCATCCTTTTATTGCGAAAATAATTTATCGCCATTGTAGTTTTGTGAGATAAAAGAGAAAGCAAAATATCATATATTAACGTAGATATAATCCTATATATTGATTACCGCACAATACTTTGTCACTAGTGTAATTTTAACTTTGTTAGTTATGACATTTTAAATCCCATTTTATTTTTAACTAGCGGAACCCGGCGAACTACGTCTCGCCACGAATTTGTTCGTTTGGCATCAGATTAGGTAGTTTTATTGACAGTTGTTTCACATTTTCATTGCTTGTTTAAATTCTTCGTTGGAAGCATCATACTCAGCATCATTATTGTAAATTCAAAGTATCGATCGTGTTTCCAATCTGAATGTTTATTTTTTTGTCTCACCAAAAGAGCAGTTTCATCAATTTCCATTTGTGGAAATTTATGTTCTGCATTTGGCACCGGCAACAGCGAACCCAGCTTATGGAAAATTTGGCCTTGAATCTGTAATCACAAATTTTCTGGCGTTAAGAATGTTTCACCGAAGTGATCATTAATTGAATCATTTGTAAATAAGTGTGCAGCAATTACCTTTACCTTGGGCATAAAATTGTCGCAAATGATATGTGTTGCACTAAATGAAATCATATGGAAGCAAATATTGTAATATTGTATGTAGGACATTGGGAGTTAATGGGCCCTTGCTGAGTTGGCCACAAAGACCCATTCTGTTCAGGGTTGGTCACACTCACGGGTCTACACCTATCCGACGGCCTCCACGCATGAAGTGCGACCCTGGGTAGGACTCTGGCCTTATGGTCAGTTTCCCCTGGGAATCAAACTTCTGGCGCTCCTGGACGGTCTGCGCACCGTGCGGCCTAAGCCAATCGACTGTGCACTCTGACTAACAACTTGCGGTGTCAACTACAACGGGCGAGCCCGTCACCACAGGACGTTTTAACGATTTTTCGTTCTGTCGCCCTGCAGTGAACGTAGAAGACTTGGACAGAACAATCCAACGTCCAGCTACGTCACAACCCGCAAGAAGCCAACGCCTTTACCGCGAGATAGCCAGTATGATTACCTGGCGGGCCGACCCTCGCGCCCTTGCTTCCAATTGTGACCAGATTTCTCCGGTCTCTCGATTGGTTCCGAGTTCGAGGTCGCTTGCGCGGTCCTCTCCCTTACGAAGCGGTGAAACGGTGTGCACCGAATCTGTCTCGGACCAAGGCGTCCTTTGCCCGACTCTGAACCGGGATCGGATGGCCAATGGTCATTTCAAGAGCAGTCGCCGTAAGGTAGGCAACCACCCCCGCTCTATAGGAAACAATACAGTTCCCAGACTCCCCCGACTGTTAGTCGGAGAGCACAATCGATTGGCTTGCGCCGCTCGGTGCGCAGACCGTCCAGGAGCGCCAGAGGTTTGATTCCCATGGGAGACTGGTTGACTCAGTGTCCTACCCAGGATTCGCACCCCATGCGTGGAGGCCATCAGATGGGTGTTGACCCGTGAGTGTGACCGACCCTGAAAAAATGGGTCATCGTGGCCACCTCATCATGGGCCCGTTAGCTCCCAAAACAGTCGGGGGAGTCTGGAAGCAGTACTGTTTCCTATAGAGCGGGGGTGGTTGCGGACCTTACGGCGACTGTTCTTGAAACGACCATCGGCCATCCGATCCTGGGAGAACAGCCGGGCAATGGACGCTGTGGTCCGCGATAGATTCGGTATACACCGTTTCACCGCTTCGCAAGGGAGAGGACCGCGCAAGCGACCTCGAACTCGTAACCAATCGAGAGACCGGAGTAATCTGGTCACAATATTGGAAGTAAAGGCGTGAATGCCGGCCCGCCAGGTAACATTCCTGGCTATCTCGCGGTTAAGGCGTTGGCCTCTTACGGGCTTGTGACGTAGCTAGATGGTGGACTGTTTGGTCCTCAAGTCTTCTACGCTCACTCCAGGGAGATAGAACGACTAATCGTTAAAACTTCCTGAGGTGACGGCCTCGCCCGCTGTAGTCGACAACCCAAGTTGTATGTAGGACAGAAAAAGCTTAGAATCTTTTGCATTTTCAAACACCAACGGTCCTAATGGTTCTGGTGGTGGAACCAATGGTGTCGTCAATCTCATTTTACCCCCTGGGCAACACATACCGAGTGGTTCGTAGCGGTACTTCAACGCATTGCAGTATTGGCACAAATGGTTTATTTCTCCTATTCACATGCATTCATAATCGCTGTATTGTATCGCCAGATCATAATAGAATGCCTCTCTGTATGTGTTTTGTCTTAACTTCAATCATCTTCGCACTTCTGTCTTGGCGATGCTCATCGCTTTCAGTTGCTCGAAGCTCTCTTTCTCTTCTTGCTCCAGCGGTCACCTTGCTGAGATTGGAGCGTCTGCGCAAGGCTATAACTGTGAAAAACATTCACGAATTACACAGCTTACACAAATTCAGTTAATTCAGTTGATTTACCTTCAGAATAACGAAAATGCTGTGAAAAATTCGTAAAATTCAACGTAACTGTCAAATGTCAGTTTTCGCGCCGTGCCGCCATCTTGTTTTTCGAATTTTCGTATTTTATTCTTGTCAAACAACGCCACCAAACTCGGTACTAAAAAAACTTTCGGTTTTTAAAATTTTTGTATCTTTTCCGAGAGATTTTTCAGATTTTTGATAGCCTATATTATAACCGAAGTGATTGAGAACAAAACAAAAAAGAATTATCCAAATCGGATCAGCCGCTCGTGAGTTATAACCATAATGTGGTAGCATACATAATACCCGACTCATTTTTATAATATAGATTATAATGTGTTCATCGCATCTGTTTATTTTAATTGCTTGATATCTATTTAAAAACATTACATATCTGCCACATCTGGTGTGAAATCGGATACTGATAGTTGATAACGGAGCTGTAGCTAGTGAGGAATATCGATATTATTTCTATTATAAAAATTGATTGAGTAATTTTCAAATTATTGCTCTAACGCAGGATCAATTTTATATTTAAAAATATATCGATTGATATATAGACAAAAGAGAATCACATTCTCGCACTCCTATGATTCCAACAAAATATGCTATTTTAATTCAAGAGACTGTATTTCCTAATTCGATTGGCATTTGCAATCACCATTAACAACGCTCATCGCGAATCTTTAGAATTGTGCGGTTTAGGTCTAAACACGGCTTGCTTCTCACATAAACAATTATATGTTGCTTGTTCTAGTGAGTCGGTAAACCAGAAAATCTCTATATCTGCACAGAAATAATAACAACCATAAAATATTGTATAACCACAAGCATCGTAAAATTAAAACTATTAGAAACGCATGCTTTCCTTTTATTTTTTTTTTTTATATAACCAAACTGGTAGCTGTGCTGGTCCATGCTTTTCTGTGGTTCGGTCTGGTTAAACAGAAAGAAGGAAAGAGAAAGCAGAGGTCTTTACTGTGCTTAATTTTAAAATGCTTCTGAATATACAATATTTGTTGTTGTTCTATATTCGCCTTTGCTATCAAAAACTTACAAAGCGCACATAAACGTGGAAGGGAATAAACTATACTCACAAAATAACCGCTGCGGTAAACGATACAGTTGAATTCCAACGACATGTCCCACGAAATAATTAGGTCAAATTAAAAATAAATTAACAATGCAATAGAACACATAGATAGTGCTAAGTGAAAATCCATACGATTTATAACATTTAAGGTTTCTGTCGTTCGAAATTTTTATTATTTGACAGCTATCCAAATGTGATTTTGAAATGGAATACTTCTACTCTCCCGTTTTCGACATACCAAATTGAAAATAGTATTTTTATCAATTTATTTTATTTATTTATTTATTTATTTAGGTACATAGGATTAGGTATACAGTTCATTCATAGGTCATGTAATCTTATAATAATTATATAAATTATTTAATAATTAATATAGGGAGGTTTAACACATCTTACATGACCTTTACTGCCAGTAGCACATCTAACTAGGCGATAATTTGGCCCGTCTCTAGATGTGCATATTTTTATGCAATTTTAAGAAATGAAGTGTTTTTTTTTTAAATAACTTATTTGGACCCACCACCTGTATATACACATAAATATACCAATTTTATAAAAAATATAGCTATGTAATAAATAAATACATTTATAGTTGTAATTTAATAAAATTTAATTAAGAAAAATAGATAAGTGATACTAAATAAATTGTCGTGCGTTGCAAAGAAGTTGATCAGATTTTACATATCCCTTGTTAAGTAGCCATCTATTAAGGTTTGCTTTAAATATTTTTATGTTAGGATAATTTTTCATGTCTTCACTAAGGGAATTATATAATTTTGGGGCTATGTAGAATATATGTCTCTGGGCAAATGTTGTCCTGACTGACGGAATTATATAATTGATACTCGCGGACATTCTTGTGTTCAGATTGTTTTGAGTTCGGGCGTGGTCATCTCTAGATTTGTAGAATGCAAGAAGCGCTTGCTTAATGAATAACTGTTTAGCTGATAGCACATGGGATTGGGATGTTTTATTGATAAATGAATCATTTTAAGACAGGCTGTGTTCGAATGCAACGTTGTGTAAAAAAAACAAAGCAATCAGTGAAGATCTTTCGGAGATTTAAGATTTTGTAAGATATCTCAAAAAAACTAATTATTATTCCCATCTCTTTTGAGTGGCGATTTAGAATTTACTGATTTTATAATATTATGTTAATTTTAAGCGATGCATATATATTTTGTGGCCGAATATTTGGGGTTTCTTCTTTTTCGTACAACATCGACAAGACCGCCATATTTAAATTCCTGGGATAGCGGCCTCACCCACACAATACGCTGGTTCTTTATCCGCATGCCCATTATTTCGCGTTACTAAGTTAATATAGTAGATAGAGCTTTATTTGTGAGCTGATTTTCTTGATTATTTAGATACATGAAAAAGCCTTTATTTACTAGATAGTTGAAATTAGTTAGATCTAGCGTTAGGTCCGACGTGTTAACGTGTATGTTTCTAAGATCGATTTCCTGAATATTTTTTAATTTAACCGGTCGGACGCTACCGTAACACCCGCTGATACGGACGATTTTGGTCCTGAGCGCCGCCGTATATAATGCACAAAATTTTAACAATGAATAAAAACCGACTTTATTTTTTTTATAAGTACAGCAGCCGTGTCATGATGATATTTAGAACGGGCTGTCGTAATTGAATGCATAAACAAAATTTCCTGTCTGTGCTGTTGACCGTTGAGAAGTCCCCTCATCGGGAGCCAACCCAGGGTGTAGAATCAGGTCATGCTTATCATAAAAAATACATTGTGATCGGAATTGAATCAACATGTACATTTTTAACTTCATATGATAATATTTAAGGAGATCCCTTAATTCCTCATGGATTCCATCATCAGAAAATGATTTCGATAAAAATGGGACCAATCTGCAAGTATATCCTTTAGAATAAAAAAAGATTTTTTCAATTCGTTTCATAAATGGCAAAGTTCTGAGGTAACAAACATTAAAAAAAGAAAAGATACAACCAAATTGATAACCTCTTCTTTTTGTTGAAGTCGGATAAAAATAGACTGCAGTCGCTTGCCAATGAAACTAGCAATCGAAAGATATGTTGCAATTTACATAATATTGTTTTTGAGGTGATCCTGATCCTGAAAGCGTATTTCATATTTTCTCTGAAAGCCAACGAGTAAATGAAATTCTTCTCCTGCCAGCAATATTTATTTCAAATCCATTCCTTATTGCACAACGCGTCAAGAAGTTAATGATTGTAAAGGCAAACCTTGCCCTCAAAGCGTGCCCCACTTTTAAGTTCACATGAAGTCGAGAATTACCATGAGAATTTTGCCAGCTACAATATTTCTCTGTAACCAATCTCTCTTTGCAATAATATTGCCGCTGAATACCGTCGAGATGCCTTTGTCCGAGTTTATTGACGAAAGTTTTCGCCGATCCCTGAAAGAGTGAATGTTTATGCGAGTATTTTCAGCTGGGATTGTACAATTAAATGTTAAAATTGTACAATAATACCAACATTATAATAATTATAGCAAGAATTGTATTTAGGATCCGTGGACTCTTAGTTCGGACCTGTGTCGTATGCCCTAACTTTTTTTTTCAAAAATAGAAATTTTGAGTAAATTTATGACTATAAACCTTAAAAGAAACATCTAATGTTTATTTTTGAATTGTAATACAAAATTTTGTTACAGTTTACTTATTTTGTTTTTATTTTTTTATTAATTATTTGTATTAATATATTGTTTTGTTAATTTGTAAAAATTACATAATTTCATATAATTTAAGACCTAATCAATTGATAGAAAACTAAAAAAAATAACGTTATTAAAATTGCTATTAAAACAATACTTTGACACAAAGTTGAGATTTTTATCTATGTTCTAAAGTAAGCAAAAATCAATATTTAAATTTTTAAGAAACATTTTGTAATTTAAGGTAAACACGTTAGGCAAATGCAAGATAAAAAGGCGTTTTTAATTAACTTAATTTTAAAAATGACCTTTGTAACCATAAATGAAAGGTGCATTCTTAGATCGTCTGCTATATTTGAAAAACTCCCTTTGAGGTTTTTTCCCTAGGTGAAGTTTATATAGCTACCTCTCCTAAGAAATTGTTTATTATTTTTCTCTTCATTTTATTGAAACTAGTGGAAAAAGGCTTTATTGTATTGCGGATTTATAGGCTGTAGTCTAGCTAGCCTTTTTATCTTGCATTTGCCTAACGTGTTTAGCTATCCAAACAGTATTACATGTATACACGTCGATGTGATATGCGAACGCCCAGCAGGAAATACAGAATATTTCAGGATGTTAATGATTTTATGACTAATTAAAACAAAAAGGCAGGTAAATATCAATTTTAAGTACATGTATCAGATGCTACTACTAAGAAACCCTTATATTTGTAAAATAACTTAGGCGGTTCAAAAATCCCAACAAGTTATTTACTCAATTTCCCTAATATAAAAGAGTAATTAGCCAGAACAGACCTAGGAGAGGTCCACGTGACACGTTATAATTCGCTTGCCCGCCTGAAAGCAATTCAAATTTACCGCGTGCGAATCAGATACATCGTCATTGTCATTGTCACATCGTGACGCAATTGTCACATCGTTAAAAAAACAACGTAGTAAACTCGAGCGTGACTGGACAAATTCGCCTGCTCACCAGTCTAAAATAAACGGTCCGCCAGACAACTAGTACTGTGTATTTTCCTCCTCCGCAACGCCTCCGGTGGATCCAACAGCGATATGTACACCACATACCGCAAACGGTTGCCGCCAACGTTCTATGCTGACCGCACGGACACGGTGCAGTAAAGTGGTAACCACAATGACCACAAAGTGGTAAAGCTGAAGCCAAAGTATATTTTTTTTGTTGAAATCATGCCAATTCAGACAATTCAAATTCAAATTCAAATTCTTTATTTTACAAAAAATCATAGTATCAGTTACGAATGAATTAAACCTAACCTAACTGGATCGCACGAGACGTCCGCACTAAGGTAGGCTCAGATTCGTTTAATTAGTTACTGCCTAATGCGTTGAAGAATGCCGTGAAAAATAAAATCAAGTAAAGTAAAATTTTAGTAAAAAATAAAATTTCAAATAATCTAAAAAGGTATGTGATAATAATAATAATAATATATAATAATCATAAATAATAATAATCATAAATATATGGTAGGTTCATAATAATGTGTTAGGAATGTTAAGTTAGATAGGAATAAAGCAAATTAATTTTTCGGTTTCTTTCCTTCCCTGGGTGATCAACCAGTGGGTTAGTCTTTTTTGTTTATATTTATTTTTATATTAATACCTTGAGTATAAATGCCGGGTATATCCTTAGTTTTATTGAATAACGACGGTGCCAAGTAAATAAAATGTCTCTGTGCATGGGTACTATTCAGTTTGGGCACTATGTGGTTACGATTAGTTATCGCTCGTGTAATAATTTTATGGGTTGTGTGCTGGTGCAATTCTTTATGTTTGCGATAATAGAGTATTATCGTTTTAGCAAATGTTTGCCGTACGTCAAGAACAGAGAACTCACGAAAAAGTTGCTCAGACGGGTATCTCAACGGTTTTTTGTTGACAACTCTTAACAGCGCCTTCTGAGCTTTAACAAGTTGATCGAGGTGTGATAGTGCAGCACCGCCCCAACCAAGAATCCCATATGATATAATGCTGTGAGCAAGTGCGTAATAGACAACTTTTAGTATTGGTTTCGACATTACGTTACGTAGAAGTTTAAATGGATGAATGAGTTTGCGAATTTTAGCCGCCGTGTTGTAGATATGGTAATTGGTCATTTAAATGACGATTTTGCCAATTCTCAGCGTTATATTGGTAGTTAAACTTATTATGGCCCTATTCTGTGACGGTGATATTTAGCGTTCTTACAAGTACTATCATATAAGTACAGGTAGCCATCATCATCAATCTATCCCCATTAATCAATCATCAAAAATAAATTGTCATTAATCAATCATCATCAATCAGCATCAATCAAACAATCAGTCATCATCAATCAATGATCATCATACATCTATAATCATTAATCTTCAGGAATCGATCATCATCAATCAATCATAAAAAATCAATCATCATCAATCAATCATCATCAATCAATCATCATCAATCAATCATCATCAATCAATCATCATCAATCAATCATCATCAATCAATCATAATCAATCGATCATAATCAATGATTAATTATCAATCAATCATCATCAATCTTTCATCGTCATCAATCAATTATCAACAATCAATCATCATCAAGCAATCATCATCAATCATAATCATCATCAATTAATCGCCATCAATCAATCATCATCAATCAACTATCATCAATCAATCATCATCAATCAATCACAATCAATATTCATCTATGAATTATCAATCAACCATGATCAATGAATCCGTTATCATTAATCAATCGTCATCAATCAACAATCACCAATCAATCATCAGCAATCAATCACCATCAATAAATCATACTCAATCAATCGTCAGTAATCAATAATCATCAATCAATCACAATCGATCAATCATCGTCAATCAATCATCATCAATCAATCATCACCAATCAGTCACACAAGGAATAATGTAAACAGACATTTGTACTACAAATCTAGCAAGAAACAACCGAAGATGTTAGGCTAAAATGCTCAAACAGGCTTTTCCTGTGAGGATCGTAACAATTGCAATAGGTATATAAAATTTGAAAATCATTATTAATTTTAGAGTCAAAGAGTTAAAGGACAGTCTCGAGGAATTAAACAACTTTCGAAGTTCACAAGATATTTACTAATATTTAGAAAAAAAAACAATAGATTGGATTTTAGACAGTACCTACTTATTTTTGGTGAATTTCACTGAAATACTAATCAATTTTATAGGTTTTCAACGACTTTGGGGAATTCTTTAAATACTGACATATAAACTGAAACTGTTATTTTAAAAGCCGGAATTCGAAAATTAATAACATCAATTTGGCTCGTTTACATCGATATTTATCTGTGTATTTGTCAAAAAATATTTTTTTTTTAAATTTTGACATTTGGAAATTTAGACCTTTATTTAATATTATTTCGTATATTTGTAACTATACCTTTTATTTTGATTATACGATATGGTGTTTTACGTGGTACCTTCCTTAAAAAAATCAAACTTTGAAACTAAAAAAAATATTACATTTTATGAAATTGAGAGGTAAGCCAAGATTTGCCAAGTTTTTATCAATATATACCCATCTAGATAAGGATTTCAATTTTCGTTCGGCTTTCTCTCCTTAAGGCAAGGTGTCACGTTCTCGGGATGGCCATAACAGTATAAGATATCATTCAATATTGATACCTTCGGAGCGGCAAAGGTCGTTATAGTGAAATGTTCCGTGATTTGTGCCGGTTTTTATTTTTTACGCCCACCTTGGCGTTAGAGGTGGACTGTCGCCGCGACGGCAGGTTAACGACATAAACTCATCGGAATGAATAATATTTGCACCAGAGCATGAATGAATAATATGAAGCACCCGTTATGAATGACAACCACACTTGTGAACTCCAGTCGCGCGTCGGAGCCGACAGGCACAATTATTTTTTTAATTACTTTTTCGGCACAGGAATTTATTGCGAATGCACCTTTGTGTGTGGGTGTGTGTGTGTGTGTGTGTGTGTGTGTGTGTGTGTGTGTGTGTATGTGTGTGTGTGTGCATTTCTCCACGTGTGTGCATGCGTCCGAACGATTCTTTCGATTGAACTGAAACTTGGCACGCAGGCATCATTTGGTCATGGCAAGAGTTGAATGTAGTTGTATTGTAGTCATAATTGAATATTGAAATATTGAACTTAGAGACTTGTAATTCGGTACACATATGCCATGTTGCTACAAATGGTTGGAATATCTCGTAAAGTACTACATATATTTTTTAATATCATTTTAATACCACGGAAAATACTACAAATATACTATGAATTGGCGCGCGGGGGAGGTTGGGTTAGCGCGCGGGTAAGGGTTAGAGGATTTTGCGCGGGGGGGGGGGGTTGGTCTGCTTGCCGGGAAAGTCTTGAAGTGACACAATCGATTGTTTTTCAATCGTTTGTTTTACGAATTACACCTTGCAGATAACGCTGGGCAGAATGTGAGTGCCCGGGTGGCGGATTGTGAGATTCGTTCGGGCTGGGCAGGCTGGGGGTCAGTACAGTTGAAGTGAGTGACGCCCGAACGCACTACGTTAACGAGGGTTCGCAGCGTATCCGGAGCGGCTATTATACCTGATACCATCTCGTTACGATCATTTTTTGCCTCTCAATGGATTCGAGAAATTCGTTGTTATGCATGCCTCTTCCCCGTCTCTCTATCTATTCTCTCTGCCCTCTCTGCTCTTTCTGCTTTCTCCCTCTTTTCGTTTTTATATTACTTATTAGTCAATATAATTTATACTGTTAGATTAAAATGTATACTATTCATAACGTCTTCCATCACTTTTAAGTCGCCAACTACTACGCGCGAACCCGTCACTCCAGGAATGTATAGAATCTGATTAGAAAATGGCTTGTAAAAGAGGGAAGATAAGGAACTTGAAAAATATTCGACATTATAACCTAACCTGTACATTTGAATATTTTGTATCTTATATTATATTATGTTATATTATTATTATTTTATTTTTTATTATAATTATGTCTTTGTTTTAACGTATATTAAGAGATAATTTGTTTTAGTTTTAACACTATTTTATCTTAGTTATAAGTAAAATGCAGGACTATTTTGTTTAAATTCTTATTCTAATTTTTACTATTTTAAATTGTTTTGTTTTCTTTCTGATTTGAATTTATTTGCTGACATTTTAATTTTCCACTTCTAACTTTAATTTAATTATTTAATTTAAGTGCTTAGTCCTTCTTAATATGGTTTTGCAATTCTATTATTTTGTGTATACATGGAATATATGCCATTTTTATAAAAAACATATTGTTGCAAGCACATCCAAAAATAAATGTTTACCTTAGAACAGGTCCCGGCCTAGTTAGGTGACGTTGCCACTAGACTATGCGATGTATTCTTTTTTCTGCTTTTGATTCAATTTTGTAAGTATCTTTGTGCATAATTCCTAGGCTGAAATTGTTTACTCTTATTTTTTCAAATATTGGCATTACTTATATAAATAAATAAATAAATAAAGTATAACGACGTATACTTATTCTTTCAACAACTTAGGAACAAGACTCTTAAGAACAAGACAGTTCACTCTAGAGAGTAGACTGTCTTATAGATAGATAGCCGATGGTCGCCTAGACTGTCAATCTAGAGAGTATAAAGCATATCCAGACCGCCCTTTGATTATTCGCCGGTACACAGTCGATTGGCTGACGCCGCGCGATGCAAAAACCGCCCAGCAGCACTTGAAAGTCGTCCACCAGACGATCCTATCCCATTTTCAAGACACTGCCGTGGCAGGGGAAACGGAGTCCATTCCAGCTTAGACCCTCTTCGAGCAGGCTACCGGGTGGGAGTTGAACCGTGAGTTGAGCTGATCCAAAATAACGAGCTGGTTATAGTTATCCAACTGCACAGGAACCATTAGCTGCCTCGAAATACTTTGATCAACTGCCTCAATCAACTCGAAATAAGCTATTTCATAGAAGCGTCTCGTATCCCGAATGAGCTGAGAGGCACGTGGACTCGCTGCCTCAGTTCGTTGGCAGAACAGGCCAGTGGATCAGGAGCGATTAATATATACAAATTATTCGCTCCGGATACAGAAACGTCACTGCAAATGTATTGCTAGAACTTACTTACATCTAGGCATGATTTTCGAGTCTTCTGATACTTGCACCTCACATACTAGGATGGTCTCGAAAAAAATGGCCCCTGTTGGAGTTAGCCACGAAGACCCATTTGTTCAGGGTCGGTAACACTCACGGATCCACACCCATCCGGCGGCCTCCAGGAGTCAACTTCTGGCGCTCCTGGACGGTTTGCGCACAGTGCGGCGGCAGCCAATCGATTGCGAATTCAGACTCACAGTCGGGAGAGACTGAAAACAGTACTGTTTCCTATAGAGCGGGGATAGTTGGTCACCTTACGGCGACTGCTCTTGAAACGACCATAGGCTATCCGATTCCGGGTGAACAGCCGGGCAAACGATGCCGTGGTCCCCGATAGATTCGGTGGACAACGTGTAACCGCTTAATGGACCGTATCACCGAGAGACCTGTAACGGACCTTAAGTCCATTACATGCGATCAACAAATGCATCGATTTCCAGTGAAATCCACAGAGACAATTCAGCTTTTTTATTTTGACTCGTGCAGCTATGAATCAGCACGATGAAACAATACTTTTACTCGGAATATTTTGGATTGCATCATTTCACGGCCTATATAAACCGGCGAAAAAGCAACCAAATTATAATTCCTCGAGTGGTCATGTCTCCAGATAGTGACGGTACACTTCGGTGTCCCGGCTTCTCGGTCACATATCATTCCCCGAGTGATCACCTTCCCCCAAGGTTGCGACGGCATATTCGGCACTCTCTCACGAGTTAGGTTAACGAATCCGGCTTTTTCATTTCCTTTCCTCATTCTCCCTGAGTCTCGAAGCATCAGTCTGTAATCCCACAGACTCGAGCCGTGCCTAGTACAAGATACTAGGAGCACACATACAATCCTTATCCATATATCCTCGTAACCGCAGTCGCGCATCTATACACTCGCGTCAACGTAAACTATTCGGCAAGCGTTATAACTGGCAATATTCAAACCTTCGATTAATAAATTCCTTCTACTTCACATTAAAACCGCCTTTCAATACGGAGATAACTCATAAGTTGATACCACCACTTCACACTGAACAACCAGGAGTCTTGTGAGGGGTGGTCCCTCACAGACCTATCACCGTATCACCGAGAGGACAGCGCAAGCGACCTCGATCCCGTAACCAGTCGGGATACAGGAATAATCTGGTTGCAACTGGCAGTAAGGGCGCGATTGTCAGCCCGCTGGGTGTCTTACCTGGCTATCTCGCGGTAAGGCGTTGGCTTCTTACGGGTATGTGGCAGAACTTGACGGTGCAGTAGTTTGAGTCTAATCAAGAATTGAAAATCACACAAGCAAGAAAACAAGCTACAAGAGGTGCTTCGACATGAACGTTGGAGGCAGTCGTCGATTGAGAATCTTCTAATTATCGATAATTGCAACCTTAAGTTGATGCTCCTATTGAAATAGCCGTCTTTACTGACTTATTACTTGTACTTTTTTTAAAAGGTATATTTTTTCTTTTAACTTTAGGTTAAAAACACTCTTACTTTAACCGAGGTTAGAGAAAACCGGCCCTAACTTTTATTTTAAGTTGGGGTACTGAAGGACTACTTACCCGAACGGGATCCCGTGTGAAAAAGGACAAATTGGTATTGTTTCGGGGCACTTCAGAAGGTCGTCATCTATTTTTTTTCTTTCTGAATGAATAACCCGACGATCTCCTTTCGGATTTGGGACAAATTGGCATATCCGATTCCTAAATATATGCAATATTACGGCATTTTTTATAATAATTTGATGCCTCTACCGACCTGTGATATGTAGTGCCGAAGAATGCGGTTTTTAATCGTGGTTTAGTGGCATAAAACATTATTATGGTCATTTACCGGAGTGTGTCCGAAAATAACTACGCACATCGACGTCGAAGTGCTAATTAATCATATATGTAAATTTTTTATTCCGTATAGAAAATGCATAAGCAATGACAATTTTTGCTGAGTCGCTTGTAAAGGATTTTGTATTGCGAATAATCCGTTTTCCTGTTGTTTTTATTATTAGTTTTTGTGGCGATATAGCTGGGGAGCCAGCTACAAAAATATGCAAGAGTTTTGTAAAAGCTGATACTTTCAGATCAGACAGTATTTTGACCATAGAATGCCGGAGTAGAGTCAGGCCGGGGTAGAGTCAGCAGGGCAGATTCCGGGACAGCTGGCGCTGGCGTACTAGGAAAGGTGTAATTTTAATTAGTACCCCAAAGTGTTTCGGAAAAGCTGAAAATGAATCAGTAGGCAGTAGATGCAATAAAGAACTCGAAACAAATGGTCATACTGCTTAACAATATCAAGGCGCGCCGTCAACATTAGTACTCCATACATATCACAAAAATGAAGTCCCTGCAAATACGCCGGTACTTATTTGTCGGTAACTATTACGCATCAGTCTATGTCGCGCAATATATTGGACCTAGTACGCCAGCGCCAGGTATCCCGGAGTCTTGTATATATGCTGACTCTACACCAAACTGAAACAAGCAAGCGACTTTTTTGGCAAGGAAAACTTCAAGAAACTATAAAAGATTACTGTGGGTCTCCATAATTAAAGCAGATACGTGTGCATGGAGTACAGAGTTTTAAGCATGGGACGTTTGCTTTTCTGCAACTCTAGTTCTTTGAGTTACAAAGTCCTTTACAGTGATAAACAACAATTTCTGGTTACGACTTAGGAATAGTAGCTAGCTTCATGCATCGTGGAAAAATGTCACGTCATGGGAGAGAGAACGATCGTT
This sequence comes from Micropterix aruncella, assembly GCA_944548615.1. Taxonomy (NCBI): domain Eukaryota; kingdom Metazoa; phylum Arthropoda; class Insecta; order Lepidoptera; family Micropterigidae; genus Micropterix; species Micropterix aruncella. The sequence goes on from OX155968.1 coordinate 9,969,280, forward strand.
ATCATTAAAACTTCCGGGGGTGACGGGTTCGTCCGTTACAGTCGACATCTCCAAGTGTAAGTTGTTAGAAATCTCGCCGAATTTGAAATATGTAAATGCCGTGCATCACCACTATTAAAAGCGACCCCGAAGCAAGCTACTTTCGGTGAGTTATGCGCCTGGGCGCTATCGTGGATGAATACACACGTACCCACATAAAACTAGAGCTGTCAACTACAACGGGCGAACCCGTCACCTCAGGAAGTTTTAACGAAATGTATCAGAGTTCATTATCCAACTGGGAGTGGCTAGCATACATATGTCGCTGGCCCAGCGGTATACAACCAAATCAGTGATCGCATTTGACAATCGCAATCTCTTAGCGTGTTTAAGAGCCGCCTTAAGAAGTATCTTACAGATAAGGCGTTGTACTTACTGGAGTAATATTGATATTGTGTGACGACTAAAATCAATATCTCTTCGGGACGTAAAAATGGTTTGCCTCTCATATTTCGAAAGCATATTAAGGTATTGAATAATATTCTGGGGTCAATGTACAGCAAGCAAACATCAAAAAAATCTCGCTTCAAAAATATGCAGTACGAATCTTGAATAATATGTCTCCGTCAGAAAGTTGTAGAGGCCGATTTGAATCTTTAGACATCCCTAACGCTGGCATCCCTCTATGCATTTGAATGCATCATATTTATATATAACACGCTAGAAAATTTTGAGCTTCTCGGTGAATATGATACGACAATATAAGCGTATAAGCATGACATAAGCATAACATAAGTGAATATAAGCATGACACGAGAGGAAATAGTAAATTTGATTTGCCACGTCCTCGAAATGAGGTTTTTAGGCGATGCCCGAATTATGTCGGCATTAAACTTTTCAACGGTTTGCCCACTCAATTCAAAACTCTCGCCAGCAAAATTGTTTTTTTTTCTTTTAGTTTTAGTAAAATTGTTTTTTTACAAATTATACAAATTGATTATTAATTGAATACTTTTTACTACTAATTTTTAGATCATTGTTAGTATAGGAAATTTATTTTCGTGCGATGAAGCCTGGCGTGAAGTAGGAAACTAAAAATCTGTAAAACCGAATGCTATAATTTTGCTACATTATTTTTCTTCTTGTTGTTTATCCCTTGATTGTTTATTAAATATCAGTGTACATTGATAACTTTGAAATATTTTCATATATAATACAAACTGTAAAGATTTTAGAAAAATAAATTGAAATCGAAATTGCAATTGAAAGAGAGTTGATGCTTTCCTTTGTGTTTAATAATTTCTTTGTATTTTCTGTTTTTTTCTTTTTAATATTATTACCTTGTATTTTGTAACATTTCCTGATTTTTCATGTTACATATACATATTATATTTATTTATCTTGTTATATTTACTTAAAAAAATCTGTGTTCACCTTTACTATGACTTGAGTACCATTATGCTAATGAACATGAATATATGTGAATAGTATACTATCCTCCTATTTATGTTTGTACATATTGACCGTCATAATATTATTATGATAAACGGGATTTTTAATACTTACAATTTCACCTTTTGAACTAACCGTTAACTGATTAGGATATAAAAAATAATTGCACGCGATAATTCGATTTATTAGGCTACAATCACATTGCGCTATTTTGTAGTATTACTTATTGAAATTATTTATATGTATATATTCCTTTACTGCCTAGAAACATCTTATCCCTTAACAGCCTATAAACATTATGGACATTACAGAAAAATCAAGGCACTGAGTAGCAACGTTTATTTACGTAATTCCTTAAAAACCATATCGTGTATTATCGACTAAGATAAACAAATTATAAGTTGTTGCATTAAATATTAGTAGTCCAGTAACCTTGTCATGGTAATAGGTGGCAGCTATGAGGTCGAACGAGGATTGCTTGGGCCACACAACATCGTAAAGGAGATGTCCAACTTCTACAACCACAAATTTACTTTTCTCTTGTGATTCATCAATGTTGACAGGTTTGAATGCTGCATAGAAGAGCATTTATTTCGCTTCCCATTCCAATTTTTGTCGTTTGGTTGTGAACAGTGACTTCCCTCTACTTATCCCACCTTTCTCCCTTCACCTTCAAAATTTTAAATTGAATAAATATGGACTTCACTGACTCATGTTAGACAGATTAATAAAGATATAAAGGCAATTGTGTACGATGAATCCTACTAATATTATAAACGCGAAAGTTTGTAAGAATGTATGGATGTTTGTTACTCTTTCACGCAAAAACTACTCAATGGATTTTGATGAAACTTTACAATAATATAGCTTACATCAGAATAACACATAGGCTATAATTTATAAAGATATAGTGTAAATTATCTAAAATATAACGATAACTGACAAGTAAGTAGGAAAAAATCTAAGAAATTGATATTCGAAATTTAAATTCTAAGCGTCAAAATATATTTTGAAAATTTTCTCAATAATAAATAATAATCAAATAATAAATTTAGAAAATATAGTGCAATTCGGTGGTTAAGCAACCCGACCATGTTGCCACAAGCCTAGGAAATGGAAATATTTTCCTGAAAGTGTGGAGCTCGCCAAGACGTGTGGCCGACGTGGCGGGTATCGGGCTAAATACCTTCAATCATGATGATGAATAGTACAACCTTACCACGGCCCCCAGTCCTCAGCAGCCCCTCTAGCCCGAGCCACGGCAGCAGTTACCGTAACGGCGGGGCAGGGGGTGCTAAGAATCTCTGGGTACGATCAGGCTGCCAAACCAAACCAACCGATCCGGACGGAGAGTGATTAGAGAGGCGTATGCCTAACGATACGCGAATGCGCGCTGATGAAGAAGAAGAAGAAGAAGTAGAAAAAAATCTGCCATCTGCGAGCTGTTCTGGCGTGCGCCGCGGAAACCGTTGGAGTTACACGTATATAATATACAATGGAAATGTTTATCTTAAATAGTCATACAAACAAGCCAGCGACAGTATATATCTATATTTTATGTGTAAGCCATTATCGCCAAAATAGTGAACCATAAATACAATAAAAAAATAAAAATAATTTCTAACGCACATTTGTTAGTAATAAATTGATTATTACATCAAAATAAAAACTTTTATCACATCTGATATCTAAAGTAGATAATTTTTTTCTTTTACAGTACATCATTTGGACAAATTTTGACAAATATTTGAATAGTTATGACGATAACCAACCGAGTGGACAATTACGCCGCCAGTAAAGACGCTTCTATACGCCGATGACACCAGCTTCTTTTTTGAAAATAAAATCACCAGGCCTTGGAAAAGCTGATAAACGAGCAGCTTCTTGTGGCTAACACTTGGTTTGAAAAAAATCAACTTTTCATAAACCCATCAAAAACGGTAGCGATGAAATTTTCAACTACTAAAAAGAGTGACAAAAATATTACGATTAAAATGGAATCAGAAAATATAAATATTGTCAGAAATACTAAATTCTTAGGGATCACTTTAGACGAAAATTTAAACTGGAATCAACATATCGATAATTTGTGTGCAACTTTGTCATCGGCAGTCTATGCTATAAGAAAGGTGAAATTTCTGGCTGGCGAACGTGCAGCGATCAGTGTGTATCACTCCTGCTTCCATTCAAAGATGTCTTATGCGATACTACTATGGGGTAATGCAACCGATACCCATCGCATTTTTGTGCTACAAAAGCAAGCCGTTAGGACAATTTTTGGTGTAAGCAGAGAAACACATTGCGCCCCTTTTTTTATTAAAGCTGGTATCCTTACCGAGTCGTCTATGTACATATATCAGTGCCTTTTATACGCCAAAGAGAATATTTTAAATTGCGAGCTTCACTCCACTCGGCATAGCCATAATACGCGACATAAGAACAATGTGTTATTGCCTAAAGTACGCTTGACTAAATATCAAAAAACATTTTTATATATAAGTTTTAAATTGTTCAATGCTTTGATATCATCAACGAAAAGACTTGAGATGGCAGCATATAAAATCTGCTTGAAAAATCAGTTAGTCAAACATGCCCTTTACAAACTGGACGACTTTTATGATATTGCGTCCACAATTGCTTGATTATAAATATCCATATTATGACTATACTTTCGAACTAAGTTTTAGATTTTATTGACATTGTTTTTAATTACGCATGTTTCAGAATTTTTCTTTTTATGGTATTGATTATTATTTGTTTGATTATTGATTATTTTGTAAATTTGACTATTTTTAAGTAATCACCTCTGATTACAATTATTTTTTTCCTTTTAATTAATCAAAGCGGTTTTATCATCCGGTCTCTGTATAAAGACGGGACAATTTCCAGATGCCTTAAAGACCTCTATAATAAGACCCATATACAAGAAGGGAAACCATCTACATTGTAGTAATTACAGGCCTATATCCATTTTATCCGCTATAGACAAAGTTATCGAAGCGTACATCGGAGATAAAATACAAAAATACTTCCAAAATCACGACATCATCGCGGAAAATCAACACGGCTTTCTAAAAGGCAGAAGCACTACTGGGCTGCTATCTAAATTTGCAAATAGTGTAAACACAGCTCTAAATGATAAGAAACATGTGATCATGCTTTTAATAGACTTTTCTCGTGCATTTGATACCTTAAAACACAGTCAGTTTCCGAAAGTCTATGAAGAAACCGGAATAAGGGGAAATGTATCGAGACTGCTAACAAACTACCTAAGCAACAGACACATGGTAGTTAAAATTAATAACAAATTTAGTAGCGAGGAGATAGTACGATCAGGCACTGCTCAGGGAAGCATTTGGGGCCCAATACTGTACATCATGTACACAAACGGGATCAGCGAATGTACCTCCGACTGCCAAATGTATACCTACGCCGATGACACCTCTTTATTTGCGTGTGACACGGACATTAATACGGCTTCTCAAAAATTGCAACACGATTTCAATAAGATACAGGAATGGGCCCATAACAATGGGCTGATAATCAATGCCGAAAAAACTAAAGTTATGCATATCAGGTCATCGCAGGCAAGAGAACGAGGAAGTAGCTTTGCAATAAAATTTCACACGCATAACTGTCTACATAATCCACAACCGGACTGTCGGTGTGAGCATATAAAAAAAGTCGATGCTGAAAGGTACCTTGGACTAACGATTGATAAAAAATTCAACTGGGAAGTGCACATTAATAACATTTGCAAAAAACTTAGACAAATAATTATAAAAATCTACCACTTAAAATACATTCTCAGATACAATCAGCTGAGAAGTCTGTATTTTGCCCTGGTCGAATCTATTATTGCTTATGGAATCACAACCTACGGCAACACATTTAAAACTTATATATCCCGCATCACATCTCTACAACATCGTATTTTAAAAATAATAGTTCCAAACAAGATTCGAAACAAATTTAGAAACGACCAGATAGGACTTTTCAAGTATTGTGACATATTACCAGCTAATGCATTATTTATTTATAGACTGACAGTTCAATATTTCGAGACTGACGAGTTCCGAAATTATGTCCAACATAAACACAGCACTAGACAGATACAAAATGAACGGCTACTCGTCCCTCCTTTTCGTAACCTTTATGGCAAAAGAAGATTGAATTGGCTAATCCCTCATTTATTCAACAAAATTCCTTTAAATTTTAAAAAAAATAAAAAATGTACAAAAAAACAAAAAAAAGAATTAAAAATAGTTAGCTTTAAAATAAGTGAAAGTGAAACACAAGTGTGAATGATACGAATAATATTCATGTTTTTATTTTATTAGCATAAAGTACGTTATTTTTTTATGTAAATATTATCAAGGCTTTCTGTGCCGACTAATCCTTATCAATATAGCAGATAATGCAGCAGATATATTATTAAATGGTCAAAATGGCCACTAAAGTTGCACTGAAAGTCACCCTATCATAATCTCCAGCAGGTAAGCCTTAGGCTTGGCTGGATTTTATACTAAGCTGTATTGTAAAAAATGGTTATTAAATTAAAAAAAAAAAAAAAAAATATGATTGTAAAATTTGACATGTTCCTCAGTATTGTGAAATGCATTTATGGAATGAATAAATGATGATGATGATGATGATGATGATGATGAGTGCGCGATATTATGGTGATTTTTTAATATGTTTTTTTTTTATATTAAAAATATAATTTAAATCGTTAGGTCATGTTTTATTTTATTTTATTATATATTATATATTAAATTATTGGTCATATTATCAACAATTATTAATTCTTATCAAAATAAGTAAATTTATTGTCTCAAGTGTTTAAAACAAAAGACTTTTACCTTTTACTGAATACATAGTTAAAGAGATAATACGACATAAGTATGGAACCGCGACCGTGTCGTAATCTATACTTCTATACTAATATTATAAAGAGGTAAAGTTTGTGAGGTTGTAGGAAGTAATCTCTGGATCTACTGAACCGATTTTGAAAATCTTTTACGAATAGAAAGCCACGTTATTGGTGAGTGTCATATGGCTATATATTAATCCGAAAAATGAAAAGACTTTCTCGCGGTCGTTGGATTTACAAAGTAGTTCGGAGAAAAACAGTCGAATGAAAACGTTTCTTACGAACGCTGCTTTAACGATGAGAGATATATGATTGAGTTCTAGAGAAAAGTTGTAGAGCTTAGTAATGCCTACAAAAAAGTAAAGGAAATCATATGTCTGAATTTTGTATTTAAGTCACAAAAAGTAGTTTTTTATATTTAAAAAATAATTTAAATCGTTAGGTCATGTTTATGGGTCATATTATCAACAATTATGAATTCATATCAAAATAAGTAAGTTTATCGTCTCAAGTGACAAAAGACTTTTCCCTTTTACTGCATATAATTTCCCTTTTACTGCATAAATGGTTAAAGAGATAAGACAGTCACAAATAAGACACTCACAAATAAGACACTCACAAGAAGACAGTCACAAATAACGGTAATATATTCAAATTGGCATGCAAATATATACATACATATGCAGTACAAGTATAACCCTTCTTTTGGCAGTTAGGAAATAAATCATAGCACTCAGTACTAACCGAACCACACTCATAATTTCATAACAAGTAAAAATTTTTACCGCCCAACGAAGTGGGCACTGGTCAGCTAGTGTACTATAAAGACAATTGTACATGAAAATTGGCATAACAATTTCAGGATTGGAGATTTGCCAAATTTTGAAATACTGTATCTCGGAAACTATGAGGGATACCCAACCCATTCTGGTCTCAAATTAAAGCAAACTTAATTTAATAAAAAAAATGGTTCACTCAAAAATGTGCTCTTTTATGGTTGAAATGGCAAGAAACAAAAAGTAAATAATAATAATAATAAACTCTTTATTTGCACTTAATTAGTAAACAAAAGGCGAGCTTGTTGCTACATTGCAATGTCTTACAACTAACCTAAACACAGTGGTACATGCGCGCATTGTGAAAATAAAGATTATTACAGTGGAAGAATTTAAAACTATAAAAGCCCGAGGAGAGGAAATTGGGAGAGGAACAGGAGAGAAAGTGAAGAACTGGTTACTTCTTAGAAAGGTAGTAATCCTTAAGGTGAGTCTTAAACGACGGTAAAGAAGGCGAGTTTCGTATCGTTCCAGTCTTGTACCATGGACACAGAAAGAATAGGAATAGAAATCACTATTATGACTCGGAATTTTTAATAAACTGTCAGAGGCTGACCGAAGTACGGGACGGTGGGAACTTGGTGGTTCAAAAAGCTCGTGGAGATAGGATGATGTCGATTGGGATAGTACACGATATAGGAGAGCAAGTATATGAACATTTCTTCTTTGGCGTACTGGCAACCACTTTAACTGTGCCCTATAGTCGGACACGTGATCATACTTACGTAGACCGAAGATGAATCGTATGCTTACATTTTGCAAACGTTCAAGTTTGTTGAGCAGTTCCTCTGATAAATCGAGATAAGCCACATCTGCATAGTCAAGGAAAGGTAAGAGAAGAGACTGTGCAAGATATTTTTTTGTGTCTATAGGAAGAAATCTTCTGAGTGTTTGCAGAGGGTGAAAACTAGCAAATATTTTACGACTTACCCCGTCTACGTGTAATGGGCCAGGAGAAATGTTCATCGATAATTAGACCAAGATCTTTCACTTTTTGTGACAATGATATGGTGATATCGTTCAGTTTTAAAAGCGGAAGGGATTTTACATTTACTCTGGAGAGCAATTTACGACCTCCAATGAGTATAGCCTGGGATTTCAAAGGGTTGATTAGTAGACTCATCAGCGCAAAAGTGCATTTTTTTGCAGTTTTTGAGATATTCAAGTGTTTTGGAGGGTTACCGAGGTCGAAAACTTGGATTTTGCATCTCAGGCACATCCCATTCAAGAAAAACAAACAAAACTAACTACCCCAACTTAATGCAACTGATGATGTACTAGGTTACTGGACTATAGCAAACAAGACAAGATATTATTTTTATTTTTATTTTAACGGCCTACCAAACGACGAGGAGGTAAATTAGTGTGAAGGCATTTTTTTTTTCGAGACGAAAACAGATTTTTTAATACCATCAATATAAATAAAAGTACATATACATATTCAATGCATTTATATTAGGGGAATGTCCCCTGACGCCGGACGGCACCTAGCGTCGGACACTAATAGTATCTCGACAATTCGCGGCGCGATTGATACAAAGACGTAGGAAAAGGACGAGCGCCCGCTTCCCCTCTCCCTTTAAACCCATCTTTGTATTGATCGCGCCGCGACTTGTCGAGATACTACTAGTGTCCGACGCTAGGTGCCGTCCAACGTTAGGGGACTTCCCCTTATATTACTTAACCCACCAACCGGCGAAAAGGTAAAGTATTGTGAACGGGCTAAAATTTTATTTCGAGTTGAAGACGGTTATATATATTTTAACCCCGAGACGACAACACCATGTCCAAATTGAAGTCTGTCTGTGTGAGGGTATGTGTGTATACGGTTATACTGATAACCGGGGGAGTCTGGAAACGGCTTCGTTTTCTATAGAGTGGGGGCGGCTGTTGGCCTAATGGCAGCCGCTCTGGAACGACCAATTAGCCACCCGATTCTGAGAGAAAGACGGGCAAAGGACGCTAAGGTCCGCGATGATTCCAACTCAATCGCCGCTTACATTAGGTAGATGACCTTGAACCCGTGACCAGTGGGAAGGCCGGATAAATCTGGCTATAACTGGTAGCCAGGGCGCGAGGATGTCCGCTGGGTTATATACCCGGCACCGCGAGGATTGAAGTTCGATTCTGACGGACCATTTGGCGGAGCTAGATAGTGAATTATCCAAGTCTCTAAGTCACTACGCTCATCCCACGGTCAAACGAATGATTATATTACGTTATACCAGTCTAGGTAACGGATTCGCCTGTTGTTGTTGACAGCTCTCCAATGGGGTAACGTGTTCGCCCCTTGTGTTGACACTTCTCACATGTCCATTTTTGGGCTAATTGGCTTGCACAGTTTTTTGTGTAAGTTATTTTCTCATTAAACATGGCAGAAAATCCTTTGGGCTCCATAAATGACACTTCAGGCGATGTTTATAGGTAAATATTATGAAAGTGTTACAACGTTCTCTGCCATAAGAAAATTTATATAAAAACTTCTTGGGGACAAAATATGCATCAGGTTAAAACTTAACCTTTGGTATAAATTAGGGTTCGATTACTTTTGGGAACTAATGGCCCTGTTGGAGTTAGCCACTGAGGCCCATATGTTCAGGGTCGGTCATACTCACGGGTCAGCACCCATCCTTCGGCCTCCAAGTATGAGTGCGAGTCCGGTTAAAACTCTGGCCTGCGGGCCAGTTTCCCCTAGGAGTCAATTTTCTGGCGCTCCTGGATGGTTTGCGCACCGAGCGGCGCCAGCCAATCGATTTTGCATTCTGATTAACAGTCGGGGGAGTCTGGAAGCTGTACTATTTCCTATAGAGCGGGGGTGGTTGCTGAACTTACGGCCACTGCTCTTTAAACGACCAATTGGGTACCCGATACCGGGTGAACAGCCGGGCAAAGGATGCCGTAGTCCGCGATAGATTCGGTAGACACCGTTTCACCGCTACGTAAGGGAGAGGACCGCGCAAACGACCTCGAACCCGCAACCAGTCGAGAGACCGGGTAATCTGGTCGCAACTAGATGTAAGGGCGTGAACGCCTTATATGCTATCTCGCATATAAGGCGTTAGCCTCTTACGGGCATGTGGCGGAGCTTGACGGTGGATTGTTTTGTCCTAAGTCTTCTGCGCTCACTTCACGGGAGATAGAACGACTATTTCGTTAAAACTTCCTTAGGTGGCGTGTTCGTCCGTTGTAGTTGTCAACTCTACTTGCTCGTATGTCAGTTATCCGTTTCAAAATTTGCAAACCATTTTTCAACCACTTGCTAATATCTGATTGATCTGAAATTTAGCATATATATATGTACTTATGTAAGTTCGGTGACAAGGCAACATTATGGTGCCATCGAGCTGACTTGACGAAGGAGCCAGGATGTAGGGAATGGAACTCCCTGATGGCAAATGGCAATACAGTCGAATTTGGGCTAGTAAGTTTTGTAAGTGTCTAAGGATGAAGCCGGAAGATTACCACTGGAACTCCCCGATGAAAAAGGCCAATATAATCGAGTTTGGGATCGTTTGTTTTGTTGTCTTGAAAAATAATTCTATTACACATGATGACGAGGGTCTGAAAATGGAGCCGGGAGATCGCCACTAGAACTCCCTGATGGAAACTAAAGCATGTTTTTAAAAATCCTTTTTCAATTTTAATTTATTATCGATATATTTTTATTTCAGTGTGGCCGTTGCCTCGCTATCAACCGGCTTATACTAGGGATACCCGCGTGAAATCTTCTCATGAGGAAAATATGCATCTTATATCCTATATAAGATACTATAATATAAGAAACGTTATAAGAAAATCAATCAGCATTGTTGTCCAAAGTATTATAGTGAAAGGACTAGTGTCTGTCTTCTAACAAAAAAGTGTCTTCGATTTTTTCCTATTTAAAAAAGAAAAACAAAGTAATAAATATGCTTTTAAACTCAATACTTTTATCCATTTTGAGTTTTTGCTGTGTTAGAAGTGTCATATCTACCCTTGATGATTGTAAGTAATAGAAACTATTATAACTATTTATCCTATCTAAGATTTTTTTACATACCCGTCCTACCAATCAACAAGGCGGGAAATATTGTGAAGGCGCAAAAAACTTTTTGGTTATGGAAACGGACTGTCTATTTTGAGTCCCACTGAGACGATCATGGCCATTTCCATATGGAAGTCCGTCTGTGTGCGTGTCTGTCTGTTTGTATTCCTCCAAGATAGCGCCCAAACGCTTAATCCGATTGAGCTGAAATTTAGCATGGAGGCATCATTTGGTCATGGCAAGAGTTGTGGTTGAAATCGGACCACTAGCAGGCGCACAAGTCATATTTCAATCTCGATATGTTTGGCTTAGAGACTTGACATTTGGCAAATAGATGCATTGTTGGACCGAAATCACATTGTGAAACTTTGTGGTTGAAATTGGGCCACCAAAGGAGGGTGGGATCACTGGTTATATTTCAATATTCAAATATTACACGTAGAGTTTATATTACTTAAAATATATTAAATTATTAATGGCTGTTTCTTTCTTTTCTCTCATATAACTTTATTTATACTATTTAATCGATTTTTATATTATACTAGATGACCCGGTGAACTTCGTACCACCTAAAATTGATTTGTTTGTAACTCTTCATAAGCGTTTATTGATTATATCAACCTTCCAAATCCAATTCATTGAAATCTATAATATGGCCGAATCGTGTACGGTTTGAGTTTCGTTCGGTGATTAAATGACAATCGTTTTATAATTAAAATAAATTCAATGTATTTAATTTACATGATAAAATAATAATGCTTCTTCGACTTTTCCGACTTTTTTGCATTTTTCGACTTTCTTGTCTTTTTCGACTTTTTTGACTTTTTTGACTTTTTGGACTTTTCCGACTTTTCGACTTTTCCGATTTTTTCGACTTTTTCTACGTTTTCGACTTTTTCAACTTTTTTGAGTTTTTTGACTTTTTTGACTCTTGACTCTTTTGACTTTTTTGACTTTTTGAAATTTTACACAAACGCACGCAATGAATAACAGTTATGGATGGCGCAGCTGTCAAACAATAGGATCGCCGCGAACGCCATCTATTGAAAGGGGCTTATTTCCCAAAAAGACCAATTTCGATATTTTCGATTTTCAGTTGTTTCTTTTAATTTTTCCTAAATATTTTTTTTTAAACCACCCCTGAATCAAGACAAACAAAACAAAAGAATAATCATTCAAATCGGTCGAGTCATTTTCGAGATCTTGCGAGACTAACGCACGGCGATTCATTTTTATTTATATGATATAAGAAGATAGATAGAATAAAACATTATGGAAAAAAGACCGTAGGTGATATACATGAAACTGCTGAAAGGACACGCGAAAAAAAGTGTAAAGGACAGTAAGCGAAAAAATCAGGTCATGGAAGGAATTAAAAGTAGGTACCACTTGTATAACATGCCTTGAACACAACCGGTATGACGACGACGTTTAGCCCCTCATATTTGTTCTTCGGAGGAGAAGTCTTAATCGATGGACGATTCCATGTTTACGGTGAAAACGGATTAAGTATAGCGTGGGTGGTACGGTATAGCTACGACCATATTTCATATCAAAGAAAGCGTATTTTTTCTCAAGAAAATTAGCCCCCAGATCTTTGTAATGCAAAGTTGCAGGTAATAAACAAAATGTTAACAAAAATAACTGCGTTATTTTTTTTAATAAGTGCATCAGCCATGTCATGGTGAAACGTAGAACAGGCTATTATTATTAAATGCGTATACAAAATTTCGTGTCTGTGCTGTTGACCGTTGAGGAGTTCCCTCGTTGGAAGCCATCCCTGGGCGCCGCAGTCCTGTCTTGATGAAACTTAGATCGGGCTGTCATAATTGAATGCATATACACAATTTCGTGACTGTGCTGTTGACCGCTGAGGAGTCCCCTCGTCGGGAGCTAATCCTGGGTATAGAATCAGGGCATGCTTCCTATATAAAATGCATTGTCATCGGAGCTGAACCAACATGTAAATTTTCAACTTCATATGTTAATATTTGAGGAGTTCCTTCAATTCCTCATGGATCACATCATCAGAACAAAATTTTGATAAAGATGTGACGAATCTATATATAATCTACGCAATAAACAGCCGCGATATCTTTACTCGATTATGACGTGGTCCCGTAACCGGCATGTCCATTCAACACGGGCACGTGAACAACTTGCTATAATACCCAAGCACAAAACTACACATTTCCAGTGCAGCTTTTCGTATTATTCTGCGGTTGTATGGAAACGGTTGGGAATGGCTTTGCGATCGAAATCAATTGCAGTATTTAAGGACCACTTTAAAAGTTTATTATTTAAGGAAGATATTTAGATGTCATAATTTGATTTTATTTTAAAATAACTATTGCTAATTGGATTATTACTATTGTCTTCGTTTATTTATTAATTTGTAACCTGATTATTTAATGTTAAATATTTTGATTTTGATTATTTTTGATTTATTATATGTAGATTATTAAATTTATGTAATTACGTTATTTTCTTTTAATATCATTTGATGTTAAATATCTTGATTTTGATTATTTCGATTTGTGTATTTATTTGATTATGATTATTTGGATTTTTTGTTTTAAGATTTATTTGATTTGGTTATTTTATTTTAAAAATCATATACCTATGTATCAATAATTAATAGGTTTGTCCTGAAAACCAGGATAAGAGATGTCCTGAGGATACCCCTAATTTGCAGCGTTTGTAGCTTTATTTCATAGTCTTTGTCTATTTATAGTTTTAATTTTTAATCTGTGTGTTCTTGTTTTTTTGTATATGTTTTTTATAACAGCTGCAAATAAATAAATAAATAAATAAATAAATAAATAAATCTGGAAGTACATCCTTTCAAATAAAAATAATTTTCCAAAGCAATTCATAAATGACGGATTTCTGAGGTCCCAAACATTTAAAGAAAAATACGATCGAATTTATAACCTCCTCCTTTTTTAAAGTCGGTTAAAAATAAATCGGCTGTGGTCTACGATCTATAGGACCTGACAGGAAAACGAAAAGAGCTTTATCATTTGAAGGGCATGTTCACAGAAGACTAAGATGTTAAAATTTCAAATCCACACCATAGCAAAGAAGAGGAAGAAATCAAGAATCACACTCATGAAAGCAAAAATGAGAAATATTGTAAAGCGGACTAACACGGTTATCATAGCATATTGCAAAGGATAAATAGATCAATAATTTATCAAAAGAAATACAAACAAAATCAAATAATTTAAAATGTGTGTATAAGGTAATATAAATCCACAACATGACAACTCTACAGCTGTGGTAGAAAATTCCCACGCCCACACAACTTCTAACCTCTGCCTTAGAGCTGTCTGTAAATATGATGTCCAAGCCAGGGGACCGGGACGATATAAGGTCAGAATATACTACATTATTTAGGGTGGGGACTGCCCTACTGGTTTTTTCATCAAAACTGTTTGAGGGATGATGTGCGAAGTAGTAAGTCTGTCGGAGAAGGGAAGGTGAAAGTCTTGCTACTGATCTCTCCGCACCGTAATCGATTTCCGGATCGTAATGGAATGCCGCTTGTTCCAGGTTGACAGGAACACTGCGACGGCGCAATCGGTCATGTTGATTTTGTCGTGATTGCTGGCGTTGTGTATGTTGTGCACGAAATTGTTGCATTCTCAATGTATTCGCTTGTCGTTCATTTTCAGTCGCTCTCAAACATAATTCCGACAATGCCAATAGGACTATTTTCATTATCCGTCGCTCGCTGGTCATCAGTGCGGCTTGCACGTGATGTAGATCGCCGCGCATTTGACTGACTTCGACGACCTATGTTACCTATTCTCCTCGGCATTATAATGAACACTGTAAAAAGACACGGAATTGTTTTCAGTCACTCAAATCTGTCGAACATTCCTTGAGAACTTAACAATATTGAAATCCTCAGACTAAGGCCAAATTTGTAGTTATGTATAAGCCTGCAAAGTCTATTTACCTTTATATAATGGCTGATCAAAGTGAACAAATCTATTCTCCAAACCCACTACCTTTTTTAAAAGAAAAAACGACGTTAAATGTAATAACAATTTCACACAGTCGCGCGGAATGAATTATGAATGGCGTAGCTGTCAAACAATAGAATCTATTGTTAGAAAATATAGAGAGCGCCATCTATTGACAGAAATACGAAGTGGCCATCCCTAGAAGTACTAATTTCGATTTTTTTGATTTTTTAGCTGTTCCTTTGGGTTTTTTCTAAATATTTTTTTTTGTAAACCACCCCTGAATCAAGCCAAACAATATAAAAGAAATATAATTCAAATCGGTCGTGTCGTTTCCGAGATCCTGCGAGACTAACGCACGGCGATTCATTTTTATATATAAGATTTTATAATGGAATTGCATTTTATTTACTGTGTTGGTTATCTTTAATATTTTATTATTATTATTGTTATTATTTTATTCTTTTTTTTTATTTTGAAGACCACATTTTACTGCAATTTAGTGTTATTTGTTTTTCACTAAAACTTGTACATTTGTAAATTAAAGTTTTGTCCACCCTAGAATGGGCTAGGCCCAGTTGGGTGACAGAAACAAATAAGCAAAATGTTAAGGTTTTGCCATTCGGTTCCTGTTATTGTTTTAAGCAAATCAATGTTTTAAAGTAATTAATTCTTAAATAAATAAATAAATAAATAGACCTAACATCAGATGCCTTATTGGGCCAAAATTAATTTGTGAAATTTTGGTTGAAATATCTAGTATTCAAGCTACATTAATAATATTTACATACTAATGTAAAGTCTCAACTTTAAAATTTAAAATAATATGATATAAAAATTGCGTTTTCCTTGGAGCAGGCACTACCTAGTTAGGTAAGTAGAGCAGGCACTACCTAGTAGAATAAAGCAAAATCATTCTTTAAAAAAAAACTAAATATTTTTTTGTAAATAAATAAAAAATAAAATACATAAATAAAATAAAAAGGTATATTAACTATATGACCAAACTGACCTTAAAAGCTTTGCATTGCCGCTGCCGTCATTCGTTACTTAAATTTTCTTAAATCTCGAATGGAACCTACAAGTATTATTGATTGTTGACGGGATGACAAGAAATATAATGTGTCACGATCACGAACCTGTCACAATGAAGTTTATGATTGTTTACATGTTTCGACAGAGTACCTACAATACTTTAACTTGAACTTTCAATCAGGCCAACCTCTAAAAATTCTTGGCTACTTACCGGGAAAGTTTTGGAGGGAAACAACCGATTTTTAAATGGATGGAGCTGATGGATTCTTACCAATAAACTTTTTATTTTATTTTAAAATTAATAATTCTTATATAATTTCTAGTTGAGAACTTCATAAGTCCCGAAGACCTGGATTATTTCTCTGATGCTGTGAAAGAAGGAATATTCGATAATATTCCAAAGAAGAATGGACCTTCAGGCATTGGTGATAGAATTTTTCCCGATAATATTGATGTAAGTATTTTATTTCTGTTAGAAATATTACGTTTATGTAGTAGAGCAAAATTATTAGACTACGTTTAATATCTTATTTAATAATAAATTACTAAACAAACATATTCCGACCGATTATTGTCAAAATGACAGCTTCACCTGCGTGCCTAAATTTACACTACATTCAGGTTTAAAAGAGCATGTGTAATTTCGTACCCACTTGCGAAGATTTTTGTAATACTTTTCCACATATATACAAAACAAAATCTTATAATAATTTATTCTATAGCAGCTGAGCTAAAGTGCGTGGCTGAAAAAAGTTATAGAGTTTTGGTATTGCCATTTATTCAGTAATTACATATTTTTTAGAAAAATAATTTACTAAGTTTTATTTAAATAATACATATGTGTATATGATTTATATTCAAGGTATATAGATAATATCACCAACCATAAACCTTTATCAATATCAACTATTCATATTAAAATAACTGTGTAGTAACGAGTAATTAGTAGTAGTAGTAGTACACGGAGTTTTAGTACACTTTTGTAACTACCCACTTTGTGGTTGGCTCAGTGATCACCTAGTAGCCCAGTACTGCTTATCAGTCCAAGCAGATCACTGACCTTCAAGTTGGGCAGATCGCTGGGTTCGAGAAAGGCTCGTCCCAGTAAACTGTCTTTTTGCGGCGAGGCCTGGGCAGCGACCAACGATGTGTATGGTGTCTTTAGGTTCTTCGCCACATACTCGGCAGTCCTTGCTCTCCGTCAAGCCAAGGTTAAATAGATGAGCTCTAAGGGTCGTGTGTCCGGTGAGGAGACCGATAGTGGTTCTAAGGTTCTTCTTGCTCATGTCAAGTAGGCCCTTGGTTTTCTGTTGTAGTGGTTGCTCCATCATGACTTTTGCTTGGCGACATCCCTTGCTCTGTTTCCAGGATGCCCGATGTTCCTGCTCCAAGCAGTCCCTAATAATTTTATTACCTGTAGCGAAGTGGACCCCAACAACTGGCTCCACCGGGCATTCCAGAATGCCCAGTTTTGCCAGTCTGTCGGCCTCTTCGTTGCCAGGTATACCTTGATGACCCGGTATCCATATTAGTGTGATTTTGTTGGCTTTTCCCAATTTGTTGAGCTCTTGCATGCAGTCACAGACAACAGAAGATTCTGTGGTGGCTTTAGCCACGCGTCTAGTACTGCTCTGCTATCAGAGCAGATGAGGAGTTTTCCATTCCCTTATGGCAAACACCTTGGCTTGGAAAACCGTGGCATATTGTCCAAGGGGGATGTTGATTCTGTGGTTGGTTTTGGGGCCATTTGTTCCTGATCCGTCGGTGAACCAGGCGTCCGCGTTGTGGCTTTGGAACCACTGCGGATTCTTCCAGTCTTCCCTGGTGGGGATTAGGATTTTATGGGACTTCTCTACCAAAAAATTTTTTAGTATTCGATCCTGGGTCCGAGTGAATGGGCTTTTGTGAAGGAGGTTTAGGTCAGAATGATTGTGCCCTCCTCGCTTCCACTTGCCCAAATACTTCAGTCTGTATGCTGTTAGTCTGGCGGAGTGAATTATGAGCTTGTCCAGAGGCGGGCAGCAGAGAACCACCTCTAATCCCTTTGTAGGTGTGGTCTTCATAACGCCAGTTGCAACCCTCAAGTACTTACTCTGAAGGTTTATAAGCATGTTTTTTGTCTCGAGCTTTTTCACCCTGGACCACCAGACTATTGCAGCATAGATTAGTCTAGGCAGCAGTACTGCCCTTTAGAGCCATAAGGCGACCCCAGGTTTGAACCTCCAGGTTTATTTCCATGGGTCTTTTGCACGGCCACAAAGAGCCATAGAAGCTTGTTCTTTTGCGCTCGAGGTGGTGCTTCCAATTAATCTTGGGGTCTAGATAGTCTCCAAGGTATTTTGACTACTGTTACGCAGTCCATCTCCTTATCCCAGAGCTTGAAATACTCAACGGGTTCGGGTTTGTATTTTCTGGTGAAAATCATGGTCTTGGTCTTGCTTGGATTAGCAGACAGACCTCTGGCCTGGCACCAGTCTTGGGTGGTCTTAAGTGCCTTGTCCATGAGGTCCTTGAGTATTAATAAGAAGTTTCCTCTTACCACTATGGCCACGTCATCGGAGTAGCCGTAGACAGAGAAGCCTTAGTTTTGTAGATCTGTTAGAAGTTCGTCTACAACGATGCTCCACAAGAGGGGTAGATTCCCGTGATGGAGGTGTCGCCTTGATAGACGGTCAGATTCCTCTTTGATAGCATACTCAATGTTATAGCACACTCAACGAGTAATTACATAGTACCGAATTTTATCCCGAAAGCTAAAGCGATAAATGCGTTTATGGATAAAAGAGAAACAGCCAATAAGTAAGATAGATAGATGATCAGCATGCGGGTCTCGGGTAAGATTTTGCGCCTGGGCCGTCGGCATTCTTTTGTTTTACGTTGGGTTTGTCTAAACAAGTTTATGGCTGAAAGAGGAACAATGAATAAGCAAAACAGAAATAGATACTCAGTGTATGGGTGGCAGGTAAGATTTGCGCCTGGGCCATTGCCTTTCATTCGTTATACTTTGAGGCGTTCTTAGTGTTTTCTGTTTTCACGTGATTTAATGTTTGATACTTTCTGGCTGCGATACCGGGCTTGATTGTTG
Organism: Micropterix aruncella; assembly: GCA_944548615.1. Classification (NCBI taxonomy): domain Eukaryota; kingdom Metazoa; phylum Arthropoda; class Insecta; order Lepidoptera; family Micropterigidae; genus Micropterix; species Micropterix aruncella. The sequence goes on from OX155968.1 coordinate 9,988,535, forward strand.
TTTGCTTTACGATTGGATTTTAATTGATTCAAATAATTAATTATAATAACCCCTATTATCATAATAAACCCTATTTACATAATAAACCCTATTTACCTAATAAAACCTATTTACATAATAAACCCTATTTACATAATAATCCCAATTTACATAATAAATTCGGTTAAGTTGCACTGGAACGGGTATATCCCAGTTGGGCAGCACTAGCCAGTGAATGAAAGAGGAAAGTTTTTGCCATTTGTTTTAATATTATACTTATTGTAAATGGTTAATTTGATAATTCCAATAAATAAATAAAAAAAAACCCCTGTTTGCATAATAAACCCTATTTAAAAAGATTTATTAACTAGTTTATTTCACAAAATCATCTAGATATACACAATTTCAGATGTGTATGATTCCAATACGACATGGATAAATAAATTGAATTTTGATATTATTACTTCTTTACAGAAGCACAATTCATTGTTGTAAGTCTCTAGCTGTTACATACTGGGGTATACCTTTCGTACAAATATCCCCACTTTTCTTTGTCAATTATAAACCTTCTAACAAATATACCAATAAAATGAATAATTCTGCAAATCCGCTTAAAAATGTAAACCACCAAGCTCTGAGGTAAATGTGCTCTTGAAAAGTCGTTGAAATGCTTGGCTTTCAATTCACTTTTTTAAATTTGACCTTATTACCGATTAATTCGAGGATTAAAACCTCAGCAATTTAAAGTGGTTTAACGAATCGTGAAAAACGCTCAAATGGGATTAAGCTGAGGTTTTATTTTTAAATAAAAATGAGCTTTTCACCTGTTTTCAAAGTAGGGATATTTGGATTATGAAATAAGATGACATAAGAATATTGGGATTTTTGGTTAAAAGTGAAAGTAATAGAGTTTACATTTAAAAAAAAAAGATTCCAAAAAAATTGTAATGATGATATTTATGTCGTTTGGTGTGTTTGCATGAGGAGTCGCTTTTATTGTTGTGATAATAAGAAATTTCTAACAATTACCGGCGCGAATTGTCTTTCACTTACTTTGCAGATTTTTGCTAATCTATATATATAAAACAAAGTTTGATTTGTTCGAACACTTATAAATCGAGAACGGCTGGACCGATTTTCATGGTATTTGATTTGTAGTATTTCTCTCCGTCCCGAATAGCAGAATAACTAATAAAAACGAAAATTTAAATAAAAGAAAAACCATTTTCTCATACAAAATGTAAATGTAATTTCTGTGTTTTTCTCATTATCAGTTGTACGTGGCATGTTCACGTGTCGGCAAATCATCCGCTTTATTTGTTCTTGCGCCTTATAAAAAAAAACAAAAAATGTCGTATATAACAAGGTGCTTCAATGAAGAGAATTAAACCGAGTGCATCCCATGCTGCACAATATGTAAATAGTTCAATTTAATCATGTCTTGCTGACACGCGATTGATATACTTAATTTTTGTACTTTGTGTTATTGTATTAATAAAGTAGTGAACTTAATATATATTTTGTATTCATTGAATTACTTTCATAAAATCATAAATTAAGTTCATCTAATCTGTAACACGACATTTATTGACTGTTAGGCGGTACGAAGGTCGCCGGGTCAGCTAGTGATCAATATATTAAAGGTTTTAGAGCATTTAAAACCAAAAAAATGAAAAAAAAACAGTTTGTATATATGTATGTCTGTCTGTCTGCCTCATCGATATCTCAGGAACGCGTTATCCGTTTTAAAAATATATTTTGTCAATCTGTTATATTCATCAACGGGAAGAGCTGGTTAGATTTTGGGGGCCGCCCCTAAACGAAGTCAGGAGCTGCCGTATAAACGAACAACTGAAAAACCACATTTTTTGCCGTACGGTCAGCAACTTTTATTAAGTAACTGAATTAAAAATTAAAACCGATTACAGACTATTTTTTTGGTACGGTCAGCAACAATATATTATTTATCTGAATTAAAAACCAAAACCGATTATACAGATTTTTAAAAAAAATCAAACTATGCCTTCTTGAATTACAATGATAGGCTTAAAAGGCCATAATTTAAGAACGCGTGATCTGATTTCGAAAATTCTTTGGTTTCTTCGATCAATCTGTTTCGATCAATCTGTTTTATTTAGCGATCGCAAGAACCCATAAGCTTAAAGTACCTGACATAAATCGTATAACTGCCATACAAACGGATGACTGATAAATCGCACATTCATCTTATGACTTCTAAACGGGACTGTCAATTACTTTTAAACGAATTATCGAATTTAAAAAATTTGTTCGCTTACTATATTGATCGAATATGCCGACAATTGTATTCGTCTTATGGATGAATTGATTATAGTTGCCATATACAAACTGATCCGAGCCCAGCGCTATTGATTTGAAAATATTTGTACATTTCATCTTACTATTGGTTGCTTTTAAGTTTTTCCAGAAATTAAATATATGTCTGTTATGATATTGTATTACAGGTTGATCCAGATTCACTTCCATCACCAGCTGAAGAAGTAGACTGCTTTGGGGTAGGATCTTTCATGGCAAAATTGAGATGGCTGTTCAACTTAAAACCTCTATCTTCAAAGGCCCTCGATACCAGGTTAATATATGTGAATTTCATTAAATACTGGTATTTTTATTTATTCACGTAGTGATTACATCGTGAACCGTCTGACATAATATATAAATATTATTATCAAACATTATATTAACATTGCATGTAATATTGACAACCTATGACTGCTGACATATGTAGTTAAAAGTAAAACTTATCACATATCTTATAAAATCGAAGATCATCGCGGTTGTTTGACATTATAAATAGGATAGAAACGAATTTACAGCGTGAAATTTGTAGTACCCGACGTTTCGGTGACGTTGCAGCCGCCGTTGTCCAGGGTAGACTGAAAGAGCTGTCAATCCGTTGTTTCACGGGTAGGCCGCATACCGCTTCCGCCGCTGGGTAGGTTATAACGGTAATGGGGGGCGGCGCTCGGAGCGCGCGAATTTCGAAAATCCGTCTTGCACACAATACTCACTGTATCCTGTCTTACTTCCTTGCGTTCGGCGTTCGGCGCGCGCGGCGGCGGGAACATATTAAGAAGATGGTTCCACGTAGAAGAGAGATTGTAACCGTCGTCTCTATTGAAGTTCGGGGTTCTTCTTATTTTAATGGCTTCCCGGATCATGCGAGGAAGTAGAATTGTTCTTTAAATCAATCTTCTAGAAAGTAGATTGACAGCTCTTTCAGTCTACCCTGGACAACGGCGGCTGCAACGACACCGAAACGTCGGGTGCTACAAATTTCACGCGGTAAATTCGTTTCTATCCTATTTATAATTATCGCATATCTTATTCTGAAAGTCTTTTAAAACCTATATTCAGTAAAGATTTATAAGACCAATTTTAGGCTGTTGTTGGAGGGATCTATTTAAATATGGTATCGTTACTTTAAATAACATAATAGCAAAAACACATTTTTAAAAACAAGGTTTTATTAAAATCCTTTGTCCCGAGCCAACCCTAGGTGCAGCAGACATGTTATAGTGGAACTTAGAACGGGCTATCCTAATTCAATGTTATACAGAATTTCGTGTCTGTGCTGTTGACCGTTGAGGAGTCCCTCGTTGGAGGCCAACCCTGGGTGCACCAGTCCTGTCGCGGTAAAACTTAGAACGGGCTATCATAGTTGAATGCGCATACAAAAAATCGTTTCTGTGCTGTCGACCGTTGAGGAGTCCCCTCGTCGGGAGCCAACCGTGGGTGCAGCAGCCATGTCACGGTGGAATTTAGATAAACTAAAACTAAAAATAGTACCCTTTCGATACAGCCATTTCAGAACTGTCAAATTTACCATATTTTTAATATTTATAAATATTTCATAATTTTGAATTTAATAATAAATCATTAATTCGCAAAGGATAATTTTCAAAATCTTGTTTCTGAACTGCACTTCCTTGCAAGTTTGGTTTTATTGGATAGGCCCTTTTTTTAGATCAAATCAAATCCAAATAAATCAAATATATTTTTTTTTGTACATAGTATGACATTTTATTTTTAACGTATCTTTTTTCCTCTTTTTATTGTGATTTATAAGTCAGGGCGTGGACCACTCGTTCTGGATCCTTCCAATTTTGTTATTTTAGTGAATATTACATCTGCCAAATATAGGCTAATTATTTCATTTATTTTAGTTTTGTCTATTTAATTTGGTTTGAAATAAAAAAAACCATATTTAAAATCTAAAATAATTCGCTTAGGGGAAGTGGGGGCAAAACCGCCCCAATAACAATCAGTCGATTAAAATATAGAGAAATTAAAGAAATTTAGTCATTTTCACGGCTTTATTTAGTGACTGTACTATTAGTTAACACATTTGAAGAAGTTTTTAAATACAAAAACATCATAAAAAGTAGTTATAACCACAAAACTGTATTAATATAAAAAACGGTGTTGCCCCTACAGTGGGGCACAACCGACCCAGCAATTTTCATTGGGGGCACAACCGATTTTTGCCGTTATTGGCAAAAGTTCACAGACATACTCGAAATCGTCTTCTTCATCTATGCCTGAACAGGCATCATGAGCCCATCCAGGACTTTTTGTACATTTAATCCAACCATCTGTTGATTTAGATTTAGAGTACATATCTAAGCAAAATATGCATTCATCATCTTTATCTTCATCTTCACTATCGCGTTTAGCTTTCTTGATCGGTTTTTTCAGTGCTTGTGTTTTCTTTCGCTTTATTTTTTTATTTGTAGTAGTGTCAGGCGTCTTTTTTCGTTAAATTCCCTTGTTGTTAGTGGGGTCTTCTTGCCTATACCTTTGCCTTTTGTAGCACGTGGAGTCTTTATTTTAAATTATTTGTCTGCAAAAGCAGCTTCCAGTTCTGATTTGTACGGAGAACCTGTCAAAATGGCAGTCTTCTCTTGTCTTTTTGTTTGGCGAGACGTTACCGGTCTTCCTTTATCAGGCAATTTAATGAGGTCTCTGGGAGATATGAATTTAAATGTGGATGTTGATGGTTGTGGTGAATGGGCTTGGTTAAAATGGTTGGAAGACTGTGCTTGGTTGGTTGATTGTGGAACTGGTTTATCATAAACAAATGTAGATGTTGATGGTTGTGGTGAATGTGCTTGGTTGGAAGACTGTGCTTGATTGGTTGATTGTGGAACTGGTTTGCTATGAGTTGATCCGTTACTGTCAATGCTGAATATGGCATTGAACTGAAGGGGTAGTGATGTTGTAACGTTATGCTCGGATGGGATTGGTTCCGTCTGGTGCATTGAATGTGGAAGAGACGCGGATGTTATTTCATCATCGTGTGAAGTAGCTTCCAAATTATCCAAAATTAAAGGCGGAAGGATCGAATCTGACGCATTTGATTCTTGGGAATCACTGTCATGATTATCTTCTACTCGGGGAAGTCTAGAAGTTTCAGTGATAGCAGCGTTTTCTACTGTTGCTTGTAGCTGCGGAGCATCTGGCCTGTTCGTAGTTTCTGCGGGGTCAAACCTCCAATCTTCAAAAACGCCAGTGTTCAAAGGATAAATGCTTGTTGCTCTGAAACTGTTAACAGCCGTCAACATTACAGCCGCTTGCATGTAAGCCATTCCAAATAATTCTGGGACCTGAAGCTCACCATCCTTGGATATTTTTTACGTATCATTTCTTCACTTCTGTTGAATAATATTGATTTAGTGGTGACATAAAGCCAAAGTCCAGTGGCTGGATATTGTGGGAACAGTGGGGCGGAAAACAAATGACAATGACGTTGTTTTCTCGAGCCTTGTTGATGAAAGACAAATTTTTGGTATGCATAAAGTGGCCATCTAATAATAATAATATCGGCTTTTCCTTTGTTGGTTTTGTGTGAGACAAAAAATGATCAAACCACGTCAAAAATATGTCCGTTTGCATTCAGCCACTTGGATGATAAACTGCAACTGAACCTGGTAGAGCCCTATCCAAAATGTTGAGATTTTTTGGTGCTCTGACCCTTGGAAAAACGAATAGAGGTGGAATATAGTGACCTGATGCACTCATACAAATTTCAATCGTGATTGTCTTACCACGTTCAGCCGATGTTAGAAAGCTAACCTGAGGTTTTCCTTTTCTGGCCAGGACTTTTGATACTTTCTTTGGTACAGTTGAAATTCCAGTTTCATCAACATTATAAATTTGCTCAGGGGATATCTTATGTTTGTCCATTGTTTCACTAAGCAAAGCAAAAAAATTACCGACTGATACCCTGTTGAAACCCATGGCCCGAGCTCCTGAAGTTCCTTCTGGTTTACGCAGGGTTATGATTGGATTCCTTTTCAGAAATTTTTTGACCCATGTGTGTGTACCCAGCCATCCCAGTTTCTTTATCAAAACAATGTTTTATGTTATTTATTTCTGCTAAATTGAAAGCAATCTCCTGCAAATCTTTCACAGTAATAGGAAACAGATGGCTTTCCAGGTGCAGAATGTGATCCACCATTTCTTTTTCTTGATCTTTTCTAAAGACAGTTTTGAAGTTCCCAAGCCCTTTAGCTCCGCTGTTTTCAATATCCTTCAACCCACCCTTAATATTTTTTACTCTGTCTGTAAGAGTACTAGTAGGCACATTAAAATTCTTGGACGCTTTTTTGAAGCCCATTTCTTTATTAATAACAGCCTCAACAGCACTTTTCATGGAACGTTCATCCCACGACTGCCGCGTCGTACAGCGCACATAGTTCCGTACCATTTTCAAATTCCAACTATCGCTTTTGTACCTAGAAATGCAAAACGTCAAGCATTAAACAAAAATAGTATACAAAAATATTTTGGGGACATAACCGCACCCTATGCAGTTGTGCCCCTATGTGGTTTTGCCTCAGGTACTCGTTTTAAACATTAACGTTCGCTGTGTCTGGTAATTTGAGGTTAGATTACTAACAAACGATGTAAACAAAACGCAATAAAGAGCTCTCAAGTTAAGTAAATCACTCAATTAAAAAACTAGTAATCGGTCCTACCTATCGCATCTATAAAATTGTTACGTAATTATAAACAACTTACCAAATTTAACAAAAATGCAAATAACTTTTTCTTCGCACAACCAGCGACACTGACAAAATATGATAAGAGAGCGGCCATTAAAAATGTGTGACCATGTCAAAAAAAATGTTGATATTCAAAAGAAATAAACCACGAAATGGTAAAAAACGGTTGTGCCCCCATATGTGGTTATGCCCCCACTTCCCATATATATGTTTATGCTATAAAGCATAGTTATGTATAGTTCTGACCCTAGACTAGTCTAATCTAGAAATAACTGTCCTTTTATACTTGTTAGGTGATCCTACTATCTTTTTAGTTAACTTTCCAACCGCGGGCGATTTTCCTATCGATTTGGTCGATACAGGTCGTAGCTTGTCCGTTCCCGTTAGCCCTGCGACTCGAAAACGTGGAAAATGCGACTCTATGTTACAAAGCAACAGAAAAAAGATTCAACGGAGAAATAGCGAAAATACGTAAATTATATGCAACGCGATAATAGCGTAAAAAACCGCACGGAAAGAGCTGAACGCTGGGGGTTAAGCATAATATATTCGTATTTACGTAATTACTGGATTTTTTTCAAATTTAATTTGTAATACACAATAATATATAGTTAAATGAATAATATGTGCAATTAAAAATTCATAGACTAAAACTCATTAGCAAAAAACTGATTTAATCTTATTTACCTAAGCTATTTAAAATCTAAGTTAAGAACAGAAAATTAAAAAAATATAATAATGTATACACTAATAATACTATTAGCTGAAAAAGTAAAAGTAAAATTGAAGAGATTTTTTTTAAAAAACCATAATCATAATAAATAAAAATGACGTAGGTGCTAAAAAAACAGAGTTACCCAATTACATAAATTAAAAATCGCTTCAAAAAATAAAAATTATCATAAGTAGCAGCAAAAAATTGCAAAAGCAGATGCTATAATGACAATAGGCTTGATTTCAAAGATTTATTTTGATTTACATTGTTAATTTAGTTTAATCCACCTCCACTCTCCTATCATATTATCGTACCTAGTGGCTTAGATGGACGATGATGTGGGAAAACCAGTTCGGCTCTTACGGTTAATGCCTTAATCAATACGTCTGAGGAAAAAAAACACGTCGACTGAGAAGTAGGTTGCGACAGAGTAGGTTGCGATAGCTTGAGGATAATACGCTTTTTAGTACATCTATGGAGTGGCCCAAAAGCAACACAAAAGCACGAGAAATTGAGGAAAAGAAGTCATCAAAAAAGGAAAAACACGCGGTTATTTTGCGCCTACTTGAACTAGGCGCCGATTAGTATTTAGTATTTATTTATTTCCATTAAAACGAAATTGTAGTAAATTAATCTTAACTTAGTTACTAAATTCATCAATCAATTAATTAATTCATCAGTAAATTATTCCAAAATTATTTCAATTAACAAAAAAAGTCTATATTATAACAATTGACATTAAAAAAATAATACATTAAATTATAATACATTGCTAAGTATAATGTTATTTTCTAAGTATTTTAAAATATCATTATGCTCTTACACGTTGATTGTAAGCAGCTGCACCCGAATGAATCTCTTGAAAATTTCAATGTTTTTAATCGCATTTAAATTATTAGCCAATTTATTAAAAAAATAGGTCCTATGTAAAAACTAGTTGCCTGGTTCTTACATAATTACTTAATTAATGTTAACTTCTGAATGTATCTGACTGCCATAAAACACAACATATGCAATGTATCTATCATCCGCGATCTATGAATTACGTTCGATTCAGAAATAAATTAATATTCAGAAGAAATATATTGAAAGTGTGGTTCAGATGATCATAAGGATCGATCATATGAATCACTAAGAATTTTTAAAATTCCCAAAACACGATCCTGCTTTGTAATTCATTATATATTGTCAAATAGGTAATTTTAGGAAAAATAACTGATAATGTTTTGAAACTTAGCATAGATGTTCATTGAGGTGTAATGAGGCTGTTGAAGAAATGGCGCTCCGATTCAGTTTTTCGCTTATATCTCGCAAACTGTTAGCAATATCGGAATTGAACTTCATAAAAATATAAATCTTATAAAATTCTGTACAAAAAAGTTATGATTTATTTTTTTTATATCATCTGTTATTATTATCAATACACCCCGGTACGCTTGTGTAACCGACCGCCCGACAGTCGCATGCACCGCATGCAAGTTATAACCTGTTCCACGAGCGGGCGAGTAATTGTCAATATTTCCAGTATTTTCATAATAATAATAGATGATATGAAAAAAATGTATGTGACGATTTGTAGAAAATTTTAGAAGCTTTTTTTTAATTTATCGGTAGAAAGAAAACGCGCTAATAATTTTTTTCGATAATAAAACGGATATACATATAAATTTTGGCCACCCCTCCCCCCCCCCTTATTAGAATGTTTAGGACCATTTCTAGACTGAAGTCTGCCTGTGAGTCTCTGTGTGTGTGTGTGTCTGTGTGTGTATGTGTGTGTCTGTATGTCTGTGTGTGTTTATATCTCTATGATATCGCCCAAACGCTTTGTCCGATTGATCTGAAATTATTCGGCATGCAGGCATCAAGGGGCAAACATATTATCGGACGCGTCCGTAAGCCGCTACTTATGGACGCGACTGAAAGGTTATCTGTGTAATGAATTTCTATTGAGCCGTGCACATTATTGGACCTCAGTCGCGGACGTGACGTTGAGGCTTCGGACGTCCGATAGAGATCTGGCAAGCCGCGTCCCAAACGACTGTGCATACTGTTGAGTCGCGTCCATAAGCCGCAGCTTACGGACCCGTCCAATAATATGTTTGCCGCTTCATTCGGTCATGGCAAGAGCTGAAAAGATTGTATTAAAGTCGGTCCACCAGAGGGCGCGCTAGTCATACTTCAATCTCGAAATTTGAAGTTAGAGACTTGAAATTCGGTAGGTACACAGATGCCTGGTCGGACCGAAATCACGCTGTGAAATTTTAGTCGGAATGCCACCGTATTTAAAAAAAATAGTACATCATTTTCGGAAAAATACCATTTTAAGAACACGAAAATACTTTTGATGGTTTGTGTGCAGGGAGGGGGGTTGTCTGCTTGCCGTAAAAGTCTTGGGGTTACACAGCCGAATTTTTAAATATAATTAGGATTTGGAGAATATTTGCAAGGAGTAGAAGAAAACAGAGGATGAGGTGAGACGTAGGATAGCTAGGAATTAAAAAACAAATCCTTTGTAGTCATGATCTGCCCCTTCGTTGGGCTCAGGATAATAAATTGTATTTAGTCTTCATAACTCATCTTTAATACCTACTCGTTGTTGTTCATGCAACCCGATTGTGGAACCAGTTTCTATCTTATATTGGAAATGCAAGTTCTCTCTCTTAATTTAATGCACCATTGAAGAAACACTTTTTATATACTTTTTTCATCTTTCTCTGCTCTCTATTGTTCGACCTTCCAGATATACCGTTTTCGTTTAGTTTTGCTTTTATTATACATTTTTTATTTATCTTTTGCCGCTATTAAATACCGGTTAAATATTAAACGGGTAGCCAATAAGTAATCCATTGTACTTATAATATTATGTAAAATAAATATTCATCCTTTTAGTCATTAGCGCTCAACCCATTATTTTAAATAATTTTAATATACTATGAAATAAACCATCGACTAGTTGCCGTCGAGAACAAGATAAAAGCTACAAAGAAATTAGAAGAACGCACAACACTACTGGCAAAGAGAGTTACTTTTCTGGAGGATAAGCTGGATACAATAGACTATAACAGTATTGCGTCTGATGTGGAGATACGCGGGTTGCCAGAAAATCCACAATAAAACCTCTCCAGCACGATTGGGGCCATTGGCAATATTATCGACTGCCAATTTGACCCCAGTCAGATTCTATCCATCAAACGAAAACCTAACAAAGGAAATCCTTTAAATCGGAATAATAACTCTGTTATCTTGAAATTCGTTACGCAAGATCAACGTGATAAATTTCTAAATTCAGCTGCAAGCTTTAATAAAAAATGTAGAAATAATAGGAAAAAGCTTAACACATCTCACATAAATATGTCCTGCGATACTCAGCCAATTTATATATCCAAACATCTAACACAGAGAGCAAAATACATTCTTATGATTTCAAAAAAATTTGCTAAAGATAACCAATTTGCTTTTTGCTGGACCAAATACGGAAAAATCTTTCTCAAAAAGAAGGAAAATGAGAAGACATTACAAATTAAGAATGAAGAAATGTTACCTTTACTTCTCCAGCAATAAAATCATTATATACCACACTCCAAATTCTATGCTTTCTAACTCGCGTGTTCTTGTAATAATAATCATTTCCTTATGTATATTTAATAAACCATGCAACAGAATTCTCCTTCTCACTAGGAGTTTAAAGTTTAACTATTTGTCTATAAAAATATGTTATATACTACATCTTTTTCTTAATCTCCCATATTTAACTCTAATTATTAGTACTATTATTATTAAAATAATCTATGCTATTAAACTGTGTCTATTGCTACTGAATATAAATTGGTGTATTTATAAATTATTGCTTCTATATATAGTATTGCAGTATATCTTGTTAATAAGCTATGTAATAATGAATATTCGTGTATATGATAATAGCCCAATTTTATACCCTTGCACTAAAAACCTAGTGATACAGCCTCAATTAATGTTACTTTATATTCGAGCGCTAATATTCGATGTTGCCTTATATTGTTTGCACTACCTAAAATCTCCTCTATTGGTAAGACCGGACCGAAATGACTGAGTTCACAACAGAATTAGATGAGCACAATCCGTACAACTGTCGAGAGTTCTATTGCTCAAAAAGCTGTTTAAGCTATGTTAAAAAAGGTAACTATCTAAAGATAATATCGATGAACATACGGAGCATTAGTAAAAACTTAGATGATTTTTTAATCCTTATTCAGCAATTGAATAATATCTTTGATGTCATCATCCTCACGGAATGCTGGATAAACGAACTTTATGTCCCCAGAACTGTTCAAAGCTTCGAAACTTATCACACTAACAACGCCAGACTACAAAACGATGGGGTTGTGGTCTACGTAAAGTCACATTTCCACGTAAGCAGCACTGAAGTGTCCGTCAATGATGCAAATTGCCTACATTTAGTAATAGATGATTCCCTAAACTTATTTGCTATCTATAAGTCTCCGAGCAAGTCCAATTTAACAAGTTTTCTTGAGTCATTGGATAATCTGCTAGAGGCCTATAGATACGAGTCTAATATAATATTAACTGGAGACATCAACATTAACATCTTAAATGATAAAAATACTCAAGCGGAAAACTATCTTAACCTTCTGGCGCATTATGGACTGGAGGTCGGAATTAATAGACCTACTAGAGTTGATGAGAATACTAAGAGCTGCATAGATCATTTTATGATCAAAACTAAATTTCATAGTCAAACGTTCATTTACCAATCCACCATCACCGACCACTATGCAATTGGTCTATGCCTATCTAAAAAAATAATTAAGAACAGCCCTAAACAGACGTATTCCAAAAAAACAATCGATTACGCATCAATATCAGAAAACCTCAAAAAGACGGACTGGACTCCAGTATTACAATGTAAAGATAGTAACATTGCTGCCAACTAATTCCATGATATTCTTGCAAATTGCATTAAAATGGCTACAATCGAAAAGGCATGTACTATACCCAGGTCTCGAAATAAACTATCTCCTTGGATAACCGATGGCCTGATTTTCAGCATAAGAAAGCGAGACATTATACATAAGCAGATTAAACAATGCCCTAATGATATTCAACTCTTAATGTACTACAAAAGGTATAGAAATATATGTAAAAAACTTATAACAAAAACTAGAGATAAGTATTATAGAAACAAAATAGATAGAGTAAATGGGGACAAAAAAAAACTTGGGAAATTATCAAAGGGTTAGTGAACAACAGAAATAATAGCTCAGATATAAAAGAGATGTATATACATAAGGAATTAAAAAAAATGGACTTACACTCTAACGATATATTGAATTACCTTAATGACTACTTCACTGGTATAGGACAAGACCTAGCTAACTCTATACTGCATAAAAAGGGTATGTCTGAGAGGGAGCTAGCCTTATCAATGCATAAGCAACCGAAATTAAATGAAAAATTCGAATTATTGCAAACGAATAAAGAAGAGGTCTTAAAGACTATAAAAAGTATCAGAGACGACTGTGCTCCAGGAAAAGATGGGATCCAGGCAAAGATAATCAAACAATCTGCAGAAACATTATCCGAGCCCCTTGCTCATCTAATAAACCTCAGTTTCTTGACTGGTATATTTCCAACATGGCTGAAAAAAGCGATAATAAAACCAATATTTAAAAGTGGTAAAAAAGAAGATATAGGAAATTATCGCCCTATCTCCCTCCTCGGTGTGGTTTCTAAAGTGTATGAAAAAATATTCAAACATAGACTAACACAATATCTAGAGACACAGAAGCTGCTATCTAATAATCAGTATGGCTTTAGACAGGGTCGGGGAACCAGTGAGGCCATCAATGCTGTCATACAATATATAGTGGAAAACATAGACAAAGGAAAAAAGGTAATTGCCACTTTCCTTGACCTGTCAAAGGCTTTTGACACAGTTTCCCATGTAATCCTCGAAAAAAAACTAACTGACTACGGAATCGATGGGGTGGCCTTAAAATGGGTTTGGAATTACCTAGACGGGAGGACTCAGAGCACAGTAATTGGTCGACAAATAAGCGAAGCGACTAACGTGTCATTCGGTGTCCCTCAAGGTAGTGTTTTGGGTCCAATTCTCTTTTTAATCTACATCAACGAATTGTGCGAATTACCTGTTAATGGTAGAATTGTATCCTTCGCGGACGACACTGTCCTTCTTACTGCGACTAATAATTGGAATGATACATTCTTCAAAGCTCAAAGTAACTTGGAACTGGCTAAAACTTGGATCGACAACCATTTTTTAACGCTAAATGCTGCGAAATCAAAATTTATCACTTTCAGCTTGCGGGGAAATCCCAGCCAGGTTTTCAACCAAACACTTGCCAGTCATACCGACAAATGCTTGGATAAGAATAGATGTGTATGTACTAAATTAAGCAAATCTGCAACAGTCTCCTACTTAGGCATAACGGTAGATGAGAAGCTATGTTGGGAAAATCAGATTGCAAATTTGAGTTCGAGAATTAGAAAGCTGGTTTATGTATTTCTTCGGCTGCGCAACATTCTGTCCAAAACAACCATAAGAATGGTATACATGGCCTTGTGTCAGAGTATTTTGTCCTACGGAGTCGCGGCATGGGGCGCTACTACTAATGATAATCTGGATAGATTGACAAATGCGCAGAAATTATTATTGAGAGTAATTCACAGGAAAAACCGGCGTCATCCATCTGCCTTGTTATTTTCCCAATCCCATGTGCTATCAGCTAAACAGTTATTCATTAAGCAAGCGCTTCTTGCATTCTACAAATCTAGAGATGACCACGCCCGAACTCAAAACAATCTGAACACAAGAATGTCCGCGAGTATCAATTATATAATTCCGTTAGTCAGGACAACATTTGCCCAGAGACATATATTCTACATAGCCCCAAAATTATATAATTTCCTCAGTGAAGACATGAAAAATTATCCTAACATAATAATATTAAAAGCAAACCTTAATAGATGGCTTCTTAACAAGGGATATGTAAAATCTGATCAACTTCTTTGCAACGCACGACAATTTATTTAGTATCACTTATCTATTTTTCTTAATTAAATTTTATTAAATTACAACTATAAATGTATATATTTATTACATAGCTATATTTTTTATAAAATTGGTATATTTATGTGTATATACAGGTGGTGCGTCCAAATAATTTATTTAAAAAAAAAACACTTCATTTCTTAAAATTGCATAAAAATATGCACATCTAGAGACGGGTCAAATTATCGCCTAGTTAGATGTGCTATTGGCAGTAAAGGTCATGTAAGATGTGTTAAACCTCCCTATATTAATTATTAAATAATTTATATAATTATTATAAGATTACATGACCTATGAATGAACTGTATACCTAATCCTATGTACCTAAATAAATAAATAAATAAATAATTCAGCAAACTGAGTTTCCCGACTTCTCTTCATTGACAATGAGAAAAACTTCAGAAAGTCCACTGAACAGCATCGCTACAATCTCAGTATAAATACATTTTTACATCATTTCTACATCAAAAAGGCCTTCAACTTGTTGATAGAGTCTTATATCGTGGTTTAGGTCTGTCGAACCTAACTTTTATAATATTTAAATAATTTACTTAACTTTCCCCACGTTACTGAAGCTGGTTTGATCTCAGAAATTCTTGCGTGAATCTTTCCTTGCTACCCAGTCTAAAAGTACCTAATAAAAAGTTCGAGATTAGAAAAGCGGGTAAAATTTTCTAATCTCTGTTATCAAGTTGAATGTAAATTACCATCGTTTGAAGTCTTGCAATAATCATAATTTTTATCTTACCATGGTATGATAATAGACAACTTGAGTGTTCATTGGATAAAATAAAATGTATTAAAATAAAACCGGTTACTTATTTCAATAAAGTTACAAAAATTGCGTTGAAAATTATGTAATAAAACCAAAATACCTTAAAAAATACTAGTACATAAAAAGTTTGTGTTACTTTTAGGCG
This sequence comes from Micropterix aruncella, assembly GCA_944548615.1. Classification (NCBI taxonomy): domain Eukaryota; kingdom Metazoa; phylum Arthropoda; class Insecta; order Lepidoptera; family Micropterigidae; genus Micropterix; species Micropterix aruncella. The sequence continues at coordinate 10,004,261 of OX155968.1, forward strand.
TGTGGCACAAATATTTTTATTTTTATTTTATAGTAAACTTACAGATAATAAATACATAATATAGTATTTTAAGACATATTTAAACAAAACAAACTTGCTATCCTTTGAATAGTTTACAATGCTAGTTATTATATAAAGGCATAGAGCGTCATTCAAGTTGCGTAGATAAGCAAGGCCGCCTCATTAGTATTATTACAATAACTTTTGATCTTAACCCCTCAAATGTGAGGCGTCCCTTAAGGGATGCCTTGGCAAAATGTATACAAAATGTATATAAATTTATATAAATGTAAATATAAATGTAAATGTGCGCCGCTTTATAGTAATCCGCTCTATAGTAATGCTATAGCTCTATAGTAAACCCCGCTCTATGTAAATGTAAATGTAAATGTAAATATAAATTTATATTCATTTTGCCGTAGGCAACCCGAGCTAATCGCTATTCATTTGAGGGGTTGAAGTTTAAAAATTAAAGAATTTCATTTTGGATATTTTGTAGTCTATAAATCTTTGAGTAGCGGCATTATTTCAAGGCAGACCGCCGCAATTTATAAAAATTATAAAAAAGTAATATAACTATACTATACCGCAATTTATAAAAAAGTAATATAACTATGGAAATACTATAGCGCTCACAAAAAGAATAATTGTACAATGATCGCATTGAAATTTCGTATATAGAATAGTGAAATCTCATTTTGTAAAACAATTAGATAATTATGAATAAATATGAGAAATTCGAAAAAGTGCAAAAAACTCGGCATTTCTAACTTGTACTTGTCTTAGGGAAAAATACGGAACCTTATTTAGAAATTGTAAATATTATCGTGATCTTTATTAGATTCTCTATCAAAGGTACTATTTCGTTTTGCTTATTTACATACAAAAATATTTAGATATTAGCTCATAAAACCAATAAAAATATTGATGATTTCTCAAAAAAAAAAAAGGGTGATGTTTGACAATGGAATTTTACCAGAAATATCCGCGAAATGAGGTGCGAAATTATTCTAGCGGCCGTCTATGTATATATGGTAATAATGAGATATTTGGTGAGGTGAGTTCCAAAATAATTGAAGACTTGACAGGGAGCTAATGGGCCCTTGCTGAGTTGGCACGAAGACCCATTCTGTTCAGGGTTGGTCACACTCACGGGTCAACACCCATCCGGCGCCCTCCACGCATGAAGTGCGAGCCTGGGTAGAACTCTGGACTTAGGGCTAGTTTCCCCTAGGAATCAACCTTCTGGCGCTCCTGGACGGTCTGCGCACCGTGCGGCGTAAGCCAATCGTCTGTGCACTCTGACTAACAGTCGGGGGAGTCTGGAAGCAGTACTGTTTCCTATAGAGCGGAGGTGGTTGCGGACCTTACGGCGACTGCTTTTGAAACGACCATCAGCTACCCGATCCTGGATGAACAGCCGGGCAATGGATTCGGTATACACCGTTTTACCGCTTCGTAAGGGAGAGGACCGCTCAAGCGACCTCGAACTCGTAACCAATCGAGAGACTGGAGTAATCTAGTCGCAATTGGAAGTAAGGGCGTGAGTAACTCTCCTGACTATCTCGCGGTTAAGGCGTCGGTCTCTTATGGGCATGTGGCGAAGCTTGACGGTGGACTGTTTTTGTCCAAGTCTTATGCGCTCATTTCAGGGAGACAGAAGGACTAATCGTTAAAACTTCCTGAGGTGACGGGCTCGCCCGTTGCAGTTGACAACTCTAGTTGAAGACTTGACAACTACACATAGGTACATGATTGGCGAGAATACAAACAAAAAATACTATTGATTTCTTTGCCTTTTAGATTTTACCTCTCTACCAGACGTAATCGCAACCGCGTTGAAATTCCGTCAAGATCTAAATTCAATCTGGCCAACGCCGACTTCAACGCAAGAAGGCCTACTATAATCATAGTTCACGGCTTCATGAGTTACAGCAATGCTTCCTGGGTTTTGGACCTGACTTCAGCTTTCCTGGAATGGGTACGTCAAAAAAAAATCATTTCATTTTCACTACCTACTGATTCAATACATTATTCACTGTATTAGCATATGTTTTATGAAGAATTATTTGTTTGAATTATTATACTGATAACATCATCTTATAATTATAAGATGTAAAATATAATTCTCAAGAAAAAAAGACTTTCTTTATTTTAAGTAGTAAGTTCCATTTTTATGTTAATTGGGTTGAATGGTATCATTGATGTCGTAGTTACAATATACCATAATAAAAAAATATAAACACCTTAAATCACAGTGTTTAAGAGTTTCAGGTTTCTGAAATTGACAGTGTCTTTATTAATATGGCCACCTCAGTGGACGGCCATATTAATAAAGACACTGGGCCCGATTGCGTTTCTTTGTGAACTAAAAGTAAAATTAGTCCAAGCTAACGAAACAGAGCAATACGTTAGAGTGGAATATGAAACGAACGATCGTCGATAAATACGACCTGCCGAACTTATAAACTCGTCCGAATAAATTCGAGCATGTTTTGTGCGGTGTAAGATTTGACCTTGGCGGGCAGTTTTAATGCGAAAAAGTGACAACCGGTCGTCTCACACACCGCTCTATCTTATTGCCCTGTCTCGTTCCAAGGAACTAATTTCCGATTTTAGTTCACGAAGAAACTCAATCGAGCCCACTGTCAATTTTGGTATTAATTTTCACATTACAGAAACCTGAATCTCCTAAACAATGTGATTTAAGGTGTTTATTTTTTTTTGAATTATGGTATACTGTATAAGTATACCATAATACGATACCAATAAAACCATTAAGGCATCATAATTATTATAATTAATATCATTAAACAAAAACCGTCGCAGAATACCCGAAACGATAAACTACATACACTGTGCGAGCACAAACTATTATATTCCTAAGAATGCTCGAAATACAGGCTGTTTTTTAATTACTTACACCGTTGTAGTGGCTGAATCAGTACGACAAGATAAACAAATTTTAATTTAAAAAATATATTTTTTTTGCTTTTTTTTTCTTTTGTCAAATTTGTCAATTTTATCTATTGAATAAAAGTTTGAGCGCACTGCGCCATATAGCGGTAGGTAAAATATTGTTAATAGACAATATAAGCGATATTTTACCTACCACTCGATAGCGCATCGTGCTCTTGGCTTTATGTACTGTTTTTCAAAATGTATTTTGTTTGAATTTAAAAAAGTGCTTTTTCAAAAAAAAAAAATTGTCCTTCCAAAAATTCTTATTGAAGGTTGCTTAGTTTGTTTTACTGATTCACCCACTACAAGAATGTCACTCACCCTGTATTAGGCACAAAATAGTTTTCAAAGAAAATCATAAAAGGCGCCAAAGGTATTTAAAAGTTAACTTACTTTGTGAAGTGTTTTACCTGCTATTTTAACTTTCTAGGAAGACTGCAATGTAATCACAGTGGACTGGAGTGTTGGCGGTAATACATGGAAATATTGGAGAGCTGTAGCTAATGCAAGAACTGTTGGATTAGACCTTACGAAGTGAGTACACATCCGCTAAGATGGTTCGAATACTGGAGTAGCAATAGTAGCCATGTCTAGGTCAGTGGTTCCCAAACTTTTTTTAGATTCGGGACCCTTAGTAAGTCGCATACGTTTAGCGAAACCCTTTGCCGGGTTGTTTGAGCGGGCAGGAAAAGCGTCCATTTATAGCGCCGCAGCCAATTTAAAAAAATAACCATTTATTGAAGGAAGTTTACCCAATCGAGTGCTTTTATATACAAATTAGTTTACTTTGAAGTAACATCACGAAACAGAGGAGCCAAATCAATTCTAGTAAAGAATTAGGTGGGCAATAATAGTCTGATATAACAGTTGTATTGCAATAATTAAATTTTGCTTAACAATTTGTCGAGACGAAATTTGCAGAACCCTTAAGGAGTCCTCGCGGAACCCCTAGGCTCCGCGGAACACAACTAGAGTTGTCAACTGCAACTGGCGAGCCCGTCACCTCAGGAAGTTTTAACGATTAGTCTTTCTGTCTCCCTGAAGTGAGCGCAGAAGGCTTGGACAAAAACAGTCCACCGTCAAGCTCCGCCACATGACCGTAAGAGACCAACGCCTTAACCGCGAGATAGTCAGGAGTGTTACCCAGCGGGCTTACACTCACGCCCTTACTTCCAATTGCGACTAGATTACTCCAGTCTCTCGATTGGTTACGAGTTCGAGGTCGCTTGCGCGGTCCTCTCCCTCACGAAGCGGTGAAACGGTGTATACCGAATCTATCGCGGACCACGGCATCCTTTGCCCGGCTGTTCACCCAGGATCGTGTAGCCGATGGTCGTTTCAAGAGCAGTCGCCGTAAGTTCCGCAAGCACCCCCGCTCTGTAGGAAACAGTACTACTTCCAGACTCCCCCGACTGTTAGTCAGAGTGCACAGTCGATTGGCTTACGCCGCACGGTGCGCAGACCGTCCAGGAGCTCTGCCCGGGCTCGCACTTCATGCGTGGAGGCGGCCGGATGGGTGTTGACCCGTGAGTGTGACCAGCCCTGAACAGAATTTGTAATCGTGGCCAACTCAGCAAGGGCCCATTAGCTCCCGCGGAACACAGTTTGAGAACCGCTGATCTAGATGATTATAGGCATGGCTACATGAAAGATGAAGGAATTATATCAGAGCTGTGGCAATAATCGGAATCGGAACGGTTATCCACGATTATTTATCGATATAATCTCGTAATCAAAAAATCAATAATCGTTGCATCCCTAGTTATTATTATAATTCTTCCATTTCAGTTTCTTGGGGCGTTTGAAAGCGGCAACAAGTTGCCTCACGAAAGATTTCCACTTTGTTGGACATAGCCTAGGAGCCCACATTTGTTCGTTCGCAGCTGCTCGACTTGGTGGAGTCAAAAGAATAACAGGTACAAAAGTACGGTGGTAATCTTCAAATGTAGACATATTCATTTTAAGAATTTATCTCTGTGAGAGGAATAACTTCAGCATAAAAACCTCTAAATGCTACTATGTGTCATTCATCCGTGAAAATTACCAGCTATGTTTCGACTTTAAAGATTGCGGAGATGTTATAACGAAACTAATAGTTGCGGAGCCAGCGACAAAAAAAGTGCAAGAAGTTTGTAAAAGTATTTTAACCACAGAATGTCGAAATAGATTCAGCAGGCCAGACTCCGGGACGCCTAGCGCTGGCATACTAGGAAAGGTGTAATTTTAATTAGTACCCATAAAGTGTTTTGGAAAAGCTGAAAATTCATCAGTAGACTGTGGGAATGCAATAAAGAAGTCGAAAAATATGTCCTAAAGGATTAATTCTCAGAATTCCTGATTTCCAAACTCCATTACTCAACAGGTCTCGATCCAGCCCAACCTTGCTTCAGGACCACAAACAAGGCCATGCTATTGGATACCGGGGATGCAGAATATGTTGACGTTATCCATACCAATGGCCGTCTTCTGGCCAGGATAGGATTTGGGCTACCTGATCCTATTGGTAAGTTAGTTTTCCAAGGTTTTATGGTATGATATACATTAGAAGACAATTAGGATGTTACAACAGTCCCCGCGATATTTCATAAACGGTACACGATGCCCAGATAAAATATCGGGTGCTCTAGGGATATCAAAAGTATTTTCACCGATTACCTACTATTAGCATTGATTATGTACGGTATTAGATCGCTCAATGCCATAGTACGTTTTAGCAGCTTGGATTTTAGTACGAAACACAAAGTGTAGATGGCACTCATAGGGTCAAACAATGATTAATCTTCTCTTATGCTCAATATTTATGATTCAAAGATTTTACAACAAAAAATCACGTTCACAGAACTCATAGTTCCAAGTATTGATTAAACCTTTCATATATGTTCAATATAGCGGGGTTCGTGGTATAGCAGTATGTCGCAGGGTTGGCTTGATTTTCCCCGACCCGAAAAAACCCACTGGGTTAAATTGGATAAAACCCACCTGAAAAAACCCGAGGGCTTTTGAAAAAAATACTTGTTTATAATAATTAAATCAATGAACGGATGTAGCATTTATATTATATTTTATCAAAAAGAAAAAAAATGATGTATTTGTTGAGAAAAGTCTTTCAATTGATGCAGAACTGGCCGGATAAGTGTGCAATGCGGAGAAAAATGAGCAAAATCCATTGGGCAATTTGCTTTGGTCAATCACCACCTCCATCTTTTCCGTGTTTTGGCCCACGATTTTCCACAATTTACTGGGTAAAATTTTAGAGACTACATTTTCTTGGAATAAAGTAGACGGGTATACATCAGTGTCCTTGATTGAGAATGCCAAAACACTAGCCATGAACTCAGGGTAATGCTTCGTTACCCATTCTTCGGCCATTTTCTCTTGATCTGGTTTCAGGCGCCGACCGTAGTATCGCGGATCCATCATATTCGCCAAGAAGTGAAAAGGTTGCATCGCATCATTGAACCTCGCACTTATGGCCGTCCTGTAGGGCTCAAGTTCATGACTTTCCATCAGATCAAGCCATACTTCAACTGCATCAGATATAGTCGTATCGTCAGCCTGTAGTTTGTCCAGCGCCACGGAAACTCTTCAATTGCTTCTAAAGATGGATGGCTTGTGTATGAAGACCAACATTGTCAAACACACGAGCTGCCCCTACATCGAACTGTATTTGCGGGTCAGGATTAGCTTCGATATCCATGCGAATTTCAACATATTTGTTATAATTCGAGATAAACAACTGTTGTGAAACTAAAGGGGATCTCCCTGACAACTGACAATAACAATTTTCGAGGGAATTGCCTTCATGGTAGTTACAACTTTATTTAGTAGTAAATAGATTTGAATTGGGAGAAAAAATGCAATAAAATGGTAATTAAATTAAATTTAAAATTAAAATATATTCATTTAAAATTCTCATTAACTCCGAAAAAAACCGAAATTCCCCGAAAATCCCCGAAATAACCCAGTGGGCAGATATTTTTTGATAAAACCCGGGGTTTTGCCAACACTGGCATGTCGGCCAACTATATAAGGCACTCTAAACACGCCTATACGGAATCTGTCTTGAAACAAAACCATAATAAACGAATCTTTAAATTCTTATCTCTTATTATTTTAATATTATTTGTAAAAATATATCAATTTTTACTTTGGTGTACAGGTTTCAATACGTAATAATTACGCAGTTTAATGTTCAGATAGACTAGTAGATAGCATTCTATCTCTCCGTATGATATCTTTGATGTAATCAACCTACAAAGAAATGCGATAGATAGCACTAATAATTGAATATTATTATTGTTACCATTGGTTAAAGTATTGGGTTTTAAATTCACTTAGTCTTTTATAAAAAAAACATTAATTATAAATGTTATTATAGATGGCCAAATAAATTGCTATTTCTTTCGCCAGACAATGCTACCAGCGCCACCTGCGCTAAAGGGTGCTAACATGTACTATGGCATTGAACAATCTAATTGACTATATAATCAATGCACAAACTATAAAGAATTTTCACATATTACTCACTATAGTCATACGGATTGTTCGCGACAGCGCGGCAGTCCTTTCAAATAGTAACTCTGTATGTAATAATCTAGTCGAAATATCGAAAAACAGCTTCCATTTTTTACTTCTAGAAGCAATCATGTAACAAATCAAGTCGCCAATATGACGCTGAAACCAGAAATCGGCGCTGTAAAGCCCCCCTTTGACTTATGAACGCGTCCAAAATATCTAGATGTATGTTTTTGAGCACATGGAATTTAAAAATACACTGTAAAAAACATTGGTCCGGTATTTCAAGATGGCGGCCAAGATGGCGCCAGCGCCATATTGCTCTATTTTGTCGTACAAACGATCGTGACGCGTGTCGATATATGTTTTTAAACATGAGGATTTCAAAAAATACACATTACAATAAAAACACAAAAGACTGTCAAAATGTTCTGTAGGTAATCTTTTTCTTAATTTACGGGCATGTGTTTGGGTCGTCCGGTCGGGATTTCGCTTAGGCAACCTGCATTTTCGGATTCAGTATGGTTGAAATAGAGAGAAAATACCGGTTGCCCAAAAGTTACTTGATTTGCTTATAAAAGTTCGTTTTTCAGAAACTTGACTAGTTTCTAGGTTTAGTTTTAGCTAGCTTTTAGCTAGCTAGTTTTAGCTAGCTTGACTAGGTTTAGTTTTAAAGAAAACTAAACAAGAATATCGTTTTTTTGCGAGTACACATCTATTTGCTCCTTATAGTGGTGAACATTCTCGGGTGGTGAACTTTCAGTGGTGAGCTTTTAGTGGTGAGCTTTCTTTCTTATACCTATGAGACTATTAATTCATGAGCAATGGTCCAACCTACATCAGATAGGTCATGTTCCTACGTGCTTGTCACGCAGGATATGTTTTATCTGACGTCATCGCGCGGGTGTAGATGAGTGCGCGTGATAGTCACAATTTAATTTATTATAGAAATTTACGTTAGTGTACCGTGGAAACGCGTTGAGTTAAGATGTCGATTTAAGAGTCATTGTAAAGAGATCGTGGAGCACTACTAAAACCTAATTTTTATTTTTAATTGTTAAGCTATTGCATAGCTTTTATCGCGGGCCTAGGCCAGCGCGGCGACCGAATGAAGAAATTTCTTAACGAAAGTTGATGATTTTAAACTGATAATTACGTCTAAACGAGTACTGCTTACGATTCGAAAAAAATATATGTTAAACAAGAACATTTTCCTAATATTCTTAGCTTTGAATATTTTAGATTTTGTTTATATTACATAGTGTAATTAATTTGTGAAATTAGGTCTAACCGAACACAAAAACGACTACTACGCAAATACTATCTGGCGTATTATTATGAAACCTGCACCATTTTAAAGATAATTTAATTATCTATCTTTTTATCTACGATTTTTTTCGAATAATTCGGTTTTTTTGCTTTATTGAATAAAAAATTCGTGCGCGGCGCTCTATCGAAAGACGTTTAAATTATTCCGAATCATTTGCTTCCGCAGCCACAAATGATTCGGAATAATTTCAACGTTTTCCGATAGAGCGCAGTTATCTAATATCAGAAAAAATAAAATAAATAAATAATTATAATTGCATAAGTTGTTAAAAATGCTATGCAATAGCTTTACCGTGGCAGTCCCCGAGTGCCACACGTATTTTTTTTTTTATTCTGGAACCAAACAGAACTACATACAATGCAATAAAAACCTATTTAAAAGTGACAAAGATCCAAAAGTCAAAATCAAAAAATAAAGGAGATTAAATAAAATAGATATATGTAGATATATTAACTAACAATTGAAGCTAAACAAAAATATTAACATATATTTACCTCTAGAAAAATATTTATATTGGATTATGGAATTCGATTGAAACTCTCAAACTTTCACAAATCACTTTCTGAAAGCTACTAAATGGTTGTAATTATCAAGGAAGTAATAATTCATTGTTTTTATAATTTCAGGTCACGCTGATTTCTACCCAAACGGCGGCATGAAACAGCCGGGGTGTTACAAAGAGGAAAAGAAATCGCTACTGCAAAAAATTCTGCCAATTTCCACAGAAGGTACTAATTTATTTCTATAATTGGGCCTTTTTGACTGTTTCGGGGTTTATTTATTACCCTGAACGGTACGGTAAAAATAAGGATATTATGAAATAGGTACATTGTTATTAGCGTGAATTAAAATGTGCAAAACATGTAAATATATTAAAAAGAAGAAAAACCACGACTTCCGTTACAGAAAGTAAAACTATTGTCGTTATAATTACTTTTATTACGGTATTTTTATGATTTTTTGTGGTTTATGTAATTATCTATGTAGATACTTTATATATTTCCGGAATGTACTCAATCAGACCTTTCAATCGACACTAAACACGATACATTTACTTAATTTATTGACATTTGGACATTTGGACATTTAGACTACAACTTACTTGATATTTGGACAGTTAAATTACCTTATCACACTCGGGATGACAACGATTCTAACAAAATCAAACTTCTTAATCGGTTCAAGCGCTTGAAAGTTATGGTAGAATGAAGAAACGTAAAACATACATAGATGAACCCTGTCTATAATGTCTGAGGCACAAGTTTCCCTCTTATCTGTTGTAGGCCCTATTAGTAAATCATATTCTGCTGTCAACTTTTCGAGATATCCTAGGAAATGTCACGAGTTAAAAAAAAACTACAAAATTCCGAAAGTTAAAAGTTAAATATACCAAAGTATAACTAGAAGCGATGTCGGGGAATTGATTGTTGTAGTAATCGCATATATTTTGATATTTGATAGTAGAATATTGTATTGTAATCGGAACTATCTATTCAAACAATTGGAACCTCGTCTCAATATCAAAATATATTAATGTGCTATATTTTGTGATTATGGTCGTAATTTTGATTGTGTCCAAGCCGATATTTAACTAGTAAAATTGGATAACTATGGAATTAGAGGTACAACAAATAACATATGAAATCGATGGCTATCATGGTTATTTAAAATTTCTACATATTAATATTCTTACAGAAAATAACCTGTTCAGGTCATATTCATAGAAACAAATGCAAAAAGTTTACGTAACCCAGATTAATAAGGACGTAATTGATACCGCAGAAACTTTAGATAGGTACACTAACTTTTAACATTGGAGTATAATAAATTAACACAGGAGTATCGATCGTTTAAGCAAATTTTACCCAAAAAGCTCTTTGAAATTTTACCGCAATAAGAGCTCGCCAGTATCCTACAACAAAGTTCATCGGCATGGCACTAGAATCCAGACTTATTCTCGTCGAAAGATTATATTCCGTACGACCAAGTTCGAAACCACTGGTCTCCATATAGAGCTTGAAATGAACATTTGTTGGTTTGAAAATATTTTTTGCACACAAAAAGCAATACAATGTGGTGGGCCTATTGCCATGTGACAATATCTTCCGGCCATACCGCCAGGGTTATTGTGACGAAAGGTTTATGTGGGCAAATTGATTTATAAATTGAGTCATTATTGAATACAATGAAGTAATAGTCATCATAACGAATATAAAACAGTGATTAGTAACGTACGTCAACACGATATCGAAGGGAGGAATGGACTCGTACTTCTTCTTCCTGGAAACTCTGAAACTACTTGGGAACTTTGGAATTCTTTACCGTATAATATCAGAACAGCCTCCAGCATCACCCCGCTCAAGGCCAGGTTCAAGGAGCTCATTAATCTAAAACCATCAACATAACCAACCTCCTACTCCCTCTCCTTACCGTTACCCTTTTCTTCTTATGGTGAATACTTCCAAAAACTAGGGATATTGACCGTATACGCGATTTTTGCTCAAGAAACTCTTTGCGAATTCTAATGCAATAAGAGCTCGGCAATATCCCACGAGGAAGTACATTGGCATGACACCAGGAATAAAATCCATTAGTGAAACCAACCGATCGCAGCACGTACTTCTAAGTTCCAGGCGACTACTCGATACACATGCCTCAACTTCTAAATAAATTACCTGATAGATTAAAGGCGATTAAATATATAGCATATATACGCAATATATAGCATATACCAATATACCTACCATTTAATTTAAAGTAATTTTCTTTTTATTATTGTCAATTCTCTTATTGTAACTTGTTATGTCTTTGTTTTCGTAAATTGTAAAGTTTAAAGTAATTTACTCTATATCATTTCTTGTCAAAATTGAGTAACTAGTTTAAGATTAATTTGATGTCCTTCCTTTATTTGATTACTCTTTACTCTTTATCTTTCTTTATTTTTTTCTGCTTCTATAATTAGTTTCAATAATTTGTTATTCTCTTCTTAATTATGTTTTTAGACCTATATTTTTCTGTCTATTCTATCGTTTTTTTTTGGTGTAGCTAAGGCAAATGTGTACTATAAATTTAGACTATCGGTGCTGCAAGGCAATACGTTTGCCATTTTATGAAAATAAAGCGTTTTATTATTATTAATAATTAGCACTAGTTATTTATATATTTATCTATATATGTATTATACATATTTGTCAGAATTATTGGCGTACTTCTAATGTATTATTTGAATAAATAAATAAATAACTACCTTGTAGCGAATTAAGGTCAAATAAATTATTTTAAATAAATAAAGAGTTGCGTCACATCGTGAGGAATTATAAGATATTATGCTATGTATTTGCGATCTAATTCCATTGCTTATTTATTACAGCATTGAATCAAGCCGTCTGCAGCCATGGACGGTCGTATCTGCTGTTTACAGAGTCACTTATAAACCACAACTGCACGTTTGAGGCAAGACGATGGAATATGTCCTATGATGGGTAGGTTTCAATAGCGTCATATCATCCATTTCTTAATTTCCTAGAAGAAATATTCCTATAAAAATAGGATAAGGTATAATGTTTTAGTGGCGATAGCCGCGTTTTTTTTCGTTCTACGGAAATATACGGAAGCAGTATGCACGCACAACCCCGCGCGTTACGCGCGGGGTTGTGCGTGCGTTGCTGTAACTGCCGCTGCGTCGCCGTTTTAGGTATAGCTTCACGTCGCCAGTTTGTATAGCCTTAAGAGGATACTTGACAGCTGCTAACTACGACTGCCGAACCCGCCGCCTAAGGAAGTTATAACGATATTAGATCATTCTTTCCCCCATGGAGTCAACGCAGAGACTTAGGGACAACTCAATCCACCGTCTATCTAAGCCCTAAGGCAATAAGCCAACGAGAGTCTAACGCCTTACCGCGAGGCACTGGGAAATGAAACGAGCGGGCCGACCTCACGCCCTCACTACCGGGTGTTTACAAATTTCTCCGTCCTCCAGTCTGGTCAGGGGTTCGAAGTCGCTTGTGTGGTCTCCACCTGAGGTTAGCGTTAGTTCAGTTCGAATTTATCGTGGATCGTAGCGCCATTTACATTTGTATCGGCAATTTCCTCATTTTTTTATTCTTTCCCGGCCCACCAACCGACCATTAGAAGGTGTCAACTACAATGGGCGACCCCGTCACCCCAGACTGGTATAACAATATCTGATCATTCTCTCAGCCTCAAATGAGTGTAGATGATTTGAAGACGTAGACAATCTACTATCTAGCTCCGCCGACTGGCCCGCTAGAACCAAACTTCAAACAGCGTGGCGCCTTCGCTACCAGTTATGGCCAGATCTCTCCGGCCTCCCGACTGGTTACAGATTCGAGGTCGCTTGCAAAAACATATTCGATATCGGAAGGGGGGGGGGGGGGTGTAATAATATTTAGATGAAACTGTCCTTGGCTACTTGCCGGGAAAGTCTTGTGGTGACACAACCGTTTTTGTTTCATGTTGTAAGTTTATTATAAAGTATTAAAAATCTCTTACGCGTAAATTTTTGAAGACTGCTGCTGGTGCTTTGCGTCTGTTATTTAGAGGGTGAGTTTTTAATTAGTGACATCCTGGAAATGGGTGAATCAGTACGAGCAAAAAACAAAATATTTATATTTTTTTTTTAAAAAGAAAACCAAAATATATTTTTTTTAAAATTTCAAAGTGATTTGAAAATAGTATTAAAAGAGTTGATCACGTTGCACCATCTAGTGGTAGGTAAAATATTGATTTTTCGTTATATGTTACCTATTGCTAGATGACGCAAACTTTTATTTATTTTTTACGATTTTCAAATTTATGCAAATAATGCATTTGTCTTTCGTTTTGCTCATTTTTTGTTATTAAAAGTTACTTATTTGCACGTACTGATACACCCACTTCTAGGATGTCACTACTTAAAAACTCACCCTGTATTATCATATGTCTCGTTTTACTATTGTTCATTTTCAACCCGTTATTTATACAAGTAGTTGAATAGACCATGTATAGATCTTCAATGCAATTGATTTCATAACTATAGTAGTAGTAATAGTAAAGTGAGTGGGGGGCTTGTTTTCAGCCCTTGATGTCACCTGGATCTATAAGATCTTTTGAAACTACCTACTTTGTGGTTGGGTCAGTGGTCAGCTAGTAGCCCAGTACTGCTTACCAGTCCAAGCAGATCACTGGCCTTCAAGTTGCGCAGATCTCTGGGTTCGAGAAAAGCTCGTCCCAGTAAACTGTGTCTTTTTGTGTCTTCGCCACATATTCGGCAGTCTTTGCTCTCGGTCAAGCCAAGTTTGAATAGATGTGCTCTAAGGGTCGTGTGTCCGGTGAGGAGACCGATAGTGGTTCTAAGGTTCTTATTGCTCATGTCAAGTAGGGCCTTGGTTTCCTTTTGTAGTGGTTGCTCCATCATGGCTTATACCTGGCGACATCCTTGGCTCTGTTTCCAGGATGCCTGATGTTCCTGCTCCAAGCAGTCCTTGATGATATTCTTACCTGTAGCTTAACAATAAAACAGAGCAAAATATTTACACTAAACATTTTTACAGATTAAATTCCACTATCGGCCTCATGTGCGACAAGAATTCCAGGCAGAATTGCGGTCAAATGGGAATAAACGCTTTCGGAAGAAACGGTCTTAACAAAGCTTTAGGACAGTTTTTCGTTGTAACAGGTGACAAAGAGCCCTTCTGCAGTAAGTAAAATTGAACTTTAAATCATCTAGAACCTATAACTTTTTTTTTAAACCATTTTTTTTAACTTTTTTAGCATTGGAATCAGTACAGCACGATCAGCTTGGACTCCTGCTGTCGGATCTTCAAAGAGGATTTAAGATTGACAAATTAAACCAGCCTGAAAATGCAACTCATCTTTGGAATTACTCATCAAATTAAAAGTATCTATCAATTAAACACTTCTTTAGGTCAATTTCTACATAAAAGTTTCAAATTTGTATAGTAGAAAATAATTTGTAATACATAGAATATAATTATTAGGAAAGATATTTATTTATAACTTTTTAGTTCTACAACATAAATTATAACTTAATGGAGTCTCCGTCTTTAATTTTTACGAAACTATATATACACAAATTTCATTTATTGAAGAAAATATATAAGAATGATTTAAACACAATGATCCTTCGCCACTCTTTTCAAAGGAAGACACACATTTTATAAGATATTATCAAGAAGATGTTTTTTAAATTTATTTCTGTCATTAGCTAATATCAAAATGGTAACGAGTTTGGTTTAGTAAGATAAAAACAAGTAAAATAATCATTGAAAAATCAAATATTAATTAAATAATTAAAGGAGTAATAAATGATTATTATACAAATCCAATTAAAAAATATTACGTAACAGACTATATGAAATATAATTTATTTAATTCCAGAAATAATTACACTTTGGAATTCGTTTTACCTTAATAGGAATATACAAAATTTCCATTGTAGCAAATTGCATACACAGTTCCACCCATTATGAACTAATTTTAAATTATTAAATTGAAATAAAAATAAAATTACTGTGCGTAGAATACAGTAAGCTTATATAATCTGAATATTTACATTCTCGGAGTATTCCATTATATATTTTATAATGTACGCGTGATAGAAAATTATAGAGGTAAACCAAGAAATAAAATTAGCAATTAGAGGTTTAAAAATTAGAGGGTCTTTGAACTAATCTGTGAATGGTTGGGTTGGGTGAAATGCAATGATCAATGAGAATAAGAGATGTTCAAAAACTCTGAGAAGGATTACAATGATTTAATCTCAAAATTATCTTTACCTCGGCATCAGGCATAAATCCAAATTAATTTATCGACGTTTCGTCGCTCAGATCATCGTTGTCGCCTATTTAACCCAGTTGTTAAAGCAACTATTTTTCATCTCCGATCATCGTGATTTTTGGTTATGTTTCTTCAAATGACTCGTAATAAATAGAAAATGTAATTTAAAAAATAGAAATTTTCTGAGAAATTCAGGAAAAGGTGGCCTATTAAAAGGTCCATCGTAATATGAGGATCCCCTATATACCTATATAATAATATGGTGGTCTAATAATGAAACACAGTATTATTGAATCTGTTTTTGGTCAGTTTAGCTAGTAAAAACACACAAAATTACATAGTTATGACATAATTATAGAAATACATTTATTTGCAAGTACATTTTTATTGAGTTTGACTACGATATTCTAAAAAACAGTTCTAGGGGGATGTAAATGAAATGTATGCTTTTGGCAAATGAAGAAGCTTTTTATTTTGCAAACTTTGCATCTGAGTTAGGGTGCACTATGTGGGATCAAATGATAAATCCTATCATACCGAGAAAATTCTCGATGACATATTGGCTTTACAATGTTATACCCGCTTAAGATATATCTGACTGCAAATATTTTAATGTATTTTTTTAAATCTAAATCAGTGCATTCTCTTTTATTCTTGTGTAATTAAATAAAATAATTATACAATATGATAATTAACACAGCATTAAGTTACATTTTATTTAGTTTCAATAACACACCCGCCGTTCTTCGGCCAGTAGCGACAAACTCTTTGCGTTCTTCTTCTTCTTAAAATAAATATAGAATTAAAGAATCATTTGAAATAATTAAACAGACGCCCTAAGTGTAGTATACATGCCATAAGGCAGACACAGACTTGTCCAACGTACCCAACGTACGCAACGCATTATCCATGTACTAAAGTAACTGCCCTCACGTAGCATAGATACGTAGATAGATACGGACTGATTACGCAACGTATGCAACGCAATATAACATAATATGCACCCTTGACTGTATGAAAACAGATGACTCAGAAACACACTTATCATACGATCCAAATGTCACAATGCTTTGTGTACGTTTCGTACGTGGGACAAATCTGGCCTTGCCTTTATCCCTGACAGGGTCGGCTTTACTGAATACGTGTTCCTGTCTTCTCTTTTCAACTAAGCAGTCCCTCATTCGTCTATTTCCACTCCTTATATCTAGAGACGATCCTGCGCCGCGTTCTCCCTTTGCTGCTTCGACGTGGCGGGGTCGACGCAGTAATTGTCTCGCTTCATTAGCAGTACGGCACCCGAGGGCTATCCTGGCGCCCTAGATAGTTCACCCTCCAAGTGAAACACGAATTCATACCGTTCTCTATCATATTCGACCAGCGAACAGGGTCCGTGCTCCGCAACGTCGAGGAGACCATTGATTACTATATGGCTGGCGGTAGGCGCTTCTCTAATCTGGTCTTCCTCAGTGAGCCACCAGCCTTCACTTCGCCCAACGAACTATACCATATAAGAACAGCGTTTCCTAAACTATATTTGCTTTGGCCCGGTAATTTTATGCTTCTACTTCGTCACCTACTATTTCTTTACTATTTTGGCTTATAAATAGGTGTTTCGTACTTAGTCAAAACTTTTCTAGCGTGGCAACTTATATCAAGCGACAAGCCGAACGCAACCAACTAGTGAAGAGATGACTGCTGGTCGAACGCCGCCTCATATACGTCCGACTGTCATTCGATCGCCACGGACGGTCGATTCGCCGCTGCGGTAATTTCCTTTATTAATTGTATTTCGCTTGCGTGCGCTTCTATTGTACGAAACCGACAATAAATCTGTGCAACCACAGGAACAAGGCGTTTATCTAGAA
Source organism: Micropterix aruncella (assembly GCA_944548615.1). NCBI lineage: Eukaryota > Metazoa > Arthropoda > Insecta > Lepidoptera > Micropterigidae > Micropterix > Micropterix aruncella. The sequence goes on from OX155968.1 coordinate 10,021,733, forward strand.
TCCTGCAATCCTTCACCAGCGACATTTAGAGGTTGTCCAAGCAGACCGCACCTCAGTACAATAGGCAAAATAAAACACATTTGAAGGGCCATATAAAAGTATATAACATCATTAGAACAGGCTGTTGCCTAGTTAGGCGACATTAAAATAGGATCACTGGCAACAGTTTCTGGCATAACATGTTATCAGGTTTTTGCTTTTAGATTCTCGGCTATGACATTTTAATTGTATATATTCATTTACTGTAAATGAAGAAAAATTTTTTTTTAAAAATATTACAGCGTTAACTTTGACAATACTAAGAAATCCATTGTAATTATATTATGTGACTAGTATTAGTGAGATTATGAACTGATTTACCTTAAAATAATAGACGATAATCTTATTCTTAGGTGTGGTTCAATTTCTAACCAGACTCTTTGTTTATTTTTCAGAAACACGAGTGTTGAAATCACACTTCACACTAAAATGTCGTGACTAAAGGCGTTCCAAATGTTATCGCTTTTTCTGCTAAAGCTGGGTATACTTGACGACACGATATCCAATAACATATTAATTATATTTTCTCGAATATGTTTTTGAGTGCTGTATCACATGACAATTCAATTAACGAGTCGACATTTTAATCCGATAAATCTATCTCGGATTATATATTGCATGAAAATGGGTGCTTTATCCACGCTTGGTTGCTGGTGATTAGTGGAAATTATTTTTTCAGATTAGTATTCTGTCCTATGAAATATTCCTTGATAAAAGCTGAAGTATCGTGCGGCAATAAATGATGTGCCATGCCATTTGAGCATTTACGAGTATGATGATTGGTTTAAACAAGGAGATAATGCTGCGACCCGGTATTTTATTTTCGTGGTTCGGTGCCGGGCTGCGACCCACCATTTGTGATACGCTGCTATAGACTGTACATTCGGTACTTGAAGATATATTTTTCAATTAAAATTGGAAGCAATTTTTCTAATTTCAACAATTATGAAATGTGCAAATTAAGCTGAGAGCAATTAAAAAATTAATTAATATGGAAACAGATGTCTGACAGGCCCTGTTATTATTCGCTTTATTAAAAAAACACATAATGAGGATGAAAAAGTAAAAATGAAAATTTGCGTTGTTAGAAATTTTTCAAGCTTTTTGTACCGAAGACACATAGATACATTGTTTGCAGTTCTTAACAGTAGGTACACATTTACGGTAACTGTAAATAGCCAGACTGCAAGAAGCTGTAATAGGAAACACTGGCACATGGTATTGTAAAAAATAAAATCATAAATATAAAAAAAACACAACTTTACCATGGCTACACAAACAAAAATATTAGGAAAAAAGACAGAAAGACAAATAAATAGCTGATACCTAAAACATAATAACATGGCCTTGAATTAAAATTTATTTGAATGCAAAATTCCAACTCAAACCCAAGTTATCCAAGTTCAAAGTGGCCAGTGTGAAAAACAATTACTAAGGTAAGGACCTAATATTATACTCCATTGTATATTTATGTTTTATTTTCATGTCTAGTTAAGACCTACCTTAGTTCTGGCGAAGCCTATGCTAGTTGAGCAATAGCCAATATATCTTATTAAAACAAAAATAATAAGTTGAATTTGAAGCAGCGATGTGACAAATTTACTCAGATTATTTACAAATAAATTGAACATCAAAGGCCCCCAACTTTAGGCCTAGATTAACGCGAGGTAAGGTTGTACATAATTTCTATTCGAATCGGTAGGATTGATCAAATAGGGCATTTTCATAATCCTACCCGATTATAGCTTTTTGGACTTATCTCTTTCTTTTAGTAAGTTGGGATGTAGAAAACCTGTTGAAATTTACTAATAAAATAAACAAATTGTTGAATAGACATAGGTATAAAAATGGAGGTCAAAGATAAAAGACCCGATAGAGGTTGCATTTTTTTCGATTTTTCGAGGTCTCCTTATATTGGTTTGACGTTTATATCCTAAATTTTAGGAAGGATCTCCATTACTTTCCTGTTTAAGGAAAGTATTGTGGACGCAATTCTGCGTGTTTGTCTGTGTGTATTCTCCAATGATAGCGCCGAAACCCTTCATCCGATTGAGCTGAAATTTGGCATGCAGGCATCATTTTGTCATGGCATGCGCTGAAAAGATTGTGATTGCAATCCGTCCACCCTGGGTTGGCTCCTGACGAGGGAATTCCTAAACAATCAACAGCAGAGACCCAAAATTTTGTATACGAATTCAATTATGATAGCCCCTTCCTGGGATGGCTCCCGGAGAGGGAACTCCTCAACGATCAACAGTTCGTTATCGATTTTGATTTTGATTTCGAATTCATCATCATCATTATCATCATCATCGGGGGAGAGGGGGGGGGGGGGGGGGGGTTAAAGGGTGGCGCTAGGTTTGGGGGGGGGGGGGGGGTAGGATTTATAAAAGATGAATTAAGTTCCTGGCTACTTGACAGGAAAGTCTTGGGGTGACACCACCGATTTTTTAAATTAAATATATGATTAAAAGTTGCTGGATCAGCCAGTCATGAAATCAAATTTAAAAAGACTTGATAACTTCTTTTTATTGGAAAAAAAATACCCAAATTTTTGTTCTGGGTCAAGAGTTTTAAGGATTATTATGTAATATTTACATTATTTTACGGAGTATGTTTTCCTAAACATATTATTGTAATATAATTTACATATATTTGAATAGTTCTTTTAAAACTTCTTTAAAGTAATTGTTCATTGGGTAAAGCGAATAAGAAAAATATAATAACAAAAGCCACTCAAGTAGGAGTGAAAGAGTTCAAAAATCTAATATTTTATGCTTGTTTTTATATTTGATGTATGTCACTTTCGACGATGAAATTATAGGTTTACATTATATGCTCGTTATCGCCGGAGAACGATCACCCTCCATCCATTGATAATATAATAGACAAAATTTTACCACAAAAAAACCGACTCCAAAAATGTTTGTAAGTGCAGCAGCCATGTAATGGCGAGCCATGTTAACTTAGAACGGGCTATCATAATTGAATGCGTATACAAAATATCGTGCCTGTGCAGTTGACCGTTGAGGAGTTCCCTCGTTGGAAGCCAACCCTAGGTGCCGCAGTCCTGTCTTGGTGAAACTTAGAATGGGCTGTCGTAATTGAACGCATATACACAATTTCGTGTCTGAGCTGTTGACCGTTAAGGAGTTCCCTTAACGGTGATGAAACTTAGAACGTGTCTGTGCTGTTGACATTTAAGGATTGCCTTCGTCTGGAGCCAACCCTGGGTATAGAATCAGGTCATGTTTACCATAAAAAATGCATTGTCATCGGAACTGAATCACCATGTTAATTTTTAACGTCATATGACAATATTTGAGGAGTTGCCCCAATTCCTCATGGATCCCATAATCGTAACAGGATTTTCATAACAATGGAACCAATCTGAATGTATACCCTTTCAAATATAAAAAGAATTTTCCACGTCGGTTCATAAATGACGGAGTTCTGAGGAAAGAAACATTTTTAAAAATGCAACCGAATTGATAACCTCCTCCTTTTTTTGAAGTCGGTTTAAAAACAAAGCCTATACTCATTGAAAACAAATCAATCCATTCCTGAAGAAATCCAATGAAAAAACGAAAAAACAAAGTGAAATTTGTGAAACAGCACGTTTTTACATCGGCGAATGACGTCTCCTTATATTCGAGTATTCGCTTCGAGTTGAACTCGCAGCGATTGATTCGTTTGGCATGCCACGGACTAGATTTTTTTTTTTTTTTTTAATTCTGGTCTATATGAGTATTTCATGATTTTCTTTTTTATTTTTAAGTAATCTTCAGAATAACTTTATTGTGCTATAAAAACATTAATTAATGAGTATTACACTGATTTTATAAAAAAAGACAATTTATGCACAAATGGCGAACTTATCGCTATAGCTATATCCTACAGACAACCATTAAATTCGCTATAGCGATATCTTACAGACAACCGCCACCCAAGCTGCACGGAGCCATTAGGAAACCCAGATTAGGTACCTAACTTCCCAGCATTTTACTTTACCACGCACTAACGTTTGCATCAAATTCAACCTCGTCGACCTGTTGATGGCTAAATTATGATCCGCCCACGATATTTACATCTCCTTGTCATTCAGCTGCGACGATTGTCATTTGCGTACGAAAGCCGTAGGTTTTTATAGATGCCTCCGTCTCCCTCCAATATTTTAAATCCGCTCGAGTGGGAGAGGGATGGGGCGCATACCCACGGTCCACTTTTGTTTACATTTCACGTTTCGGGCCTACGTTAATGGCCAACTCGAACTGAAGGTTTCATTTACATTTAGACGCGAAATGGGGTGTTAGTTCGTAAATAAGTCGTAACGGGGCATCTATTTATTACGCTTCAATCGTTGAACAAACAACAAACAAATCGAATACACACACAGTATTTTTTTAAACAAGAAATCAACATAGTATTGGGACGTTCAAAAAAAGTGACATTGATACAAACTCTTTGAAACCATCGTGTTGACGAAAATGTAAAAAACGGAATTTCGCGGAATAACTAAATACATTTGCTTTGAAAAAGTACGGAACGAGTATTTCAAGACTTACAAGATACATTAGGAGTTGATGCTCTCCCATATTCTACGGTTGCACGTTCGTGGGCTGAGTTTAAGCGTGGAAAAGCTCCAACTAAGCGTGGAAAAGCCCTGGCTCGGGTCGCCCTACGACGGCTGTCGCTGAAGAAATAGCTAAAGAGGTGAAGAAATAATGTGTTTTGACGGATCGTATATATAGTCTTATGCTATTAAATCAAGGAATATCGCAGTTGCTTGACCTTATAAAAAGGTTTAAATATGAATTAACCGCATGAATTTTGTAGCACCCGACGTTTCGCCGATGCGGCAACCGCCGTCATCCAGAGGTAGGCAGCAAACCGTTGCCACTGCGCATATTTTAATGGCAGTGATAGGATCCTCTTTTCGCACATACCACAGGCCGTATGATTTATGTGAGGTATCAAGCGTAAATAATTGGAAAACATCGGCTCCGATCTCGGCTGGGACAGATGTCCCCTTTGCCGCTCTACGGTAATTTCAATTGTGGGACAATTGTCCCGTTTGCCGCTCAAGGGGTTAATATTACACTTCTGGGTGGTGAGGGGTCGATAGGTAGTGCAGCGCGCATTGTATTTTACTTGATCGCTTAGCGATGAAAGCGGAATAGTTACTAAAGATTTAGCAACGCTCTTTGCATTTGTAACAACAGGATCTTAGTAGTATTTTTCTCGATTCGTAACTATGATTAAATATGACTAATATATAATCACTTCGAAACATGTCACTGAATGTCATTTTTGGAATGACCGATTCAATTGATTACGCCGTCTTCTCGGCGACTTTACGCGATAAGCCCGTTGGTTTAGCCTGAAGCGAGGCGCGATGGTTAATGGAAAGAAAAAGAATCGATATAAAATACAACTCGATATAAGTCTCAAAATAATAATCTTGAAGTCTCATTGAAACGTTTCACTCTGTATAATGGTATCTAGCAGCGCTTTTCATTCATTCGAGATGAGCTCCATTAATATAAAATGGTTAATATGATATACAATTTCATTGATCATCAATATCCTCGCTAATGGGAAAACCTCTTCATAAGATTTAGAATTCTGTACCGAAAAAGGAGCGGAGAGCTGACATAACAACATACCCCAGTACAGCGCCTGAAGTATTGAACAGTACGTACTAGTTTTATATATGGTTATTTAGCATTTAAGGCTATAATTACAGAAAAATTCAGTTGTGTCACCCCAAGACTTTCCCGGCAGGTAGCCAAGGACTGATTTGATTTGAATATTAATTTCATAAATGAAATCGATGAGCGCCCTGTCTCGGTCGGCGGACGAACCCGGTTGAACGAACCCTATTCATATATCTCGATCGTACCTTTCCTGGTTAGTCATGTGCGTTCGCCTCTCCAATCAAATTGTGATGCAATTTGAGTGTTGACTTCCTTCTTAGATACTCGTGATGCGCGCGTTTGTTTATAGCGTTTAATATAATCTTATTTAGGGTTAAGATACTATGCTATACACAGAATCTGTTTTCGGTGCAATACGACATTTACGGAATGACTAAACGTTTATAATTGCCTACCTAAATGGGGTCCGCTAACGTCGACCCCCATTTACATTTCGTAAACCCCCATTTTTCTCGCTAACATGACCCCTCGCAATTCAAAGTCGACCCCAGGGGGTCCATATAAACCGGTTTTGGAATTACTGAACTAGACTATATTAGTGCGGACCAGTGTCACATTTACACGGTCTGGTGGTATAGTGGTTAGGTCGCCTGATCCCTCATTGTAAGGTTCTGGGTTCGATTTCAGGCTGGGTCGCTATTTTCTGTTGTTATAAAATTAACGGAGTTGCATTTTATTTCTGTCGATCGAAAGCAATAACAAGACGCATACATACACTTATTAAACACTTTATAGCGGTTGGTTGTAAGAGATTGTCGTATGGTAATAAACTCAAACGAAGTGTCACCCTACATTTTTAAAATTGGACTTTCATCGAAATAGTTTGACCACCGCTGCTCTAGATAATAGATAATAAGATCGGGTATTCTCTACTATATGTAGTCTGTACAAATCATGGATGTTGCGAATATCAGTATCTGCGCTGTGAGCTATTTTTCTATAGGCGGAATAATTCTGATGTGTCCTTTCTAACTTAAGAATACCAGAAATAAATTTGACCTACACCTTAATCGGTACCGGCTTAGCAAAGTGCAAAACAGTTCCCTGCACCAAAGCCTCCGTTTTTATATTAAGGTCCCTGTTTAAATCAGTGCAAAGTCTTGGAGAAAACGAAATCAAAACAGTAATATTCCTTAACCCCTCAGGCCCCGATTGGCCGATATCGGCCACAACACGATTCAGCATGACGGCCCCGTTTTAATTTTATTTTATTTTAATTTGTTTTGTTTTATTATGTTATTATGTTTCATTTTAATTATGGGTACAGTGGTTTGGCAGTAATTAATGTTTTGGTGAGACAGTGTCGTAATTCAATTTTTTTACTAATTTTTACTAAAAATTTTTGGAAGAGCAACTTGTCAATCGACTGAGGGGCCGAGGCCTGAAGGGTTAAGTCAGTCAAACATCCTATATATGACTTTGGGTAATGATGAGATTGGTGAGATTCTGATATTTTTATAATGACGAATCCATATTCCAAGAGCATCACGCTTTGAAATAAAGGAAAATATTTTGATAATTGAAATTTGCCAAAGAGCGTAATTTTTATTTTTATCGATGAAGGCCATAATTCCTGGATTTCACCATTATTTTTAATTTCGACATTTTTAGTATAGGATTATCTGTTTTCACTACTATCACATTATCATTAAGATAATTATGTCCATCAGCAATTTTCATTATTATATTATTTCCTAATTATGATTCTCATACCGAGTATAAATACCTTAAATTAATTTATATAGTCACAACTATGACGATGGTTAATGTTCCATAATTAATTACATTACACGAGAATATTAGACGCAATTACGCATCCATGTGTAGGAATGCCTAGCTACTGGAGTAGAATGAAATTGTATTGTATTGCAACAAATGTATGTACCTATTATAAATAAACAATATCGAAGATAAAGTAAAGGTAAAGATTAGGGTATGTAATAGTTCCAAATTTTACTTAAAAAAAGGATATATTTATTTAGATATACACATTCAGCCCGAATCACTAATACTCCCACGTGCATACAAACAAGCATATTAGGGAAACAAAATAAAAATAAAAAAACACAAAAATAAGAATCAAAAATCTGTTACCAAATCAGTGTAAAGTAATGTAAACACGCAAGTCATTATTCAACATAGATTAAAAAAAATGTGAATTAATGATTAAAAAATTGAAAAAATACTGAATACTACAGTTAAATGATAATTCTTGTTAGACCAGCTGTGTTTACCAAATCTAGATAAGCTAAAAGTCCTGTTTTTCTTTTATTTGTATGAAAATTAACCTATTTTGCTTTATGTCATGACTGTGCATGTTAATTCTCTTTTTGCATTAACACTTCGGCTACGTACCGACCAAATTTGCTTGCACATCAGAACACCGTTGACTACGTAACGACCAATATTGGCGGCTTGCTTCCGTAGCGCACATCAATATTATTTTATAATTCGAACGCATCCTAAAATCCATACCAATAATCTCATTATTACCACAGATACATAGACGGCCGCTAGAATAATTTCGCCCGTCATTTCGAGAAATCATCAAAATTTTTATTGGTTTTTATCAACTAATATCTAAATATTTGTGTGTATAAATAAGCAAAACGAAATATTACCTTTAATAGAGAATCTAATAAAGATCACGATTGTATTTACAATTCCTAAATAGAATTCCGTATTTTCCGTAAGACAAGTACAAGTTAGAAATGCCGAGTTTTTTTCACTTTTTGGACTTTCTCATATTTATTTATAATTATCTAATTGCTTTACAAAATGAGATTTTATTATTCTATACACGAAATTTTAATGCAATCATGTTCCAGTTATTCTTTTTATGATTGCTATAGTAGTTCCATATTAATAGTACTTTTTGTCGAGCGCGGCGATATTGCAAGAAATTCCAATAAATTGCCATGGAATTATGCCGCTACTCGAAGGATATGTAAAGTTCGTGTAAGGGTTAGGAAATCGTCTACAAAAATCAAAAAAATATTTTACCAAGCATGTCAATTTGATATACGTTTTAAAAATGCTTTATAATATATAATTCGTTCTTTACAGATATTACCGACTGATTTCATACTAACCTGACATTACTACATATACACTAAATTGTCGATTAGTGTTTTTTTCATACATCTAAATAATAATTTAGAAGTTTAAATAAATAAATAAACAGCAGTTTAGAGTATATGTAGCAATGCCAGGTCAAGGTGAGATCAGTCGGTTATATCTGTAACGCACGATCCGTCGTTTATTATTTTAACAAAGACCTTCGAGAACTGTTCTTCCTTAAACTGATGATCTTTACGCATTTTACATTCCACTGGGCTCAAAATGGAAAGAAGGTAATATTTCCTGACATTATAATTTATAGTTATTACTAAAGTCGCAATATGTTAAAATTCATGAAATCATCATGTCTCAACGTCAATCATGACATCAACGTTATTTTAAGTTACGAATTTTAAAATTTAGTTTTTATAAAAATCTCTGACTAAGTAATTTACTTATTATTTTTTTTTTTAAATATCTCACTAATAATGTTTCCATTTAAAAATATATATGTTTTGAGAGATTAATTTCATTTGTTACGGGGTTAGTTTTTTTTGTTAGAAAATATATACGCTTTTCATATTTGTGAGAAATAAATATTGTATCGTGATATTATTTTTTTTTCGAGTAATATAATATCAAAAGATTAAAAATGGCAAGTTAACATATTTAGCTTTGGACACCAGGTCCGACTTTGGCATTCAATATATAACATATTTTGAATCTATTGTACATTGACAATTTCTATACATTTATCTATTAATGGACTTTTATAAACTTAAATTTTCCAAAGATTTTTCAATTTATTTTAATGCTATATTTAGGAATTTTATGAATCATTTGATTTAAACTTGTGACGATTGTTATTTTTTGTATGTTCACATATTTATATATTTTTTCGACTGTTTTCCTGATGTAAAGTTTATTTTTTAAATATTTATGATTTTTTTTGGTTAGATTAAATTAAACGTTAATTTAGATTTTATATTTTAGCAATAAATAAATAAAAAAGTTTGAAATAACAAAGTATGAAGGTTTAAGGCTAACACATGAATTTATGAATATAATATACATTACAATAGGGTAAAAGTGGGATAATTAAGCTAGGAGCCGTCGTTGAACTTTATTTTTACACAGGCAATCTTCGCGATTACCACTCAAACACTAGAGGGGCAGGGGATTGTACTTTGCTTATAAATATTAGCTGCGACCGTATCATGTTTTTAAGTCTTAATTTGGAAGTATGGGTCGTCTATCCCCCTGGAGCAACTATCTCACTTTTACCCTAATTAACACATGCATATAACAAATTATATTACGTTACGTATACCACAATTGTTGTGCTGATCATTATTACTCGTGCAAAGATATTTGCAGTCAACCATTCGCTGTATCGTATATGTCATACAAGATCTTACTTATCATACAATTCGTATCTCCAAAGATACGGATTGGTGAATTTGGCTGAGAGTTAAATGGATAAAAAATTAGTTTAGTATCATTCAATAACCATTTCGCCAAAATGGCACATTCGTGACTTTGACATAAAGGGAGCGATAATATTATAATAACCGATAACAAATGAAGTAATATTTACTGAATGTGCTGAATAAAAAATAATATGCGAGTGAAAAATTATGCCACACTTAATCGTACGTCGGCTTGGTTTAGTTTTGTGGTAAAAATACTCTGTTAATGAAAGGTAAATATATTTTTTCAAAAATAAAAATGGAATATTAGACACTGATATACATGACATTATAACCCATGCCAGTACAAAGATTATTATTAAATGAAATGGAATTTAAAAAAAATATTTTTTTCATAGTGGACAAGAATAATTTAGGTGGTAAAAGTTTTATAACTATTTTTAATGCAGTATTGGGACTTTTACCAAAAGTAACTTTCATCCTATTTAACTTTGTTATACTTACTTAATATTTTATTTTATGAATTTGATAAAATCTCATAAATTTAGGAAGCTAATTCTATTTGCTTATAATTTTTTTATTGTCTTTTTTGGAATGAGTAAGTATTATAATATTAATTTGGGTGATAACAATATTGCATGACCGATTTAGGGTTGATAATTATTCAAAACGGTTAATAAATAGGCAGTCGTTTTAAACTCTCACAGTCAGTATTTAAAACTCTTCGTCAGGGCAAACGTCACCCATGTAAATTACAATGAAAATTATAATTGTGTACGCAATACTGATTATCCTCCCAAGTTATCGTACAACAAGTTTGTGTAGGTACGTGCTGATTTTTATATAATATGTAGTAAAAGTAGTAGCAGTAGTAGTAAACGGAATGGGGGGCTTGTTTCCAGCCCTTGATGTCACCTGGATCTATAGGATGTTTTGTAACTAGTTGGGCCAGTGGTCTGGTAGTAGCTCGGTACTGCTTACCAGTCCATGCAGATCACTGACCTTCAGGTTACGAAGATCGCTGGGTTCGAGAAAGGTTCGTCCCAGTAAACTGTGTCTTTATGCGGCGAGGCCTGAGCAGCGACCAACGATGTGTATGCTGTCTTCAGGTTCTTCGTCACATATTCGGCAGGCCATTTCTCTCGGTCAAGCCAAGGTTGAATAGATGTGCTCTAAGGGTCATGAGTCCGGTGAGGAAACCGATAGTGGTTCTAACGTTCTTCTTGCTCACGTCAAGTAGGGCCTTGATTTTCTTTGGAAGTGGTTGCTCCATCATGGCTTTTGCCTGGCGACATCCTTGAGTATTTTTCCAGGATGCCCGATGTTCCTGTTCCAAGCAGTCCCTGATTATTTTTTTTCCTAACCGAAGGGGACCCCGACAGCTGGCTCCACCGGGCATTCCAGTGTGGACAGTTTTGCCAGTCTGTCGACCTCTTCGTTGCCGGGTATGCCTTGATGGCCCGGTATCCATACTAAGGTGATTTTGTTGGCTTTTCTCAATTTGTTGAGCTCTTGCATGCAGTTAAAGACCACTGAAGATTCTGTGGTGGCTTTAGCCAGAGCATCCAATGTTGCTCTGTTGCCAGAGCAGATAAGGATTTTTCTATTTTTTACCTCAAGCCGACTTTGGAGTTTTATGCATTCCAATATGGCAAACACCTCGGCTTGAAAAATCGTGGCATATTGTCCAAGAGGGATGCTGATTCTGTGGTATAATATGTAGATGAGTGTATTTGTTTTCTTCTTAGCCTGGATTGCTCCACTGAATCTCATAATAACCATAGATACAAAAGAGTCAATGGCCGGATTCACTGTTTAAACCTTCGAAATCTGAGATATTGAGATGCCTAGGGACAGATTAGTCTATGGCCTTATTTTGAAATCAAAGACTATCGCGGTTATTTAACATAAAATAAAATAAAAATAATTTACCGCGGTAGGTTTGTAGCACTCGACGTTTTGGCGATGCTGCAAACACCGTTGTCCAGGGTAAACTGAAGTACTGTCAATCGTCATCCACTATTGTTCTGCGGGTAAGCGGTTGTTATTACGCAGATTAAAACTTTGATGATGCAGCGGGTTCACACGACACCACTGCATCTTTTGTCAAGCCCTTGCCCTCGACTATAAGCACTGAAAACAGTTTCAAAATAGAGTTCCACGTGACAGGGAGTTTCTAAACCGTCGCATCTTTTAAGATTCGGGGTTCGTTTTAATTCAATGGATTCGCTGTGGTTAGTGGTTAGATCCCAGTGGTTAATTCCACTGTCTTAATTACTATATGTTCGCATATCGCTAATTTTCTTGCTAAACATTTCAGCTTTGATGTATTCCATCAGTCGAATGGTGATGGGCCGTTTGGTTTTTTCAACGTAGGCTAACCCACAACTGCATTCTTTTTATATACACCCGGGGATTGCAGTGGTATTCATCCTTTACAGGACTCAAAGAACGAGATTTATTTTGGGTCGGCTCGAAGAGGTCGTTTTTAACTCGAATTTGGTTAGCAAGGTACTTCTTCGACCTGTAGCGCCCTTGGCGTATCGTAAGATAGCGCGTGATCTATTTGGTTTCTGAATTTATTCTGTATAGGATCGTGAACGTGTCTCGTGATATTTTCAGTAATAATTTTGCCTAATGGCATCATTGACATGTTCCACCTCATGTTCAGCGTCGCATAGATCACGTGCTTGATTCACGAGCGACGTTTGCACAGAACGTATATGGTAGAGATGATGGTGTGCGGTAGCATGCAAATATCTATTGTTATATAGGCTTCCGATATACTATATGTTCGAGAGTATTGCCAATTCTTTTCATAATTTGACTTTGAAATAGGCCAGAGCACCGTCCATTTCAACATCATATGTAACCAAAATTTTTGGGTGTATGGAGTTTAGATAATACAGAAATTCTTTCAACATTTGTATATTACCCTTCAGAATGCAGAAGGGGTCGTTCACATAGCGAAGCCAGAGAATGGATTTAACTTTGGAGGTTTTTATGGCTGGTTCCTCAAAATATTCCATGTATAAGTCGCAAACACTCGATGATACGCGGCATCCCATTGCTACATCGTCTATGTGTCTATCATAATCGCTGCTCCACAGAAAGCAGCAGGATGTCAGGCAATATTGAAGCATGTCGGCATAGCTAATCTGGAGGTCCTCAGACCTTAGTTTGCCTCTCGCCACTCTAATGCATTCCGAGATGGGCAAATTCGAAAAGAGAGAAATGATGTCAAAGATCACCATTATTTCATGGTCGGCCAGTTATAAGCTTTTAACAATGCTTATTAAATATAAATAGCATGCGTGTTTTTAAAAAATGGGTTCCGTTAAGACCGATTGCAAGCCAAATCGACAGCTTCCCATATCGCCTGTCGAAAAATTTAGATGGTTTACTCAAACCGCTTACGGGTGAAACGACGACTTATGTGAAAGACCCACGTCTAATTTCTGTATTTTTTTCAGTTTTCGCAAATGTCCAAAAGGAGAAAAGATCATTTTGGATGTGGACCCGGGTTCGGATGATGCCATTGCTATAACCCTGGCGTTAAGAGCAGAAAAAATGGGGTTTGGGTAAGTTTGTGTTCACAAAACATATAAAATAAATTTTGTTGCCAAGTTCAGTGGTCATTGGCGTTCTACGTTATTAGTGCTGTCAAAAAAATACTGGAAATCGTTCAATTGAAAAGTCCCCATACAAACTAAGCTCATTTTTTAGCTTATAGCAATACATTACATTCCCACGTAAAGTCTTATCGCAGTCGGCTAACTAGTTTGTTTATAGCTGTTTGTTAAGTTAAACAATATCTAGTGTGGTGTTCTATTTTCTCCAAAGATATCGCGGTAAACAGACTAATAAAGAGTTGTTTGAACGAAGAAATTAAACTTTACATTTCAAAAGAAAAAAATATAGTACATTACATAGAAAAAATATAATAAAGCTAATAGTAATATAAGGGTAAAAAATAAATAATTAAATAAGTTGTTAATAAGGTTATTCGGATAGAGCTAAATAGAAGTATGAGTAATTAAATAATAATTATTATTATATATAATATGATATAATACAATAATATGTTATAATATAATAATCAAATAATACAGTACATTAGGATGGCAGTTAGTGAAATCTTAAAAAGTAGGAGATAGGCTAGGTATGATCAAATCTTTTATTATATTTATGGAATCATAAAATACATCTAATCCTTTACACGATTTATCAAAACCGCGACACATTCTGGCAAGAGGTCTATTCGATCCGATGTTGTTATTGTTGTCAATTGGGATATATTTAAACGGTGACAAGAAAATCGATGATATGTTGTATTTTTTACTTTACCGGTCTACCAACCGACGAGGAGGTTAAACTATCGAGAAGGTGCTAAGAATTTTCTTCGTGATGAAGACGGATATATACATATTAACTCCCTCGAGACGATTGAGACCATTTCCAGACTGAAGACTCTCTGTGTGTCTGAATGTGTGTATTCCTCCACTATAGCGCCTAAGCGCTTCATCCGATTGGGCTGAAATTTGGCATGCAAGCATCATTTGGTCATGGCCAGAGTTGAAAAAATTGTGGTTGAAATCTGTCCACCAGAGGGAGCGCTAGTCATACTTCAATCTAGAAATATAGGACTTTAGAATATACAGACTTTAATATACAAGCGACAAAAATAATAAAATAATAATTAAAGTCCGCCAATATATTACTTAAATAGTAAGGCCCTTAATTGCGGCGACTCGTTCCAATTCGAAGGCTCACGGCGACCTGCGTTCGCAACTTGATTTTTAAATGGAATGAGATTGCGTTGCATATTAATAGGAATTTTCGCTAAGTGCTCATCGACTATAGTTCATCGAAATAAGTCCCTAGCTACTTGTCGGGAAAGTATTGAGCTGACAGAAGTAATTTTTTAACCATTTCTGGTGTTTATTTGACATAGCAATATTATTTCTGTAAATACTTCAATACGGTGATTTTAACATTTTATCTTTTTAGGGCGTTAATGTCAATATCTTTTTAGGGCGTTAATGTCAATATCTTTTTAGGGCGTTAATGTCAATATCTTTTTAGGGCGTCAAGTCAATGGGTTTTAACAAATGTATTTTGGGATTATGGTATTAATTAGATAATTCAGTTACTTAAATCAGTCTTCGATTCTTCTATATAACCTTATTTTGGGAAGTGAAGATATGTGTATCAATCTTTTTTATTTTCGTCTTTCAGATGCCCGGTGATTGCCATAACATGTTCCAATGGGAACACAAACTTAAGAAATGTTCTTATCAACGTAGAGAGGGTTTTAGTGGTCAATGATCGCCAAGATGTAAGTAATATATGTTGCATTTTTTTAGGTGATAACATTTCGAGGACACCACGAGTTAACATTTTATTTAACTCAAACCGAGAAAATATTGCAGGTAATGTATATATTGTAACGAATATATTATTGCGTGTTCTTGCGTATTAATGTAACGAAAAATCTAATCATTTAGTTATTACTTTTGAAACAGATGTTAAAAAAAAACACCAAAACCATCATTATCGTTTGAAAAAATATAATCTGTTAATTATAGAGTAGAAACATGAGAAAGAACAACTAGAGTTG
The DNA here is from genome assembly GCA_944548615.1 of Micropterix aruncella. Lineage (NCBI taxonomy): Eukaryota > Metazoa > Arthropoda > Insecta > Lepidoptera > Micropterigidae > Micropterix > Micropterix aruncella. Next base: position 10,037,599 of record OX155968.1, read on the forward strand.
TCAACTACAACGGGCGAACCCGTCCCCTGGGGAAGTTCTAACGAAATGAATCGTTCTGTCTCCCGTGAGGTGGGCGCAGAAGACTTAGGACAAAACAGTCCACCGTCAAGCTCCGCCACATGCCCGTCAGAGGCCAACGCCTTACCAGGTAACCAGTTTTGGCAGGATGTCTCCGTCTGGAATTAACCTTCAGGATACCTCAGTCCTCCCGACTGGTTATAGGCCCGAAGTCGCTTACGCAACCTCTACCTGTTGTAATACAGCGGTAATTAATTCAGTTAGAATTTATCGCGGACCTGGGAGTTCTTTGCCCGTAGTGTCTTTGCTTTTAAAAACATATTTAAAAAAATGAAACTATTTTCTAGGTTTTTTTTAATGACTTTGCGCTTTGATAACAAAGGGTATCCTAAAACAATGGAATATCACCGCAAAGAAAGAGGTTTTTTCGAGTTTCGCATGAAATTCGAAAAAAAAATTGCCTTATATTAATTATATTAGCGATGATTCGGATTTTTCTCGAGGTTTTTACAAAATATCTTTGGTGATGATGACAAAAGGTAACCTGAACCACCGCAGGCAAAAAGTTTTTTTCGAATTTCGCGCGCTATTCGAAAAAAAATAAGTTTTGCGAAAATATGTATTTTCCGATCGTTTTTTTTAAAATATTTCGTTTAATATAAAAAATCTGCAAATTCTCATAATTTCTGTAATATCGCTAATTGTTATCGATATTACGATATACTCGAATGTGTCCCACACGGTATGTACAAACGAAATGGCCGGAACGTTCTTGACATTGAAATGAAAATTTTGAACGCCTATACCTCGCCTATTTATTGAGATCGAATAAATATTATGGAAGTTTCGGAATCAGAGTGGTGAATATAGTGTAGCGAATTTTTTATTTTGGCCTGTTTGTTTACATATAAAATTTTAAACTTTGAAAGCCTATATCTCGCTTATTTATAGCGACCGACACAATTTTCTTCCAGATTTAGCATTAAAATGAAACAATCTATTAGTCTATATTTTTTTTTTGGAGAGAGGTTCCTATACTGCAGTTATTCCATTGACCGTTTTACCCTGTGGCAAGAACTCACGATACACCACGCCCCTGCAATCGAAGAAAACTGTAAGCAAATCTACGTCAGGCACGCTCTTCGTTGTTCACATCTTCTCGGCCCTCTGAGAACATTTTGTACTACCAAAAACCTTTGCTTCGGTCCAAGGTAACTTCACCGTATGGCACAGTCAACATTCTTTGGAATGATTTTCTGATTTTTTGGAATAGGCAAAAATCGACGTCGAGCCTAAACTCGTGCAAACAAAGCAGCTTTAAAAAAATAACTGAACATTCAAAATGGCCGAATTTATCGGCATAAGTGAGAGACACGAGTACCAACATAACGCCACAAAAAAATGAAAATCGAATATACGTAACCCTCGGAAATTCAATATAAGCGATACTTTTTATTAACAGACCTCGTATAGCCATTTTCCATTAATCATTTTTTCTCAAACCTAGGAGATCCGGTGCAAACTCGAATTCATAACTGTGCTCGAAAAGAAGACGTTCCCTATTTACATACTTCGTATAACACTATATACATTTAAAAAAAGTTAACATCTGATTACATATATTAAATAATGCAAAATTTTAAATAATTGATAAATTTTAAATAAACAAAATTAGAAACTTGATAACATCAGATGTACTGTACCTGCTTAACTTTGGTTATCTGACGGGGACTAGTGTTTCAACATGGTCACAGACGTTATATACATATAATTACAACTGTTACTGAAAGTAATTTGCTATGCAATACTTGAATTCTGTTAGAAACAATTATTATTCTTCTAATGTAGTTATGATTTCATTTAAATTGTTGGAGTTTTAGATTCCTGTATACCCTGGTGCCAACGGATCCTTGGTCTACACGCAACCGAGCGATAGTATATTTGGCAGTGATGGAATGGGTGAAGTACCCTATAGCCCAATGAACCTGGTATCTCCACAGAAAGAACATGCTGTATTAGCCTTATTAAGATTAGCAAATAAATATTCAGGTAATAAAAAAATATTATATTTAGGTACGATAAAATAACCAAATTCTTAAAAGAATATTTTAATTTTATGGTTTTAACATAAACGGTCAGAAATTTATTAGGGTATTTATTGCAGGAGACATTACCATAATATCAAGTGGTGCAATTACGAACCTTGCTTTAGCGCAAAGATTAGATCCGATGTTCTTGTCGAAGTTAAAAAATGTCTTCATTTTGGGAGGATCAATTGCTGGTGAGATTTGTTTAAAATTTAAGGAACAGTCCAGTACTTTAATCTCGATTGAAATAAGATCTATCACAATAAACTAGGGTCATATTATGTTCATTATTGTTAATGGATTTTAGAATGAATAATTCTTCGGAATCTTTAATGACAAAATTAAAATCCGGTGAAATGGTTACTTTTCTTCTCGCTGTATGTTGTAGAGATTTTTTTATTATGTATTTCTTCTGTACGTGTGTGTGTCACTGAACTCATCTTAAACCGCTGGACCGTTTGTTATTCTTCTGTGTATTCGAGTTTTTTCTGTGTATTCCCTGGACGGTATAGATTCATATTTGGACCCACTAGGTGGTGTTGCAATCTCGGGTTTTAGGAATTTTATTTTTACAAGACCCGCCTTCCCCCCCAAATTGCATTACGTAATTTTTGAATGCCCCTTCAGTTGTGACCAATTTAAAGACTATTATCGAAAAAATTAATTATGGAAAAGGAATTACTCAAAATATAACAAAGAGCAGCCTCGGTGATGGGCAGAAACATACCTATGGAAATGAGAAAAAAAGTAGGTTTTGTCACCCTAAGACTTTCCCGGTAAGCAGACAAGTGCCCCCCCCCTCCCCCGGCGCCAACCACCTTCCCTTTACCCGGCACTCTCCAAGCACCTACTCCCAAACGTTAACCTTGTGGAGACTACGTCACACACAATGTAATATTTCATTTTCCCCGCCAGATAACAATTCAAACTTGCTGCCGCAGTATGTTGCCACTTAGTAGAATACCAAGCCAGACTACAGTTTTATATCGTTGTAAACACTGAGCGTTTAGTTGTTTACATGTTGTGTGACGTAGTCTCCACAAGGTTAGGGTTTGGGGGGAGGTGTTTGGAAGGTGTTGGGTAAGGGGGGGGGGGGGGATCTGAAAATTAAAAATTTTCTTTTAATTTTCCGCACATCAATAACCCTAAAATACGAGTATCACCACTTTCTCCACCACCCCCAATATTTTTTAAGAATGAAAAAATCATAATTTCATAAATAATTGAGCATCAAAGCCTTCTGAGAAGTTCATGAATAATTGACATTCTGAGAATAATTCATAGTAACAATATGTGTACCACAGGTGGTGCAGATGTCGAATTCCGTGGTATTGACATACGCATCCAATACATACACCTGACTTTTTTCTCCGAAATCTCCTTGTATATTAATATTATGTTAGCAATTATGCCCTTGAAAAATTGTAGTTTTGATGACAATATAACCATTTTTAATTTCGATTTATATAGGACTAGGAAATATTGCGCCAGGAATAGAATTCAATGTTTACATGGACACTGAAGCTTTCCACGTAGTGTTTGAAAGTGTAAAGAGTAACTATGCCACGTTACTACCATGGGATCCAGTCAGAAGGAATTCACTCACGCAGGTAAATATATTACACCTATCTCTATTCTAATGTTTGTTTCTCACTCTACACGTTTGCCAATGCACTGTCTATGTCTCTTTCGCTCTTTTCCACGTATTTTTGAAACATGACAGTGGTGCCGACTCGCTTTCACCTTAGGGATGCGGCCAAGCATTTGCCAACGTAGAGTGAGCATGTGACATTTAATGACACCGTGTTACTTTAGGCACATGTACCCGATGTGAATTCTTCACTATAAAGACTGACATCTGAAAGCGATTCAACTTCATTAGCACTAGCATTAGGAATTTTTGGTTCGTCTAGGATCTTCTTCATTTCCACATCATCCTGGGCTTTAGTTTTTCCATAGAACCAAGTCTTTAACCATAGAACCAAGCTATTGCAGCTTTTGTCGTCCGACTTTACGATATCCTTCTGGCTTTGCAAATGCAATGCGTTTCCAAGGGTATTGATTCTCCATTCTTTCGATGTCGAAAGAATGAAGCGTTAACCACCTGAGCTTGCCGATCTTCAGGGGTCTCATTCCATGCACATAATTATACAGGTTACACAGTCCTTTACTTGATCACCTTATCCGAACACCATCCCCCTGCACTGCAAAATGAGTATCTTTCAAACAATGGTAACTAGTGAATTTTTATTTACTTGTATAAGTATTGCATATGCAAAGGCAAACATGTATTATTTTTATTATTTGTATATGTAAATATATAGGTTTTTGAAGCATAAGTAAAGACTGTACTTATGAGTGCCTTGTAGTGGGTTTCCTTTATCTCTCGGAATTGTAATTAATATTGGAGCTCGAAGTAGTACTTATTTGCAGCCATTCCACCTACTTTGACATCTTTACTAGTATTGTTGTCACTAGTATGATAGGTCACTAGGAAAAAAAGTCGGCTGTGTCACCCCAAGACTTTCCCGGCAAGTAAACCCCCCCCCCCCCATCAACACCCACCTCCCCCGTCGAGGGGCAACCATTCGTGGTATATTGGTAGTAAAATACTACATTGCTATTAAAATAGTATTTTTCAAAAACTTACGAAGTATTTTCTTAAATACGGCGGATTTTAAATATTATTTTTGTCACTTGTATATGAGATAAACTAACCAATATTTCACACCGCGATTTCGGTCCAACAGATATCTGTATACCGAATTTCAAATTTTTAAATCCAATATAACGAGATTTAAGTATGACTAGCGCTTCCTCTGGTGGACCAACTTTAACTACAATCTTTTGAACTCTTGCTATGACCAAATAATGCCTGCATGCTAAATTTCAGCTTATTCGTGTAGTGTTTGGGCACTTTCGTGGAGGAATACACACACACAGACAGACAGACACACAAACACACAGAGAGACCTCAGTCTGGAAATGGTCTTAGTCGTTTTGGGGGTGTCAAAAAGTATATATCCGTCTTCATCCCATTTTTTTAGCGAGATTAACCCTGCGACAATTCGTTGTATATTTGTAGTATTTTTTCCCGTGGTATCAAAATGGTATTTTCCCTAAAATGATATAGCATTTTCTTAAATATGGCGAATTTCAATAATATTAGCGTCGCATGTATACGAAATATTTCAAACAAAATTTCACAACATGATTTCGGTCCAACAAGGCATCTGTGTACCAAATTTCAAATCTCTAACTGCAACATCTAAGGATTGAAGTATTACTAGCGCTCTCTGGTGGACCGATTTCAACCACCTTTCAACTCTTGCCATGACCAAATGACGCCTGCATGCAAAATTTCAGATCTATCGGATGAAGCGTTTGGGCGCTATCGTAGAGGAATACACAAAGACACACACACAGAGACACACATCTCAGGAGGGGGGGGGGGGTGATTGGGGGTGGGGGGGGGGGGGGGTTGGTCATGATGCGTGCGCGTTTAAAATACTTCCCTCTACCGAGAAAGTAAAATTGGATATCTCGTATTTTAAATACATTTTTTTATCAATAAACGATTTCAATTATCAAGCAATTTACAGTGCTTCTTGCATCAATATTGGCATGATGTACCGAATTACTATTTATGTGATATATCTCGTGCTATTTAATAAACTACTTATCAATTTAAATATATGGATATTTTCTTTCGCAGGAATATTGGACCACAACTTTTGGTAGCTCTCAGCTAGCTGCTACTCAATTCTTAAACCAAATAATAAGAATTTTCTTCACGAGATCTACGTTTGCTGACTTGGCTGATCCAGTCCTATTCGCAGCATATCTGGACCCCAGAGTTATAGAGCAATCAGAAGAACTTCTTGTAACAGTTGTGACTGACGGTAATATTTTTTATTTATATTGATTTCGTTTCAATAATAAGTACAGCGGCGTAACTAATAAAAATGGACCTCGGTGCAAAATTCAGCAAAAGGCATCTGTCGGTATTATGCATATGTATTATGGCATATAGGATATAAATAATGTATACCCAGCTAAAATTACATATTTATATTGTGGCCACATTATATACCGGCGTATTCATTTGGGGCATCATTTTATTTATTTATTGAGATTTATTGAGGTACTTATAATTAGGTAAACAGTTCATTGATCATGTAACGTTTGCTTCTTATAATAATTATAAAAAATATTTAATAATTGATATAGGGAGGTTTAGTATATCTTACATTACCTTTCCTGCCAATAGCACATCTAAATAGGCAATAATTTGGAGTCCCGTCTCTAGATGAGCATATTTTATTGCAATTTTAAGAAATAAAATGTTTTTTTGACAATAAATTATTTGGACCCACCACCTGTATATACACGTATATATACCATTTTTATAAAATATATAGCTATGCAATAAATAAATACATTTATTTAAATAAATAAATACATTGCCTCGAGTATCACGTAGAAACCTTTCTGCGGGAGAATGTTCGAAATATTTGTTCCTTAATTAATACGACGCTTTACTGTTAACTAAATTACTTAATTAAATTTAGAGAACTTTGAATGTTGCTGAGAAATAAAAAAAAAAAGTCAGTTTTTATTACTTTATTTTGAGTACAGCTAACAAGTGCGAAACTGCTAAGACAATTAAAATACCCACAAAATTATTACAAATGTACCAACTTTTGCATTTAATAAGCTAGTAATATTTCAAATAATCAACATATCAACGCTATCGTATCAATGCTACGTAAGGGCGAGGACCGTGCGAGCGACCTCGAACATGTAACCAGTCGGTAGATCAGAGTAGTCTGGTTGTAACTGGAAGTAAGGGCGTGAGTGTCGGCTCGCTGTGTGATTAACCTGGTTATCTCGCGGTAAAGCCTTAGCTTCTTAAGGGCTAGTGGCGTAACTAGACAGTGGAATGTTTTCTCCCCAAGTCTTATACGCTCACCTCACACGAGAGAGAACGATCTAATATCGTCAAAACTTCCTGAGGTAACGGGTTTGCCCGTCGTAGTTGACAGCTATAGTTGTAGTGTTAAACTGTTGTCCCAATTGGGACCATCTTCCACCATACGTTATACAAATATAGAAACATTATACTTTACGATATACAAATACTATATACAAATATTCTACAACCACTAAAGAGGGGGGGGGAGGGTAAGGTAGTTTGTGAGAACCTGTGGGCCCTTACGGGCCCATACCTAATTATTACTTTGTTGTAAAATATGTTATCTGGTTGATGATTTAATTACGACTTTTGAAGAAGCAAGGCGCTCAACCAGATAACATATTGTTCAACAAATTAATAATAAAGGACAGCACCCCCCCCCCTTACCCAACACCTTCCAAACACCTTCCCCCAAACCGTAACCTTGTGGAGACTACGTCAAACAAAATGTAAACATCTAAACATTCAGTGTTTACAACGCAGTGGCAACATACTGCGGCAGCAAGTTTGAATTGTTATCTGGCGGGGAAAAGGTAATATTACATTGTGTGTGACGTAATCTCCACAAGGTTAGGGTTTGGGGGGAGGAGTTTAGAGGGTGTTGGGTAAGGGGAAGGTGGTTGTCGCGGGGGGAGGGGGGGGACTTGTCTGCTTGCCGGCAAAGTATTGGGGTGACAAAACCGATTTTTTTTCTTTTTTCTATAGGTATGTTTCTGCCCATCACCGAGGCTGCTATTTATACTATTTTCAGTAATTCCTAAATAGTCATAATTCATTTTTTCGCTAATATCAGTCTTCAAATTGATCACAACTGAGGGGGCGTTCAAAAATTCGTAACGCAATTTGGGGGAAAGGGGTCTTGTAAAACGAGATGATGCATTACAGGGTTTTCTTTTGCAAAAGAGAGCACTGCGCAGCATGTATCAGGTAACGACTAGGACCTCATGCAAAGAATATTTCAGCAAGGCAAGGGTAATGACTATGTATTCGGCGTTCATATACCAGTGTTTAATGTATGCTAGACAGCACCTCGCAGAAACTGCAATTAATGCAGACATTCACTCGCATCACACCCGCGGTAGCTCCCTTTTATGCGTACCCCGAATACGACAGGCAAAAGTACAGAAAAGCTACTTGTACCTTAGCATTAAATTCTATAATCTACTCCCTACAAAATTTAAACAGCTAAAAGACATAAAATTAAAAAAAAACATCAAGGAGATGCTGATAAGCCACCCTTTCTATAATCTGGCCGAATTTGAGGGCCATGATTTTTTAAATATTGTGCCCATTAAAATTACTTAAAAAAGTAGAGCCTTATTGTCTGATAATTTTATATGGTCTTATATCTGTACTTTTAGTTTAAAATGCATAACGTAGATTTAATTTGATTATTTAACATTTTACTGACAATTTGAATATTACGATAAATAATTTTACTACATATCTTTTCGAATTACTAACTACTTCAAATATTAGGCTTTTATTTTGATTAATTATATTTATAGTTTGACAATCTAGTAGTTAATTCTTGACTACCTATGTATGTTCAGTAAAGAGTAGTAAAGAAACTTACTACCTAACCCAATTATTTTGACACGTCCAAGAGCGGTCTTTAGTCGTCAATTGGACACGATGAAAATGTAATGTAATGTAGGGACAGGAGGGGAAGTTCGAACAACGCGTTACGTAAACTTGTTCTTGTTTTAAAAATAAAAAACTAGGGAATTAATAACTGCCAAGTTGGCAACCCGTTTCGTTTATGTTTTACGGGAAATTCCTCGACTATATTGCACGTCATTTTTTAATTTGTTTTCGCTGTCAGTATTCGTTAGTGTTTTATACAAGTAATACCTACGCAGAAGCCCATTGCTGCAATCAGTGTTGTTAAAGTAAGTTACTGGACTTTCCGGTACTTTGCCCAACATAATTGTGACTTTTAGGAAAAAATGGCCACGTGGGTGTGTATATAACGTTTGGGGAGGGGTAAGGGGGTGGGTACAGGAAAACGTTACGGCGCGTTACATGAGGGGAAGTGAGGGTCAACAATCCTCAAAAATTACGTTACGTTATACTTGAACGCCCCCTGATAATGTGGATGGACTTTACATGTGGGACGGCATCGTGCCCCTTAGCATTATTATCGATAGAGGGCTTTGACCTCTCTGGTAGTCCAGCTGGTGAGTTTGACCGTTATGTAGGCGCTGATGATGTATCCATTAATTTGGTTGAAATATATTTAAAGCGACGAATTGAGTCAGCGTATTAAGTTTTCTGTGACATTTTCAGGCATTGTTCTGAGCGTTTTAAAATCGTATTATTCTCACACGTCTGGACATTAAATATCCTGTTGCTTTGAAATAAAAACATTGCAAAAATATAAACTGCAGGTATAATAATTTTAAGATTAGCACGTGGGGAACACAGAATAAAGAAATATGAAACCGCCCATATGGCGCAATAAGGAATATTAAATATGTTTATATTATGTATTTGTAATATTTATCTTTTATATTTCATCGTCCAGGTTCCATCGTCGGCAAAGCTCGCTTATAATTGTAAAAACCTTTACCTCGTCTACTTTCCGTCTTTCTATCTTTGTAAAAATTTATTTTCATTAAATATTTTTTTCAGGTGCAGGAAGGGGATCTACATTGGTGGACTATAATCATAGAAGAGATTCTAATGGCACAAACACAAATTTAAATGTAATTTTAGCGATTAATCTTGATGCCTACAAAAAAATACTACAAGCATTATTATTGTGACTTAATATATATTTTTTTAAATACCATATGATAAAATTTTTGAAAATAACGTATAATATATTTTTTAACCGTTTAATTATTTTGGGGTTCTTAAGACAAAATAACTTAATAATAAAAAATACCACTTGTCAAGAGCTCAATCAATCACATTGGAAAATCTTGACTATGTCTTGAATTCGCTTTTCCTTCTATACATGTTTTTTACTACAGTCAACGAGATAATTTTATACAACTAAAGTTTTCAACTATAACGGGCGAGCCCGTCACCTCAGGAAGTTTTAACGATTCGTCGTTCTGTCTCCCTGAAGTGAGCGCAGAAGACATGGACAAAAACAGTCCACCGTCAAGCTCAGCTGTCCGCCACATACCCGTAAGAGGCCAACGCCTTAACCGCGAGATAGCCAGGAGTGTTAACTAGCGGGCTTAGACCCACGCCCTTACTTCCAATTGCGACCAGATTACTCCAGTCTCTCGATTGGTTCCCAGTTCGAGGTCGCTCTCGCGGTCCTCTCCCTTACGAAGCGGTGAAACGGTGTGTACCGAATCTATCGCGGACCACGGCATCCTCTGCCCGGCTGTTCACCCAGGATCGGGTAGACGATGGTCGTTACAAGAGCAGTCGCCGTAAGGTCCGCGACCGGGTGGTCCGCTCTATAGGAAACAGTACTGCTTCCAGACACCCCCGACTGTTAGTCAGAGTGCACACTCGATTGGCTTACGCCGCACGGTGTGCAGACCGTCCAGGAGAACCAGAAGGTTGATACCTGGGGGAAACTAGCCCTTAGGTCAGAGCCCTACCCGGGCTCGCACTTCATGCATAAAGGCCGCCGGATGGGTGTTGACCGGTGAGTGTGACCAACCCTGAACAGATAATTTTATACAGGATTTTAAAAATGAATTTTACGGATCAAAAACGAATTTGGGTTGGCTCAAAAACCAAACCCAGGGTTGGCTCGGGACAAAGCATTTTAATAAAAGCTTGTTTTTAAAATGTGGTTTTACTGATAGCGTGGGGCTCATATACAAAAACAACATTGGACCGACTGTCCAACTGCGACAAATATAAAACTTTGTATTATTACATATTTTTACCCTATACATATATTTTATAATGTAGTGTTACTACTCTGCTCATATAATTAAATATATTATTACTTATTTTCACACTTCAATTTATTGACTAAAATGTAAAGTTTACCATGCATGAGGTTACTGAATTTCTTTATGTAAAAACTCGGAAAAGACCTTTTTTAAGACCATATTTTTTAATGACGGAAACGAGACTTACTAATAACATGTTATTCCTGTGTTGTTACTTAACTACCTGTAGTAAAAGTTTTAGTCCTGGAAATGCACTATTTTTTTTAGAGCGTTTCAAAATTGGCCGAAAGCCGTTTAACGTCGATTTTCTCAGGTCAGTATCTAAAAAGGGACTTAATGAAAACGAATGAAAATTTTACGGAGTATTCTTTATATACATAGGAATATCTAACAAAAAATATATTACTGAGACTTGACTGCATTTGGAGTAATTGATTTTAGGCAATTTTTAATAAAAAAAAGTGGTTTACATTCCGTCATTAAAAAATATGAACTTAAAATTATCCATTGATATTTTTTCCGAGTTTTTACAAAGATACGAATTAATAACATATATTCGTATAGACATACGAATATTCGTATAGACATACGATAAGTCAATTTTATGCAAAATATAATGGTTTTGAAATTATTTCGATAACTAAATATATTAGCATTTAAACTTTCCGCAAACCAAGTTTTTCATTAAAATTTGGCCAACCGCTATTTTAAATTGGCTGCCACAAAAAAAATATGGCTTACTTTTTTACGGAGAATGTTTTGTCACTGTCCTTTTATAGGGAACACACGCAAAAAAATCCAGGGAAATTTTAAGAAACATTTTTTTTTATATTGGGTGATTTGAAATGGATTGATCCGCTCATTGCCTTGGATATTCAGGCTTTAAACTGATTTCGAAATCTTTCAGACTCTATTATTTCTACAGACTATATATTGAATTATATTGACTGGTTAATCCTCTAGCGTTGCGCTTAGCCACATTTCTTAATTAGGCCCTAAATTAATTACAATTAATTAAAACGTGAGAACGTTCTAGAGTTACGCTAAATATGCTTTACTATTAATACCCTTATACCACCACTGCGCAAAGACAGTGTTACTGTGTAAGCACTGCGATCGAACGTTTAGTTATCGCACGCACGCCGGCGCGTACGCACGAGGGATCTGTCCCTGACTCTTCATCAATGCTGGAGTTTTATTGGTCAAACCCTATAAATTTAACCCCGCCTATTCTTTCGCGTGTCCAGCCATTTCAGATATTTTTCTCAGTTCTCCGTGCCATGCACTAGGAGATGGTAACCGTAATAAAAGTAACATTGTCGAAACGTCTCCGAAGTGATCGCTGGCGCAAAGCACCACAAAGCTACATATGCGCGACTGAGTTTATTGCACAGCCTGTTGATTGACAGCCTGACGTTGCACACATCAACAGGCTGTGATGTGCAATTGCACATCACAGCCTGTTGATGTGTGCAACGTTGACTGTGACTAATGACTACGTTGATGTGTACAACGTTGACTTGACTAATGACTACGTTGGCTTTGATGTGCAACATCACAGCCAACGTAGTCATTAGTCAAGAGTAAACCGAGAAAAATAGCCACCGAGGAACTTTATTTCATACTACCGCTACCCTTTTTAGTTATCTATACAATTAGGTAAGGATAAATTATACGCATATATGCTGAACGATATAAAACCAAAACAATATTATTCTATATCGAAACTATATCGGAACCCTATACCAATATGAGCTGAATATTATATCGAAAACAGCTTTTTAAAGATCGAAGGTCAAGTGGTTAAATTCATATAGTGAAATTGACATCGGGCCAAAGAATAGAAATTAAGAATTTTACTTTCACTAATAAATCGAAGACTATCGCGGTTGTTTGATATTATAAATAAAACAATAAATATATTAAAAAGGATAGAAATACGACTGCCGTTACAGAAAGTGTACTATTTTATTTATGGTTATTTTTATTAAATATTTGTAGTTATATATGTATCCATAAACATGTATATATATTCGAAATGTGTTCAATCAGATCTTTATTTGACACTAAACACGATATATTAATGTTAATTTATTGACATTCGGATATTTAGACAACTAAATACTTAATATTTAGACAGTTAAGGTACTCTATGATACTTGGGATGACATTACGATTCTAGCAATACCACACACTTCTAAATCGGTCCAAGCGTTTAGAAATTATGGTGGAATAAAAAACGGAAAACATACATAGATGAAACCTGAACATATTACACTCATTTTTTGTGGGCCAGTCGTATAATAAAGACAAATTTACCGCGTGAAGTTTGTAGCACGTGGTGACAGTGGCGGCAGCGGTATGCGGTATGCGGCCTACCCGCAGTATTGATAGCTCTTCAGTTTACCCTAGACAACGGCGGTTGGAACATGGCCGAAACGTCGGGTGTTACAAACTTCACGCGATAAATTCGCTCACTTTCATTACTTAAATTTATCAATGTTATTTTAAATGCATATTTTCAACGTAGCCACTTTTCATTAATTCAATTAATTTTAATCGGAATTTTAGGATGCTTATTTTCTGTGTAAAGGAAGTTTTGATTAAAAATGCAGAAACCCTATTAAGACCCATAAATTACTCTTATATCAAAGGCTTATAGGTCACTGAGCAGTAAGTGGCAGAGTGGCGACCCCACGAGTGGGCTAGTTGAGCTAATTTGCTACTCAGGCCACTAGAGCGCGCCGCAACTTCAAAGTTCAAAGTTCAAAGTTTTTTATTCCAAAAAACCCGGTAAGGGTATAGAACTTACAATTAATAAATACATTTTTTATATTATTTATATTTTAAACATATCATATATCTGGCAAAAATTAAATTAAATTAAATCAAGTTAGAAATCTGAAAGTCAATAAACTATACAAAATCAACCATTACATTGTCTAAATATTAAAAAGATCATTTAGAAATATCAAAAATAGAAATACCAAATCCAAAAATAAAAGAGTATAAATCTTTAAATAAAGAAAACAATAACAATAATAATAATCAAGGAGTCCAATTTGGAAAGCATCAAATAATAATCAGAGTAAAAATATAAAAATAAAAGCAATAATTCCTAAATCATGTTACATAATCAGTGAGTAAATTGTCTATAAAATGAAGTGTTCAGAATAGGATTAAAATGGAAGGTAAAAAAAGAAAAAATAAAATAAAATAAAAAATAAATAAAATAAACAAGTAGTCAATTGTGAATGTAAAATTTTAAAAGTCCGTGCCATATAAACATTTTTGCAGTAAAAATTCCTTGGTAAGTTTTTTGAATAGTGTATATGTTTGTATATTTTTTAATTCATCTGGTAACCTGTTATAAAATGTTATGCTTCTGTATTGAGTTGTCCTTTGAAATTGTGATGTTGCAGGTATAGAATTATGAGTATACATCGATTTGTGCCTTGTATTGTGGGAATGTATGTGGGCAAGAGTTTGGTGCTTTCCTTTATTTTTATAGAATTCGCACAGGCTTTCGTGAATAAATATGGTATAAACGGTGGGGATCTTTAGTTCAAGAAATAGTGGTTTGCAAGATTCTCTTCTATTTAATCCGCGTATTGCTCTCACGGCCCTTTTTTGTAAAATGAATACCTCTTTAGTATCAGTGGCATTTGCCCACAATAAAATCCCATATCTCAAGTGGGATTCAACCAGAGAATAGTATGCTCTCACAATTTCCTTTTCGTCCAATATTTTTCTTAATCTGGATACCGCATAGCAAGCTGAACATAATTTTGACTTAAGCTGGTCTATATGGGTTTTCCATGACATATTTTCATCGATGTAAATTCCTAGAAATTTAGTCGACTTGGCAATCTCGATAGAATAATTTAACGCTATCTGTTTTTCTTTTTTGTTTGAGAAGTTTATCAGCACTGTTTTGCTTAAATTTAGCGACATCTGGTTCGCTCTAAACCAATCATTGACTTCAAATAGTGTTTTGTTTATTAATTCCTCCATTTTTGTTCTACAATCACTTTCAAAAATACACGTAGTGTCATCTGCAAATTGGACAGTTTTGGCACAAGTTATGTTAGTTGCTAAATCGTTACAATAGAGATTGAAGAGGAGAGGTCCTAATATTGAGCCCTGGGGCACACCGATGTTTATTATTTCACATCTCGATTGCTCAGCCTTTTCCTCAATTCCATCAATTATTTTAATCTCCACCACTTGCTGCCTGTTTTGTAGGTACGATTTAATGAGTGAATTAGCCACTCCTCTAATTCCATAATGGTATAGCTTATCTACCAAGGTATTGATATTAATACAGTCGAATGCTTTGCTTAGATCGCAGAACAGTCCTGCTGAAAACATCTTCTTGTTTCGACTATTCTCAATCATGAAACATGCAGACAATACGGCATCCTGTGTAGATTTTTTTGTCCGAAATCCATATTGACTATCTGAAATGACCCCAAATTTTTCAAGGAAACCATTTAGCCGTTTTTCGATGACCTTCTCCAAAATTTTTGAGAAATTACTCAGTAGGGCTACAGGTCGATAATTTTCTACGCTCGTGGGATCTACCTTTTTATATATCGGTATAATCTTAGCTATTTTATAACAATCTGGAAATATTCCCTCTGAAAAGCTTAAATTGTAAAGATATGTCAGACAAGGTGCCAGTACACGTTTATGGATTTTAATTACGCTAACAGGTATGTCATCGAGACCAGTTGATTTTTTATTCTTTAGAGAGTCAATACATTTTTCTATTTCTTGATTGGTCGTGGGGTACATATATATGGATTCATCCACTTTAGTATTTTTGCAATATTTTTGGTAGGCCGACTGTGTAGGCAGTGGAATTTGAGATGCCAATTCTACAGGTTTTGACCTGAAGTAAGTATTAAATATTTCAGTCACCTCTGATGATTTATCAAAATAATTTCCATTAACATTCAGTGTTATTTTCTTATCAATCAGTCTTTTCTTTCTGTTGAGTTCATTATTTATAATTTGCCATGATTTTTTAACTTTATTTGTTGCTGATTTTATTAATTTTGAATAGTATTCCCTTTTCGCATTTTTAATTTCCTTTTTTAAGTTTTTGTTCATTGTTACTAAAAATGCTTTTGTTGTTATGTTATTTTTCATGTATCTATTTAAATAGTATCTTCTTTTTATTTTACATTTGAGTTTTAGATCCTTAGGAATATATGATTTATTTTTAGAATTGTAGTATATTTTTTTTGTTACCAAGGGGAATGAATTAGTAAAGCAATTACTTATTTTCAAATGAAACCAATTATACGCTTCATTGGCGCTTTCCAGTTTTGCTGTTTTGCAACTGCCTCTACTTTAGACGAACGCCGGGCGCCGGGCACCGGGCGCCAGTGGCATACAAGTTATTTCAGCATTGAATTTGTGACACATCGCTATTACATGAGATTAAGAAACAATATTCAAAATATAGAACAATAATCAAAAACCATTTAAATAATCTAATATTAAATAATAATCACCTGACATTGAATGTCTGTAATTGACTATAATATTAATTTATTGACTATAATATTAATTTCATTTATAAAAGGCATATTTATAAAATTGGCTTTAGTGTTGTTTTTATTTTATAAATAAAGGAGCACAGTGCGCTGTTACGCTATAAATTGCCCTGATTGTTTGTGTAATAAAAATAAAATGTGAATGCATGGGGATGTTCCATACAGTAATATTCCGTAGGATAATTTTGCGTGGAAACAAAAGTAATGGTCTAAGTTTGGAACCCGGTGTGCTCCGTAGGTTAATAATCTTTGGGTTGATTTAAAGTAATTTTCATTTAGTACCTGATATCTGCCTCTTAAATTATATTCAATCAAGTTGTGAGCTTTCCCGCGATTTCCGTACATATCCGTATTGTCTAGACGATCTTTATGATTAACAGAGTCGAAGGCGTTTGATAGACGACGGAATATAACCAGATGTTTCAAGCACTTCTAGTAGTTGTTTAACTAATTCACTTATTGCCATTGTAGTTGATTAGTTCTCCTTATACCATATTGATTGTAATGATATTGAACTTGTTTAATTAAACACGTAGTAAACCTATTAAATATATTTTTTCGAATATTTTCGGGAAGAGATGCAAGGCGAAAATTGGTATTATTAAATTTTAAACCTATTTTAATACCAGTAATACTTTTGCTATACTCAAGTCAAATAGGAGTAAGGCTCGATTTAAACAATTACTTGGGTAAAATATTAATATAGGACTAACTCGAAATAAAATATCTTTAATGACTTTGAAGTTTAGAGAATTATCAGTAGCTGACTTCGTTTTTAGACATGTACCCTGTAATACTCGGGATGATATAACAGTTCTAACAATACCGCATATTTCTAAATCGGTTTGAGAGTTTAGAAGTTATAGTGGAATAAAGAAACGTGAACACGTTACACTCCTCTTGTGTTTGGAAGTCGTGTAAAAAGAGTGTCTGATTATGTAAGCATTTGATGTTTTTAAAATGATTTTAAGTTGATTTTAAGATTTTGAAAATCGAACATATGAACGTAATATACGGGGTGTTATTACTGCACGGGCTTTTTTTTCTGTGGGTGAATCAGTACCTCATGGTTAAATAGTATGAAAAGCTGTGATCACGATTCGCTATCTAGCGGTTGGTAAAATGTCGCTGATATTGTTTATTTACGACTTATTACCTACCGCTAGATGGCGCAGCGCGCTCAAAAGCTTCTCAAACCTTTATACTTCAACTTCAAAAATTTCAAATAAAAAAAAAACAAAAAATTTTTTTTTTTTTTGGTTTTCTCCAAAAAAAAATATTAAAAGTTGCTTACCACGTTGTACTGATTCACTTACAGAAAAAAAAGCCCGTGCAGTAATAACACCCCGTATAGGAAACATTCGAAAAAAAGAGAGATTATAATAATGATTCGGCAGAAAACCGCTGAAAACTACGATGCTGCCATCTGTGAGCATAAGCTGAAAACTCGCTGAAATACAGGCGGGAAATCGTAAGGTATACAGGGTTGGGAATACATTACCAGCATACTTTGTAATACCTGTTAAACATAACAGATGGCGCATTCGATACTGCAAAAAAATGTTTTAGAAATGTAAACTGCTCTTGTCGCGTGAACTTCAGACTTGATTTTCATGATTTGCATTTGATTAAAATTGTACTATTACTTTTTCATCTTTCCAGTCTACTTTTTCATCTTATGTCTACTAAAATGGGAAGGGATTTGACATGCACTGAGAAAACTACAACGTTGTATGTAATACACGGAAATACGTATTTTTCAACAAGGATTACGTATATAACTCGGACTTTGGTCCATACGTATTAATTAACATGACGCGTAACGGTGCTAGCGTGACGGTAGTTACCATGTCGCAATGTTAAAAAGCAATATTATATCATTACGTCGCGACCTTGAGACCTCGCTTCTAACATGAGAGTATGTTTTTATAATATACGTACGGTTATAATCGGGCACATCAATCATATTGAAACTACAGTATACTTTTATATCCGTATTAACCGTTACGAAAATGTTGATACATAAAATCGAGTAATGGAGTTTCAACAAAATTCCTTGTAATTCAATATAATTACGATTGAAACATGGTTATTCTGTATAAAACCGTAATAACAAAATGGCAATTTAAGAATCAATAGTCTCAGTCTCTCTGTCAAATAATACGGGTTGTTATTACTGCAAGGGCTTTTTTGTGGGTGAATCAATAATGTAAGCAACTTTTAATATTTAAAAAAAAAAAAAAACTGAAAAATAAACTTCTGTTTTTTTTTAAAAAAAAAAATTTTTTAAATTTGTTTTTTTGTTTTATTTTTAAATATTATGAAAAGCTATGATCACGATGCACTATCTAGTGGTTGGTAAAATGTCGCTGATATTGTTTATTTACGACTTATTACCTACCGCTAGATGGCGCAGCACGCTCAAACGCTTCTCAAACCTTTATTTAACAGTCAACTTCTTCAAATTTTTTAATTAAAAAAAGCAAAAAATATTTTAAAACAAAAAAGATTTTTTTTTTGTTTTTTTTCCAAATTTTTTTATCAAAAGTTGCGTATTACGTTGTACTGATTCGCCCACAGAAAAAAAAACCCGTGCTGTAATAACACCCCGTATGTTACTAATAGGTCTAGAGCTTTTATATTATGCAAATTTACGGCTATATTGTATTGTATTGTAGTACCTACCTACATTCTTAATTAACTTCTATATTATGTAATAAAATGGCATTGCAAATTGTCATTTTCTTTGATAAATAGTTATCAAGGCACTTTTGCATATGTAAATATATACTCGTATTATCATAATAATATTTTTTCTATTTTTTATTTTTTAATTATCATATATCTATGTACTTCTTTATAATAATTTTTATTTATATATACTTTTAATATAAATTCATGTAAAGTTTATGCGATTATCGTATCTATGTATGGATTATATTAGATGTAAGAATATTTATTTATGAATATTTGAACAAAAATACCTTCTGTTTAATTTGGTATCTTCAAAATTTTTAAATTTTTTAATTAAGTAACTACCCCCATCCTTGTAATTATTAATTGTAAATACCATTGCAATATAAAGTTTTTAAAAAAATATTAAAATAAAATGAAAACCTAAGAGCGGGTATATCATGCTCTTTCGGCAGGCAATATACGATTTCTGTTGGTACCACCTCGATACAGGTTATTCCTAGTGAGGTGGTAAACCATAAACTATTATTTCTGAATCTCTTTCCGAGTTAGGTAAATTAAAAAACTGTTTAATTAATTATGAAATTTTAGGCTAAGGGAATGTTTTTGTAATTAAATGTATTTTTTATGGACTTAAATAAATAAATAAAAAAAAAAAATATATAGCGTTAGACCGAATTAGCTAAAACTTTTTCTTACATATTTAGAGGATTTATTTCGATAAAATTCTTTTGTTTATCACGCGTGTCCCAACACGAGCGCCGGATTAATTTTAAAGAAAAATACATTAATTTTTTAATCAAGCAAACATTTTTTATTCAACGTAACGAAAAATAGTTCCGATTAAACGTGAAATACAACATCAGGCAAATGGTCACCACGAAACCTCTGGCACAGGGTTAATCTTTTGTTGAAATTTTGTATAACGTTTTAGCATAAATGTGGCTGTATTCACCAATAACGCATCGTATTTCCTATTTAAGATGTTCAACTGTTTCAGGCTTATTCGCATACACCTTTTCCTTCACATAGCCCCAAAGAAAAAAGTCCACGATCGCACGATCTTGGTGGCCAATGTTGATCGCCAAATCGAGAAATTACACGGCTTGGAAACTTAGTCTGCAGTAACACCATTGTTTCACGTGCTGTGTGGCAGGTCGCACCGTCTTGTTGGGAAAAACATGTTTTCCACATCAATTACATCCAATTCGGGCCACAAAAACTCCCTTAACATTTCGCGATACCGCATTTCCAAAGAAATACGGCCCAATTACTCCGCCAGCCCAAAGTGAACACCAAACAGTTACTCGCGGTGGATGCATTAGTCGTTTGAGTGTCACACGAGGATTTTCAGCACCCCAAATTCGACAGTTTCGCTTATTTACGTATCCGTCGAGTTGAAAATGTTCCTCATCTGACAAATGATTTTCTTTGAATTCGCATTAATTTGATGATGTTCCAACACCCAATAAGCAAATTAACGGAGCTACGCATGGTCTCTTGGCTTAATTTCTTACACTAATTGAACCTTGTACGCATGCAAATGCAGAATTTTTACCAAAATTCGTTGCACAGTGCTTCTGGAAATGTTTAATTCTTGACCAAGATGCCGAATGGAAGTCCCTTCCGTTGGGAAACGGCTCTGTTTCCTACAGAGCGCAGGTGGTTGTTAACCTTACGGCAATCGCTTTCGAAACGACCAATCGGCTACCCGATACCGGGTATGGAGCCGAGCAAAGGACGCCATGGTCCGCGATAGATTCGGTAGACACCGAATCATCGCTATGTAAGGGAGAGGACCGCTTAAGCGACCTCGAACCCGTAACCAGTCGGAAAATCAGATAAATCTGGCTGTAGCTGGAAGTTAGGGCGCGAGCGTCAGCCGGCTGGGTGTACACCAGGTTTATTTGTAAAGTATGTAATTAATAAGAAATCAATCTCAGGATTTTATTTTAAAGGACGCCGAGAACTCACTGGAAACCACGAAGTGAATATCAGCGACAATGCTATTATAAAAAATAGTACTTACATATAATATCATTTGATAATACAAACGTTCATGTACAGAATTGCCTTGATGACAATTTATATTAGAAACATGACCATTCGGGATGCTAATTATTAATAATAATATGATATAGAAATAGAGTTATTGTCGTAATAAGAAGTAATTCGCGCATTCATTATAGCCGTAAGTTTGTATAATATACACATGCCGAGAGGTTAGTCTAAAGTAAAAGTAGAGGAGACAATCATTATTATAAGATAGATTTTTTCGTTTTATTAAAAGCCATTATTTTTCCATAACGACTTGTTTATGATCTACTTTTTTCTTTAAAGCCTTTGCTAAAGACGTTATGATCAGAAAGAGGACAAATAGAAAGACTTTAACACCATGTTTTTGTTTTTCTCTCAGTGTATCAGTGTAGCTATGTGGTGCGCCGTCAAACAAATAAACGGCGTTAGATCGTTGTGAATGTGTTACTATGCGGCTGTCTGCGTATTGAACGGAACTATTCGTGGATAAAATTAGCTAAATCCAGCCAAACAGAGTTGGGTGGCAGCATGACCCGCATTTGTACATATACCGACCGCAGCTCGGATGAAAGCCATTGAGTAAAAGACTATTTGTATTCCGCCTTAAAAAATATTCAAGGCTGTAATAAATTCGGCATGTACTACCAGGATTCCAGGTCTTGGAAATGACTGTATCTAAGGAGTTCGAGAGGACGGGAGCATCGGCATACGCGAGCGGACGGGCGGCGTAGACGCTGCATAGAGAACGGGATGGCAATGGCGGCGAGCCGCGACACCTGCAATATTTATACGCTCGGCGACAAGCGCGCCAGAATCACAGGGACCGCGAGAAAGAGATGGGGTGAAGAAGCGGCAATGGCGACACGCAGACCGCGGAAGTAGTTGTATATTAATACTGTACGTTTATTTGTAAATTATGTAATTAATAAGAACCAAGTACTTTAATTTAGTCCCAGGATTTTATTTCAATGAACGCCGATCACTCACTGGATACTACGAGGAGAATACCTGCAAAAATACTATTTAAATAAAAGTACTTAGATATAATATAATATAATAATAAATACTTTCGTGTACAGAATTGCCTTGATAACAATTTATATTAGAAACATACCCATTTGAGATACATTTTTTTTTGATATGATAGAGAAATAGACTTATTGTTGTATTAAATAGTACTTCGCATATACATTATAGCCGTAAGTTTGCATAATATACACATGACCATAGAGACTGGTCTAAAGTAAAATTAGAGAATAAAATCATTATTATAAGATAAAGATTCGTTTGTTTTATAAACAGCCATTATTTTTACTTAACGACTAGTTGATGATCTACTGCGCTTTTATTTTTAACAAAGACTTGTTAATGATTTATTACTCATTTTTCTCTTTAAAACGTCTGCTGTGAACAGAACTAGGTGGAAAAAACTTCCATATCATTTCTTTTGTTTCTCTCTTAATGCATCAGTGTTGTTATGCGGTGCGCTGACAAACAAATAAACGGAGTCGAATTGCTGCGAATGTGTTATCACGCGGCTGTCTGCGTATTGAGCGCAACTCTGCGAAGATAAAATTAGCTAAATCCACCCAAACAGAGTTGATTCGGGCGGCCGCACGACCCGCATTTGTACGTATGCCGACCGCAGCTCGGGTAAAAGCCACCGGGTAAAAGACGATTTGTATTCCGCCTTACAAATTTATTCAAGGCTGTAGGAAATTCGCCTGCTAGCTGGAGCATAAGCTGCCAAATTGCTCACCCCTCCCCTCCATACCTCCCTCCTCCCCCTCATATGACTCGGAGAGGACGTCGAGTAGAAATAAAAGAGACTCATAATAAAGGCATTGCTCATGGGTCGAGGAGGGAGGGGAAGACAAGGAACGGGACAGTCACACCTGCCGTGCCGTGCCGTGACGATATAATACGAAGTAATTGGGTGGTTGGGTGACCCCTGTTTTGGCTGCCGCAAAAGTGAACTAAACCTAATAGACTAGGCGTCTGTTTAATCCCTTATTATTAAAAGGTACTTACGTCACAGAAATTAGATTTTGAAACAACCATAAAAATCACACTTCTTTAAAAAAAAATAGGTACGTTTTCGAGATACGTTTTTTACGAAATACGTTACGTTTCGAACAGACGTTTATTTTATAAAACACATATTCATTGGGTTATCTGAATTAAGCATTTTAAGTAGGTCTATTATTTATTTAAAAATATATAACTGTTATATATAGAAGGTTAGTACGTATATTTTATTTATTTATTTAAAGAAATGCGCATTTTTTAACTACAGGACATTGTAACGTAATCATTAGAGGCTCGGTTGTAAATAGTAGCAAAAAAGAGAGTACCGCAGCCCAGTCTTTCTTGAGATCAACGCCGCCTAACTAGGCCTAGGCCCGTACCACAGCATAATAACACCCAGTAAGTTCACTCAAGATCTACAAGGCAATGCGGGAAGAGGGTGCGACGGAAGTGGGGCGAGAGGCAAGTCGTGTCGCGTCCTTAGGCACATAGTTACGGCGCTGTGGTCAGTACACGCTGTGGGCGCAGTTTGTGTCCCCGTGCAGATGTGCAGATTTATGAGCCGACCCCATATGGTATTCTCAGAACAAATCGGTGGCATCTGTGTCGCCGGGGCACCGTAAATGTGGCCGGAAAGATGCTTCAAGAATAAGACGAGTAATCGTATTACGATTTGTGGTAGCCCTAAGATTCCTGACGTCACTTGCTTCGATTTCAATTTTGTTCTGAGAGAAGCTACTGTCTGGTATACTGTGCCCGTACTAAGGCAAGCATACCAAGTAAACAGTGGCTTGTGCATACTTTAAACTACATAACTTTTAAAAAAAGTATCTAAAATTAGGGTAATATACCAGTTATGTACAAAAATAATAATTAATCTATGTCAGTGTCAGTCATAATGGTAAAATAATTTCTAAAACACGTGAAAAAGGTAAATAATAATTAGGAATTGCAATAAATAGTGAAAATTAAATAATGCAACTGAAATATTTATGGATGGAAAAAAAGAATTGTAATAAATAGTCAAAAAACCAAATTCAAATAGTCAGAGGATACTATTATACCTAAAATGTGCATGTTACTAGTTATAATATAATTTTGAATGTAATCAGATTAAAAAAGAATAATAAGAATAACAACACAACAACAGCATATAAAATATATATTAAAAATAATAAATACAATAAATCTACATAATAGGATCAAAAATGTGGTGGCTAATATGCCGACCTTCATTCATAAGCTAACTTTGACTTCGTTTTTTTTAAATTGGTCTTTATTGTGTACGATCCTTATAGACTCATTCAATTTGTTGTATGCCCTGGAGTCTATGCTCATCAGGTGTCTCTGTCTAAATTGGTTATTACTAACCGCGAAGTAAAAATTCAGCTGTCACTTACGCCGGCGACATTTTCGCTTGTAAATTCGGCGCAAGTAAATGAACTTGAGTAAAACGACTATAACTTGTAAACCACTATACGGATCATAAAAAAAATAACTGTAAAATGATCGCATTGAAATTTTAAATATAAAACATTGTAAGATTATCTCGTAAAACAATTAAGATAATAATGAATAAATATTACAAAGTTGTCGAACTGAAAAAAAGTCGCCTATTCAAATAATTTCGATGTTTTTATCACAAAATACGTAAAATATGCAAAAATTGTAAATACAGCTATGTTCTTTATTAAATACTTTACTAAAACTTATATTTTGTTTTACTTATTTGCATATAAAAACATTTAGTTACTCAGCCAAGAAAAAATCGATGTATTCTCCGAATGTCCGATGTCTGATGTCAAATTAGAAATCAAGTTGAATTGAGCAAAATATACCCAATTTTGTGATTATATACGATGTAAATCAAATAATATCTGTTTCAGCGAATTAAACGAATATTACGTCATAATTCGCGATTTTTCGCCATAATTCGGGAAAAGAAACGAACATTTTTTGCAAAGCTAACGTCAGACTATTTTACACGATAAATCGTGAAAAAAAGCAGATGAGCTGTCCCAAATTAGAAATTCTCTTTGGGAAACCTTGCTAGAATGCAAATTACTTACGGTTTGGTAGGAAATAGCACAAAAATAAACAAAATTCACAAAATCACAGAACACGGACAATGCACAAAAGAGCCGCGGCCACTCGGCAATGGCGCGGACCGTAGCGCCGGCGCGGCTTCGCCATACTGAGTTTATAAAATATTTATCGGCAGAGCGTCGTCGTTTAGAGTTGGACCGTTTCATGTTTTCGGTATCTGTTACTTTAAATATGCGGAAAGGATCGCAAATCGAGTAATAAATCGCATTTTACGCAGCGCGGAGCGCCCAAACCAAAATTGATTAGCTCAAATCGTAGCGTTTGTAAGCGTCTAACCAAAAATGGTTAACTCGTATAGGAAGGGTTAAAAAATAAGTAAAATTGTAAATCTTCTGCGATAACAGGGAATTACGGGAGACATAATGTCCTGCATTATCACCATAAATGTAATACCTATACGACAAACTATTAGGTGACATGATTATAGATATTTTTTTTATTTTTATTTTTCAGAAAACTTACAGCGTTTTATACTTAATACTAACACATAATATATACATCTAAGGCCAATTAAAAGTTTTCACAATTAAATTAAATCTATTGTTACAGCGCAATGAGCAGACCTAATTGACCTATTTTTTGTCCATAAAAAGTTTGAGGTCAGAAAGAGGCCGAAAAAATATAGGCCTGTCGCGAGGGTTTTCGTCGTAGAAGAAACTCGCGATCGATATTCAAATTGCAGTAGTTTATTCCAAAAGTCGTGTACAAAGTGAATTGATTACGCTTAAATCCTATCGCCTATATATACTAGTCGCCGGGCGGCGATCGCCCCATCTCCCTCTTGTCTCCGCTGTCTTCTTCACTCGGGTCGACCGCCCGATATACACACCGGCGGGGGGCACCGTACTTCAGTCGTCCGCCGTTGGCCCCCGCGAGCTGACGTCCCGTGGGCGGCGCTTGAGCTGCAATTGTGTCGTGTTTCGCACATTAGATTTTCGCACGTTTACCGCTTTTGGACGCCACCGGCGATCCCTCCCCCGACCTACTTTGCATTAAGTAGCCACCGGAAGTAAGGCTCCCGTCCGGAAAGTCGCTGGAAGCGGTCGTGTGAGCGCGCTAGTTTTTCGTGTTTTGAGTTCGTACTGCGTCGCGGCGCCCTCAGTTGAAACCTTCCCCTTCACCACCAGTCTCCGGACTGCCGTGGCACAAGATGAAAAGCTCTCTGCTGAGAAGTCGCTGCGATGTGGTTTTCGTTGTTTGTGGTGACGTTTTGCGTGCGAAACACGGCGGTTAGATTCGCGACGGTTTGTACTTTCTCTCTCATTTATCTCGATGTTTGCCTTTAGCTTCTCGTTGACGGCTTGATTGTGATGATTAAAATAAACGCCTCGTTGGAGGCACTTAAGACGTGTGTTGATTATTGGGCGTTCGGGGTAGGTAATCCTAGTGATGGCATTGCACATCGCCATCTCCTTAATTCCGGTGTCGCCATTGCACCTCGGTGACACCACCTTCCTGCCGCTTTCGGGTGGAGTCTTCTTCCGGTCCTTTCCTTTTATGACATTTTGAGTAGGTGGGTTCTGTGTGTATTGTTGCTCCGCGACATGACTTTCCCCGTTTTGAAGACGAAACGTCAACGTATTTAACTGCCGTGTGTGCCGTATAACTCTGCCGTACCTCGATACAGTTGTGTAATTGTCATTTTGCTGCGTTGTTGGCTGAGAGGTTTCGTCTTCCCTAGACATGTAGCACGGCTTCAGCCTATCCAGAGAGACAGTGACTATTTTCCTGTTTTGTTCTATGTCGAACGTTTTTTCTCGTTTCTTCACCACTCTAAAGGGTCCTTTGTATGGTGCTTGTAGTGGCCGCCGTACAGTGTCGTCTCTTATGAAGACGTGGGTTGCTTCCTTCAAATCCGGGTGCACGAATATCCTCGCTGTGTTTTCCCGCTCCCTCTTCGGTCTTTGCTGCTCGAATGTTTCCCTTAATTGCTGGAGGACTTCTGGTACTGTCGTTTTTTTCCCATTTTCAAAAAATTCGCCTGGCAATCTTATGTTTGTTCCGTATAACATTTCTGCTGGACTGGCGTTGATATCCTCCTTTAAGGCTGCTCTTAGGCCCATCATGACGGTTGAAATGTCGTTTGCCCATTCTTTGGTATTCATTCTTGCCATTAATGCCGCTTTTAAAGACCGATGCCACCTTTCCACTAGTCCGTTTGCCTGTGGGTGAAATGGTGTGGTGTGAATCTTTTTTGCACCCAGTAGTTGTGCTAGTTTCGTAAAGAGCTCCGATTCGAACTGTCTTCCTTGATCGGTCGTGATTCTTGCAGGAACGCCGAATCTCGCTATCCATCCCTCGAAAAAATTTTTTGCGATTGTCTCGGCTTGTATGTCTCGTATAGGTATCGCTTCCGGCCATTTTGTACCTCTATCCAACATCGTTAATAGGTACCTATATCCGTTGGATATTTCGAGCGGGCCCACGATATCGATATGCACATGCTCTAATCTGTCGGCTTCCATGATTTTTCCTATGGGCGTACGCGTATGTATGTGCACCTTCGCTCGTTGACACGGGATGCATGTTTTAGCGTAATCTGCGCTGTCTTTGTTCATGCGCGGCCAAAAGAATTTGTCAGCTGTCATTTTTCTTGTTGTTCGAATTCCCGGGTGACTAGGGTTGTGGATTATTTTTATCGCTGTTTGCCGTAGTGCCGCTGTTATGTATGGTCTCGGCCTGCTTGCCGTAGTTTCGCACCAGATTTCGGTTTCTTTGTTGTTTTGTTTGAGTAATTCGAATTTAAATTTTCCCTTCTGTTGTAATGCTTTCAATTCCTCGTCCGTTTCTTGCTGTCTCGCCAGTTCGTCGTAGTCGAAAGTCTCAGGGCATCCTACTTCTTCGATCCTGGATAAGGCGTCTGCTACAACGTTCTTCCTTCCCGGGAGATATTCGATTGCCGTTGCGAATTGTGCGATGTATGATGAGTGACGAATGCGTATCGGTGTTTCTGTTGGCGTATCATTTAATTTTTTTAAAGCGTGAATGAGCGGTTTGTGGTCTGTATATACTACCAGCTCTCTCCCCTCTACCATCTTCCGGAAGTGTCGTACTGCCAGGTATATCGCCAGTAGTTCTTTGTCGTACGCCGCATATTGTTGTTGCGCGTGTGACAAGGCTTTTGAAAAAAATCCTAATGGCACCCATTTTTCTCCTTGCTTCTGTTGCAGTGCTGCGCCCGCGCATGTATTTGACGCATCCGTCATTAGTGCCAACGGTGCATGTGCGATTGGATGCGCCAGTAGAACCGCTTCCTCTATGCTCTGTCTGCATTGGTTAAAGGCTTCGTTGCTCTCCTCTGTCCATTCTATTTCTGTGTGATCGTTCTTTTTTGTCCCTTTCAGGAATACGTTTAGTTTGGCTTGTCTATGTGCTGCTTCTGGAATGCTGTGCCTGTAGAAATTGACCATGCCCAGGAAGCGTCGTAGTTCCTGGACATCCTTTGGTTTCGGAAATTTTTTTATTGCCTCCACCTTGTCGGCTTTTGGTCGTATTCCTGTTGAGTTGACTGTATATCCTAGGAAGTCCAGCTCTGGCTGTGCGATCTGACATTTCTGTAGGTTTATGGTGATGCCTTGTTTGTCCAGCCTCTCCAGTATCTCTGTGATGTGTTCTTTATGGGTCGTTTCGTCCTCTGACGCTATAAGGATATCGTCAATGTAGGCGTATGCGAACGGTAGGCCCCGGAGTACCTGATCCATGAATCGTTGCATGGTTTGTGCTCCGTTGCGGAGTCCGAAGGACATCCTGGTCATTTCGAATAATCCGAACGGGGTGGTAATGGCGGTCTTCTCAATATCCTCGGGCCTTACTGGTATTTGCGTGTATGCCTTCACCAGGTCCAGTGACGTGAACATCGTTTTTCCTTGCAGAGCGTGAGTGAAATCGTGTATTCTGGGAACAGTATACCGATCCGGCACTGTGATGCTGTTCAGCCGTCTGTAGTCTCCGCATGGGCGGAATTCACCGTTGCTTTTCTGCACCAGATGCAGTGGACTTGCACATTGGCTTTTCGAAGGTCTACATACACCTGCCTCTATCATCTCATCGAAAACTTTCTTCGCCGCCGCGTATCTTTCCGGATTTAGTGGTCTCGGGCGCGCGAATACTGGTCTTCCTTCAGTTTCGATGTGGTGTACTATGTCGTGTTTAGGTTGTCTTGGTTGTGACGTGTTCGAGAGTATGTTGGGGAAGCTCTCGAAGATCTTCTTAAATTCTTGGTTGGTCTCGATTGGGAATACCGCCGGTTGCGGCATGTGGTTTTTCTCGACGTATTTGTTGTCCTTCGTTTTCATTAGGAGCCTCTTTCTGTTGAGGTCCACCAGCAGGTGGTGTTGGTGTAGAAAGTCCGCTCCTAGGATGTGTTGTTTCACATCAGCGATGATGAAGGTTGCTTGTAATTGTTGGTCGAATCCGAGGTCCAGCATGATGGTTCTCTTTCCGTACGTTGCTATATTTGAGCCGTTGGCTGCCAGTAAGAGAAGCTCTTCTTTTTGTTGTGCGTCGCATCTTCGTCTGGGTATGACGCTGACGTTTGCTCCTGTGTCGATCAGGAACCGTTGTTGTGTTCTCCTGTCGTGGACGTATAGGCGGTTATTTGTTTCGGCGCCAAGCTGAGCTATTCTTGGCGCCTCCTGTAGTTTTCCTGGTCCTGCGGTGTCTGTTTGAAGTCGCACGGTTTCTGGCATTTTCGTGCTGCGTTCCCGAAACGCTTATGGAAGTAGCAGGTGCTTTGTTCCTCGAGTCTTCTGGTGTTGTGCGTGCTGGAGGTATTTTCATCTGTTCTTCTCGCTTGTAGCCTTTCGATCTGTTTTGCCAGTTCCTCTAGCTTCCTTTCAATCGCTGCCATGTTGGTTGTTGTCGCTTCGATCTTGTTGATGTCGCTTTTTTCGTTTGCTGTGGCTTCCATCATTCGATCTGCAAGGTTCGCCATTTTGTCCAGTTCTTTTTCCTCTGATGTTGCTAGTACCGCCCGTATCGTTGCGGGTAGGTGCCCGAGCCACAATGTTTTTAGTGTACCGTCGGGTAATTTTCCCATGTTTAGCGTTCTCATCCTTCGTATTAGTTGCGAAGGTTTGTCGCTTCCCATTTCTGTTTGGTAGAGGAGTTTCTGCAGTCGTTGCGTCTCTGATTCCTCGTAGGTTGTGATTAGCCGTTCCTTCAATGCCTCGAATTTTTCTTGCTTGGGCGGTTGCAGCACCAGGTCGCTTACTTCCTGTAATGCTGTTCGATCCAGTTGTGCGATTACGTATGAGAATCGGTCTTGATCGCTGCATTTCTGTGGTGCCAGGATCTGCTCGGCGAGCGCGAACCAGAGGCGCGGTGCGTGGTGCCAGAATGCAGGTATTCGCGAAGCGATGCTCAGTGGCGCGATGTCAGGGTTTGGCTGCGTTGACTCCGTTGTGTCGTGGAATGGTTCCATTTTGATTTTCTTGTGTCTGACTCGTTGGAGAAGACGTCCAAGTTCGCTGGTTGTTGGTGGTCCGTGCCGTTGTCCGTTTAGCGATTTGTCCGTTTTCTTGCCGTGGTTGTGAGTTCTTCTGCGGGGTCACCAGTGTCGCGAGGGTTTTCGTCGTAGAAGAAACTCGCGATCGATATTCAAATTGCAGTAGTTTATTCCAAAAGTCGTGTACAAAGTGAATTGATTACGCTTAAATCCTATCGCCTATATATACTAGTCGCCGGGCGGCGATCGCCCCATCTCCCTCTTGTCTCCGCTGTCTTCTTCACTCGGGTCGACCGCCCGATATACACACCGGCGGGGGGCACCGTACTTCAGTCGTCCGCCGTTGGCCCCCGCGAGCTGACGTCCCGTGGGCGGCGCTTGAGCTGCAATTGTGTCGTGTTTCGCACATTAGATTTTCGCACGTTTACCGCTTTTGGACGCCACCGGCGATCCCTCCCCCGACCTACTTTGCATTAAGTAGCCACCGGAAGTAAGGCTCCCGTCCGGAAAGTCGCTGGAAGCGGTCGTGTGAGCGCGCTAGTTTTTCGTGTTTTGAGTTCGTACTGCGTCGCGGCGCCCTCAGTTGAAACCTTCCCCTTCACCACCAGTCTCCGGACTGCCGTGGCACAAGATGAAAAGCTCTCTGCTGAGAAGTCGCTGCGATGTGGTTTTCGTTGTTTGTGGTGACGTTTTGCGTGCGAAACACGGCGGTTAGATTCGCGACGGTTTGTACTTTCTCTCTCATTTATCTCGATGTTTGCCTTTAGCTTCTCGTTGACGGCTTGATTGTGATGATTAAAATAAACGCCTCGTTGGAGGCACTTAAGACGTGTGTTGATTATTGGGCGTTCGGGGTAGGTAATCCTAGTGATGGCATTGCACATCGCCATCTCCTTAATTCCGGTGTCGCCATTGCACCTCGGTGACACCACCTTCCTGCCGCTTTCGGGTGGAGTCTTCTTCCGGTCCTTTCCTTTTATGACATTTTGAGTAGGTGGGTTCTGTGTGTATTGTTGCTCCGCGACAGGCCTTTTCGACCACTTCTGCTAAAATGTTAGTTAGTGACTTGCAGTCCTAAACCGGCAATATTTTGAATTTGTCTTCGATTGGATCTCAATAATTTTATAACCTTTCGAATATCAAGTATTTTCTCTCAACTCGCTCCCCCTATTTTTAACATTAGTATATAGATATATATTTTATTTTATTTTTTATTTTATTTTATTCTGGAACCAAACAGAACTACATTCTTCTTCTTCTTCATCATCAGCGCGCATTGGCCCACTTTGGGCTTACGCCTCTCCAATCACTCTCTATCCAGATCGGTTGTTCGTTTCCCTCATTCAGACAGGTCCAGCTGTCTCCTTGATGTCATAAGGTTGTCCTGTTCATCATGATTGGAGATATTTAGCCCGATACCCGCCACGTCGGCCACACGTCTTGGCGAGCACCACACTTTCAGGAAAATATTTCCATTTCATAGGCTTGTGGCATCTAAATTTATTATTTAATTATTATTTATTGTTGAGAAAATTTCAAAACTTAGAATTTACACTTATAGACACTTAGAATATAAATTTACAGAACTACATACAATGCAATAAAAACCTATTTAAAAGTGACAAAAATCCATTAATGTGATTCCGAATATAAAGTATACAAATTGAATGCAATATAATTTTATATTGTTTCCGCTTGAGAATGGGGGAAATCTGGATGGGGAGTGAGGTGAAAGGAAGAGACAAAATAGATAAAAATATATTATGTATGTATATAAATATATTTATATTTAATTTTAGGTATGATATATAGGTATTATAATGAATATACTTGAGATGAAATTATGTCCATGAACTAAATTAAATAAAATATATTATGTATAAATGTTTTGTGATCATCTAGATAGACTGTAGATTTTTTTATTGAGTTCTTATAAGAGGTTTTTATGAGTGTAATATATCCACACTTAAAAAGTCTGTATTATATCTATGACACGCTCTGTATAGAAATGCATTTTGAGATGCGTTGGTTTTCACCAGAGGGAGATGAAATAGTCGATGCGATCCAAAAGGGCGGGGAGGAACATATAATTCAATGCGCTTCAAAATCGCGTTCGCATCGATGGAATTATTTACCTACCCATGCAAGAATACGGCATCGATCAAGACTCTACGGCTCTCCAATGACATTAACTTGTGGGCTTTTAAGGATTCCTCATAGTAGCTGGGCTTAGTGAAAGAAGTGAAATTTAATCGCTTCACAAATCTTTTTTGTATCGAATCGATCTGCGATATGTAAGTCAAATATTGGGGATTCCAGATTCCGGAACAGATCACTGATGCAAATTCCAACTGACTTCTTACATAGGAATTATAGAGGGTTTTAAGCGTGTCAGAATACCATTGTTTATATAGGAAATTTGATTGAGCTACTCCATAGTATGATTTGGAAATCCTTCCGAGACGGCGAAACTATTAGCAAAATTGTCCGGCGAAACTAATAGAAATTTATTTGGCCATATTATTTGTTTGTTGCCATAAACATTGATAGCCATAAACATTGATAATGTTTTATTTTACACTCATTGGTTTTTAAAACCAATGAGTGTAAATTTTAAATAATTATAACGATATTAACAATCATTTATTAGTACCATTTCTCGAATTTTTGATAGGCTGATATCAAACATATAATACGGAGATATATTCATCTATTTACCCATCTGAATTATTTATTTATTTATTTAGTAACACATCTAGCAAACAATTAATGTCATATTTGTAAGTAAGAAGTTAGCAAGAAATTGATGCGATATTATTTTTAATGTTTGACACAGTCGCCTAACTAGGCTTAGGCCTGTTCTAAGGCAGACTTTTAATGACTAGATATTAAGTGTGCGCTGTCAACTTAAACTATAGTTAGTACTTATTTTTAAATCGACAAATATGAAACTACAAATATTTACGCATATACAAATATAGATACTCATATACATATATAGATAAAATATATATCCATATATGCACACATACACATACATATATACGAAAATAATAATAAAACCAAAATAAATAAAAATTAAAACTAAAATAAATTAATTACATATTGATATAACGTTAACATACCTATAATAGACATTTAAAATTATCATGGTAAAAACTAAATACTAAGTACTAAATACTATCATTCAAAATACAACAGTCAGCATATTCCCTAAACCGTCCCTACCCACCTCCAACAACCAATCAGTTAGTGATTTTTTAAAAGTGGATGTGTTCTCACTACTTTTAATTGCTTCGGGAAGATTGTTGTACATTCTAGGGCCAATGGAAGTGAAATGGCGCTGGCCAAATGCTGTGTAAGTTCTTGGTACCATCATATCACCGGTTTTTGTTGCTCTCGTCTTTCCAACTCGTTGTTAATTATAAGGGGTCATTTTATTTTTAGTGTATATTAGGGCCATGCGAATATAAAGCTGTCTTACATCCAAAACCTCGGACTGGATGTAAAGAGTGTCTGACGGAAATCGATACGGTTTACGTGCGATTATTTTTAAAATACATTTTTGCGCTACTTCTAGACGGTGTAGAGTGGACCTTGTACAACCGCCCCATCCTATAATACCATAGCATAGTATTAACTGACACAATGCATAGTAGGTGTTTTTCAGTGTTCCCGGGTCCACAATATCTCTTATTTCCCTGAATATACATGCTAGTTTACGCACCTTCATCGCCAGCTTATCAATATGTGGTTGCCAACGCATCTTATTGTCGATCGTTATACCCAGGTATTGTACCTGTTGGGTTGATTATAAGGACTCATTTTAAAGTGGGTAATTATTTCGTATTGAAACCTGCATAAAAAAATAAAAATTGGCATGTTTATGTGAATAACATTAAAGTAATAAGAGCTATAATTGTAAAATAAACTAGTTATAGGCTTACCTATAAATCTTATATAATATATTTAGTCTTTACCTATACAGTTGCTGTTCTATAAAGAAAACTTAAGGCTAAAAACTTTCTATGAAAAATACATATTTAATTAAGAGAAATATTGAAACCTGTTATCTATGCAAATTTGTCATTTCAGTGGGAGTTGCCTAATTCCTCTGCTGTAAAACTCTCGTGGACAGGAACCATTGAACGCTTTGAAGGCGTTTTTCACCGACTCTTTAAAGTTGTTTTTTTCTCTTGTAAAGAGTAAGAGAATAATAGCGGCTCGACCATGGCTTCTCTCAAGTTATTGTTATTATAATCTCAACGATCCTAACGGTTACCTTCACATTAGGCCTGATGGCCTGTCTGTGTGTTAGGGTCGACCACACTCACGGTTCAGCTCCCATTCGGTAGCCACCTCGAAGAGGGACAAACCTGGAAAGTCCTCTGTATACACTGCCAGCGGCTCTGTATACACTGCCAGCGGCTCTAATGGCTGCCAGCGGCTGCCAGCGGCTAATCGTGGGTAGTAAGCAACTTAGGTTTTATCTGGGGGAATGCACCTCGGGCGGAAATAGGCAGTGTGCGCACCGGAGAATGACCGGAGAAGTGGAAACGTACGTTTACCAAGGAGCGGGGGTTATTGTTGACCTGATGTCATCCAGCTTTAAAACGATCCGTTGGTCAACCGATCCCGTGATATATCGAACTGAATTATCTTAAACATCAGGTAGAGGCCGCGCAAGCAGCTTTGAATCCGGGACCGAGAGGATGTAAATTTTTTATAAATTTGATAGTAAGGGGGCGAGGTTTTCCTGCTGGAACGGCCACCCATTGCCTCGCAGCAAGGCATTGTACTCTTACGGGTTGTCGGCCTAGTTAGACAGTGGGTTGTCTTTTGTCCGCTAAGTCTTTCACGTTCACTTCATGGGAGACAGATCGACCTAATGACGTTTTAACTTCCTGGGGTGAGGGGTTCGCCCGTTGTGCTAACACCCCCAGTTGTCATTGTGGTCTATTTCTCAATGTTGAAAAAAAAAACAAAAATGTTCCTTACGATTTGTATAGGTACTCCAAAAAAAGAATATTATCTATAATATAGTTCTTTGCTAGGAATGACAGTCGTGGTCTTAACTTTTAAAACGATCCATGGCAGAGTTGATAATCCTATCATGTTATCGAAGGTCTGTCTTTTGTTCCAGAAAATTATAATCGTGCATACTCACAATCTATGTTTGGAGCCGCTCTCGTGATTCGGTTGAATTCGGTCCACCAGAGGTCGCGCTGGTCATACTTCAATCTCGAAATATAGGTCTTATATTATTAATTGAATAGTAAGGCTCTTGAAAGCGGCGATGCTTGCAATGGGTGGATAGTTCCAAATTCAATTGGAATGCTCACGACGATCCAAGTTTCCAATTTGATTTTTAAATTGAATGACGTAGGACGTGTCCGAAATTCGAATTTTCATTGCGTTACGTCGCATATTAAGAGAAATTTTCACCAACCGCTCATCGACTTTATTTACGAAATAAATATTCAGATAAAATAAGTCCCTGGCTACCTGTCGGGAAAGCCTTGGGGTGACAGAAATTGCCTTGAAATATTTTAAAAATATATTTTTAATGATTTTTGTAATTGTTCATAAAAATGCCCATTTTTTACCATACATGGCGATCAAAAGCATGCTTATCTTAGGCAAAATAGACCTATGTAATCGGCCACAGAGTAGTGACGTCAGCAGTTATGCGACGGCTGATGCAGGCGATTTTCTTCTGTGGCTTACTTGCCCAAGAAGTATTAGTGCACCTGCCGTTGAACGTATCTCTATAAACACAAATGCACAAATGTCTATATACACAAATGTAGCGGTGTGCGCCTATTTAGACTAAGAGCTATTGGCATATAAACATCAAGTAATTATAGACTAACTACCACCACTAATTATTGCGTCTATTTATGAGAAAAGGCAATTTTGTAATTATTGTTTCTTACTTTTTTAATGATTATACAATTAAGATACGGCGTTATAAAAAGAATGATTAAATAGGGGTTGAAATAGAACCTAATTAAATATGGAAATTACAGGAAAACGAATAGTGTTGTATATCAAATAAAAAGAGGTGAATTTACGTTTGAGACATCATAGCTACGTCCTAAGACTGTGTTGCGGACAAGTGATCGACTGTTCTAATTTTGGGGAAACAGATCGGACGATACTGGGCGGTTTGCGCATCGTGCGCTTTGCCAATCGACAGCGCATTCCGGCGAATAACAAGTAGGGTCTGGAAACGTAAGTTTTCTAAGCAGCGGGGAGTTAATTGTTGACTTTATTACAGCTAACTTTCAAACGACCCGTTCGCCAACTAGGGTTGTCGACTACAGCGGGCGAGTTCGTCACCTCAGGAAGTTTTAACGATTAGTACTTCTATCTCCCTGGAGTGAGCGGAGAAGACTTGAGGACAAAACAGTACACCGTCTAGCTTCGCCACAAGCCCGTAAGAGGCCAACGCCTTAACCGCGAGATAGCCAGGAGTGTTACCCGGAGGGCCTACACTCACGACCTTACTTCCAATTGTGAACAGATTACTCCGGTCTCTCGATTGGTTATCGAGCTCGAAGCGGTGAAACGGTGTTTACCGAATCTATCGCGGACCACAGCGTCCTTTGCCCGGCTGTTCACCCAGGATCGGGTAGCCGATGGTCTTTTCAAAGCAGTCGCCGTAAGATCCGCAACCACCCCCGCTCTATAGGAAACAGTACTGCTTCCAGACTCCCCCGACTGTTAGTCAGAGTGCACAGTCGATTGGCTTACGCCGCACGGTGCGCAGACCGCCCAGGAGCGCAAGAAGGTTGATTCCCAGGGGAAACTAACCATAAGGCCAGAGTCCTACCCAGGCTCGCACTTCATGCGTGGAGGCCGTCGGATAGGTGTTGACCCGTGAGTGTGACCAACCCTGAACAGAATGGGTCTTCGTGGCGAACTCAGCAAAGGCCCATTAACTCCCGTTCGCCACCCAACCCATGTGTTATTAAAATGACAAAGTAACGCTACGGTCAGCGATAATTTCGAATTGAATTACCGCTAACATCAAGTAGAGGCCGCGCAAGGGGCTTCGAACCTGTGACCAAACTGGAGGATGAAGAAATCTGGCCAAATCCGGCAGCGAGTGCTCGAGGCTGCTCGTTGGACTTAATTTCCAGTGCCACGCGGTAGGGCGTTGGGCTTTCACGGGTTTGTTGGCGTAGTTAAACGGTCTACTGTCTTGTCCGTTCTGTTTTTTTTGTAACTAGACGGTGGACTTGGAAAGAAAAACAATCCACAGTCTAGTTACGCCATCTGCCCGTCAGAGACCAACGCCTTACTGCGAGGTACTGGGACAGGTAACCAGCGGGCAGCCTCGCTCCTTGACTACCAGTTTAGAAGGATATCTCTTTTTGGAATTAACCTTCAGGACACCACCTGCCTTCTGACTGGTTACAGGATCGAGGTCGCTAGAGCAGTCCTCTCCCTTATAAAGCGGCGATATGTTGTCTACCAAATATATCTCGGACCACGGCATCCTTTGCCCTGCTTATTTACCCGGGATCGGGTGGCCGAATGGTCGTTCAAAAGCAGTTGCCTTAAGGTTAATAACCACCCCGCTCTATTTTTTAATTTCATAATAAACTTACAGATAGTAAATACATGATATATTATTTTTAAAACATATTTAAACAAAAGAAATTTACTATCCTGTGAATAGTTTACAATGCTTTCATTACAAATTATTATAAAAATAACATGAACACGTTGATAGTGGAAAAAAGTAATAAGATTAATGTAAGAAAATTATAATAAGGTAAGTTGTTAAATAAGGTAAGTTCTAAAAGGGTTATATAAAGCAAAATATACAAGTATGAATAATTGTATAATAATAATTTTAATAAATAATATATGATATAATAGTATGGTATAATATAATAGTCATATGATACAGTACACAAGGATGGCAGTTAGTGAAATCTTAAAAAGTAGGAGATATTCTAGGTATGATTGAATATTTAATTAAATTAATGTCATAAAATACATCAAATCCTTTATATGATTTATTAAAAACGCGACACATTCTGGTAAGAGGTCTATTCGACGCAGTATTGCTATTGCTTGCGACAATAGAAAATGTTTGAGAGCTCTTCGTTAGTCGCGGTGGCACACGAAATTGAACTTTTTCTAGATTAGCTGGGATGTCTAGTCGATTGTGCAAAAGCTTATGGAGGCACGTTATATCAGTAACAGTTCTACGTGTTTTTAAGTCTATCAGGTTGAAGTAAGAAAGACGCTCTACATAACTTTCAGAGTATTCCTGAGGCCACATTTGTTCGACAGCATGCGAGTGAATTTCTTTTGGACTCGTTCAATTCTATCGCTGTTGAACACTGTAAAGCGGATTCCAAGTCACTGATCCATATTCCAGAACCGATCTAAGTAATCAATGATATATAAACAGAAATTAGGGATTTTGGACGTCGAAATGGCTTCATCGTCCTGAAGACAAAACCAAGAAGTTTACTTGCTTTTTCGACAATCCCATTGAAGTGGTGATGAAATAAATACTTTTCATCGAAGATAACTCCTAGGTCTCAGATATGGTCGACTCTATTAAGTGTATTGCTATTGATAGAGTAATGTTTTAAAATATTTCGGTTTCGGTTAAATGTTATAAAATGACATTTCATGACATTGAGCTGCATATCATTGCGCGTGTACCACACGCTCAGTGTATTCAGGTCATTTTGAATTTTGTCGCTGTCTGAGCGACAGGAGATTTGACTAAAATTTTTGAGGTCATCCGCATAAAACAAATGTGAGCATTCTAATTCAGCGCAAACGTCATTTGTATAAAAGAGTAAAAGCAATGGTCCCACATTTAAACCTTGCGGTACACCAGAAGTTATTGCAGCCGGTAAATATTTAAAACCATTTACAGTGGCGAGTTGGGATCGATTAGACATATATGACTCTAGCCATCTTAGCAAATTCCCATTTATTCCGAAAATCTCCAGTTTTGCTTCGAGTACTTTGTGATTTACTTTGTCGAACGCTTTACTAAAATCCGTATACACAGCATCAACTTAAGTACGACTGTCAAATGATGAGCATATTATTATATAGACGCTGTATTCCAAGAGGTTTGAAATCACAAACCTATTGTTCATGAAGCCATGCTGAGTCTGACTGAGAAACAGTTTCGAGTGATTATAGAGATGATCGCGTACGAGGGATTCAAATATTTTGAGAAAACTTGACAATATGATTTTCAGTCGATAGTTCTTTACTGAACCAGAATCGCCGCCCTTATAAATAGGCACGATGTTAGCAGTTTTCTATTTATCTGGAAATATTCTCCCCTGAAGAGATTTGCAAAATATCGAACAATAAAAAAGCTAACTCGTTGGCAAGGTTACGTATGCATATAGGCGGTATCATATCTGGTCATGCGCCTTTGCTTATGTTAATTTCTACCTATAGGAAACATTACTGTTTCCAGACTCCCCCGGAAGTTAGTCGGAGTGCACAATCGATAAGCTGTCGCCGCACGGTGCGCAACCCGTCCAGGAGTGTCCATTGTTTTTATGTATGAGTTTTGTATGGGTTTATGTATTTGTTATGAGTAATCAGTTTTGAGTATGAGCAGTTTGATGAGTATGTAATCTGTCACATTGACATAAAATGACGTTAGGTTTTAAGGCAACAGCTCTCATCTTAAAAATAAGTTAGTGCTTTCGGAAATTGGATTTCCTTCATTTTTCCAACGCTTAGCGGAAGTCGGCGTCTGCATTTTAAATAGCCATCTACTAAATTGACACAGTTCTCGAGAAAAACTCTCCACTCAACCATTCCATTATGGGTGATTTTAATGTAATCCATCCCGTTTTAAAAAGGGGAGGATGATAAATGCAGATTACAATACTGTAAAAATAATAGACTAAGAAATGACGTCGAATTTATAAAAATACATATATTCATTATTAATATCATAATATATTACACTCGGGAGCAAAAAGTCCGGGTCACCAATACAAATAATAATACATTATAATAATAATAATTCTTTATTGTGAACTGTAAGTACAGGTCGTTCAAAATGGATAGGTACTATTATATGTGCTATACAGTTTACCAATCAGGCGTACAATATGTATTTTTCTATAATTAAATATGTTTCTTTGCAGTTGAAGGAAAACAAATCTGAAAATATTACGTTTTAGACATAGGTATTAACAGAATAATAATTAGAACTATTATCTACAAATTTAGCAAATTTCCATTACTATATATAAATCGAATGTCAGTTTGTTTTTAAATTAAAATGTCAATCTGGAATTATTAGGCTATCTACGGTTTGTCAGATTTAGAGCTAGAATTGAATATAAATGTTTAAAGTTTAAATATTAATGCATATAAAATAAGTTAATAGTAAAAACACATTTTAAAAATCAAGCTTTTATTAAAATGCTTTGTCCCGAGCCAACCCTAGGTGCAGCAGCGACTTCATAGTGGAATTTAGAAAGAAATTTAATTGAATGCTATACAGAATTTCGTGTTTGTGCTGATGACCTTTAAGGAGTCTCCTCGTCAGAAGCCAGCCATGGGTACAGCAGCCCTTTTTGCGGAGAAACATAGAACGGGCTATCATAATTGAATGCCTATACAAAATTTCGTTTCTGTGCTGTTGACCGTTGACGATTCCTCTTGTCAGGAGCAGACCATTGGTGGAACTGGTATCATAATTGCATGCGTATACAAAATTGTGTGTCTGTGCTGTTGACCGTGGAAGGGTAGCCTCGTCGGTAGCCGATCCTAGGTGTAGAATTAAGGCAGCTCACCATAAAAGTTTATTGTCATTGGAACTGAGCCAACATGTAAAATGTCAATTTTATAGGATAACAGGAAGTGGTTCTAATTCAGCTTGCAAGATTTGACCTAAACAAATATTGCTAGGTAAATAAAATCTTGTAATTATACATAGGATAAAACGAATTTACCGCGTGAAGTTTGTAGTACCCGACGTTTCGGCGGTGTTGCAACCGCCGTTAACATCGTCGTAACGTTGAGTGGCACAAACTTCACGCGTTGAATTAATTTTATCATATTTATAATGTCGTACAACCGCGATAGTCTTTGATTTCATACATAGAACTACGTCATAGTAGGGTTGGTTGTAAGAGATTGTCCTATGATAATAAACCCGTTTCGCAATAAAGAGTAGGAATATTCACTTATTCGTATATCATTTAAAGCTAAATATACATATTTCTATTCCAGCTGTTTTTTGGTTTTACATAGTTCCGACCCTTAAATATTGATGACCTCGATTCCTGGTCTTCGAGAAAAAATTGGTAAGGAATATTAACTTTGAATATTATGGTGAAACTGACAGTGAATATTACAGAAAATGTATTTTTTTATTTTAATTGTTTATTATGGCAATGTGCGTCAGTTTGCAACAAGCGTAACACAAAATTAAGGTAATGTTTAGTAACAAGGAATAAAATTTAATTAAAAGGTAATAAACCCACAACAAGCACATTGCCACCCAACTAAGTGATAACACGTGCCGGGGCTAAAATTAGAAACTGAGTAACAGAAGGCCGAACATAATATGTTCGGCCTTCTTGATGAAGGCCTTCTATATGAAGGCCTTCTATATGAAGGCCTTCATATATTATACATGTTCAAAAGCAGAAAAACTATTTTACAAAAAGTAAAATAAAAAACAATAAAATAGCTAAAGTATAGGTACGTCAAAAACACTTCTTAATATCAATTAAAACAAAAACGGAAAACGAATATAAATATTTACGAGGAACTACCAAAAACATAAATATTCAAATTAATAGATAAAAAGTAGACTTAAGCTACACTTAGATATTACACAGCACATTAAAAAACATTTACATTTAATTTACGCGCTATTTAACCTGGGCTCAGACAGATTAAACCATGTTACGGTATTTTTGGATCTTAAATTCCTTTTCTTTTTACACGACTACCCAACAAAAAAGGAGTGTAATGTGTTAAGGGTTCATCTATCTATGTTTTCCGTTCCTTTATTCCGCCATAACTTTTAAACGCTGAAACATATTTAGAAGTGTGCGGTATTCTTAGAATATTTAGATCATTCAGAGTGTCACAGGGTACATTAACTGCCCAAATATCAAGTAGTTGAAGAAGTTAATGAGTGCAGTTAAAAAGCTGGCTTGTCAATCAATATTTTAAAGACCAAAATCATGGTTATTACCAGGGATCCTGCTTTACAACCTACTATATCGGTGGCAGGTAAAGTTCTTGAGCTCGTCCGGCACTACAAATATCTTGGTGCATAGGTGAATGAAGTATGGGACTTCATCATTCAATAAAATGAGAAAAGTCTTATGTTGCCGGAAAATAAATCTAAGACTTAGAACTCGGATCCTGCATTGCTTCATCTGGCCAGTGGTTATGTACGGCAGCGTGGACCATTAAAGAAGACACCAGACGGTGTCTTCTTTAATGGTCAGAAGCGTTTGAGATGTGGTGCTACCGGCGAATGCTCCGTATAAGCTGGACCGATAAAGTTAGCAACGAAAAAGTGCTTCATCGTGCTGGTACGACTAGAAAATTGTTGCACACCGTCAAAAAGCGCAAGATTGAATATCTGGGGCACGTGCTGCGGCATGACAGATATCAGCTGCTTCAACTGATATTGATGGGCAAAATTGAGGGTAAAGGACGCCGTGGAAGGAGGAAAAAGTCGTGGTTGTGCAATGTCAGAGAGTGG
The DNA here is from genome assembly GCA_944548615.1 of Micropterix aruncella. Lineage (NCBI taxonomy): Eukaryota > Metazoa > Arthropoda > Insecta > Lepidoptera > Micropterigidae > Micropterix > Micropterix aruncella. Next base: position 10,081,168 of record OX155968.1, read on the forward strand.
ACCGGGATCACCAGTACGGAACACCTCTTCCGGATGGCGAAAGATTGAAAAAAAAATCAGAGCTAACGGCCAATTTCCAGTAATGGAGAGGCACTTAAAGAAGAAGAAGAAGAAGTTTTCTAAATGTCTAAATGTCCAAATGTCAATAAAGTAACATAAATATGTCGTGTTTAGTGTCAAATGAAAGGTGTGATTGAGTACATTCCGGAAATATGCGTGTATATTTATGTATATAGATAAATTCATAAACCATAAATATAAAAAAAAATAGTAATAAAAATAATTATAATTACAAGTTTAGGTTCTGTAACGGCAGTCGTGTTTTTTAATCTTTTTAATTTATTTACTTTTGTGCTCTTCCATTTGAATGTGTATGTAATAAATGAATAAATAAAAAAAATATATACGAATTTAGAACATTTAAAACATTAAATTGGAATGCCTTCTCTAGATTTTAATTATATTACTCTGTGGGAGACGGCACCATAATAAGAAAAAGATATCGGCTAATAGAGTTATAGCAGATGGGTTTATATTTCAATTTTAAATCATTAGTGTATATGTTACGGCGAGGACATAAACTCTGCTACTTAGAGTATTGGCCGGTTAGTACGCATGTTAGCATCAATATTTTTACAGTAGAGGAAATCATTTACTGCCCTTAAAATAGCTTATAATGCCAGTTATATAACAGTTTCTGAGCAGCTTCTGCTATATGACCTACACGATATCTTTGGCCGCCTCAACTCACGGTTCAACCCCCATCCGGTAGCCTTCTCTAAGAAGGTCGAGCTTCGAAAGAACTCTGTTCCCCTGTCACGGCAGTTTCTCTGGGAGATGACCTTCGGACGCTGATGGGCGGTTTGGGCATCTTGCGGCGTCAGCGGTCTGGAAATGCTAATAACGTTTGCTAAGAAGAAGGGGTGGTTGTTGACCTGATGTCAGCTACTCTTGACCTAAAAGACCCGTTGGCCACCCGATCCCATGTAAACTTGACGGCAAAGTGCGCCACGGTCCGCGATAAATTCGAACTGAATTGCCGCTTAGGTCAGGTAGAGGCCGCGCAAGCGACATCGAAACCGTGACCAAACTGCAGGACGGAGAAATCCGGCTCACGGAAATCCGGTTCATTTCCCAGTGCCTCGCCGTAAGGCGTTCGACTCTCACGGGCATGTTGCGCAGTTAGACGGTAAAGTGTGCCGTCGCTTAAAGTGCTACCACAGTAAATATATTTTTATATTTTTATTTTATTTATTTCTAGGAAAACCAATAGCTAATTATAATTTAACAAAAAGGCATGTTGTAGAAACATGTGACCTTTCAATTAAAGCTATCGATTAAAAATAGATGAAAAATTATTCAACAATTAATGCTAAAGAATTCTCTGTTCAGCCGCTGCCTAGCTGAGTTAATACTCGTACAGAATAAATCAAAGTCAAAGCGTTTAATCAAATCATTGAAATTGTCACTTGTTCGCCACAGAAATGCATTTTGCCTATAGTTGGTACCAGCATGAGGAACATGAAGAGCAGGGTTAAATCTATTGAGTTTGGAAAGAACACGGAGATTAATTTTATTTAATAATTCGGGAAAGTTAATATTATTGGAGGTGATTTTTAGCAAAAAGGTTAAGTCCGTGGTTTCACGCCGCTTAATCAAGGGGAGGATATAAAATTTCTTACATAAATTGAAATAGTTAGATGAGATGTATGGGATTTTCAGGCGGAAGCAGAAATATTACACGAAATTCATTTGAATGCGCTCGATTCTATTTATATATTTATCATAACAAGGGTTCCATACCTGAGGTGCATATTCCAAGATGCTTCTGACAAAAGTGCAGTAAAGGATCTTGAAAGTTTTAGCACGGTGAAAGCAACCTGCACTCCTCATGACAAAACCTAAAGCTTTGGAAGCTTTAGAAACAATAGATTGAACGTGATTATCGAACAGTAAATGAGAATCAGGAATGACACCAAGATCTTTAACCACGCGGCATCTCTGCAAGGTCTGAAACTTTAGTGATTATGAGGATAGAGGTAATAGTTTTTTTACGGGTGTAGGTGACAACGGTGCACTTGGATGGACTGAGGTCAATTTTATTAGAGAGACAGTAACTGTTCAATCTTGAAAGGTCCAATCTTGATATGAGCTGTGGTGCTACTACTGTGGGTTAATGTGGCAACCACTGATGATCGACGTCGATTGATACATTCTACCGTCGATTGATGATCGATCGATTTGTGTGGTAGCACCCTAAGTCTCCGAGCTCATCCCACGGTGGAGACAATGGTCCAAAATCGTTATAACTTCCTGGGATGGCGGATTCGCCCGTAGTAATTGACAACTCTCAGGTTCCATTATAAGCATAGCTGCATAGATAATAGGGATCGATAGTACGATCAATTAAATATGTTTGTCTTCATAAATAGGATAGAAACGAATTTACCGCGTGATATTTGTAGCACTCGACGTTTCGGTGTCTTTGCAGCCGCCGTTGTCCAGGGTAGACTGAAGAGCTGTCAATCCGTTGTTTTGCGGGTAGGCCGCATACCGCTGCCACCACTGCGTAGGTTTTAACGGTGATGTGGGGGGGGAGGGGGGTCTCGGAGCGCGCGAATTTCGAAAATCCATCTTGCACACAACACTCACTGTATCCTGTCTTGCGTCCTTGCGTTCGGCGTTCGGCGGCGGGAACATTTTAAGAAGAGGGTTCCACGTAGAAGAGAGTTTTTAACCGTCGTCTCTATTAAATTTCGGGGTTCTTTTTATTTCAATGGCTTCCCGGATCATGCGAGGAAAGTAGAATTGTTCCTTGGATAGCACAATGGGATTTTAAAACTGCATCCAGTGGTTACTTCCGCTATCCAATATATGTTCGCGGATCGCCGATTTTCCTCGCTGAACGTTTTTAACAGCTTTGATGTGTTCAGTCAGTCGCGTGGCTATGGGCCGTTTTGTTTGTCCAGCGTAGGCTAGACCGCAACTGCATTCAACTTTATATACACCTGGGGTTTGCAGTGGTATTACATCCTTTACAGGCCTAACATTTCACGCGGTTAATTCGTTTCTATCCTATTTATAATGTCAAACAACCGCGATAGTCTTCGATTTTATATATTTGTCTTCTTTTCATACAAAATAATTGGTCGTCAATTTTTTTTATACGTAACTGCCAAATATTATCCCATCGTATTGTATAATTCGTACACTGTGTCTTGGTTACACATAGTATAGATTTACATTGAGTCAGTTATAGGCGTCAGTGCTGGCGCCGAGAACTGACATACTGTTTACATGCAGGCAGTCACTCGAGGAGTGAAAGTATTTTGAACATGCAAAAATGTATTTCGTCATAAAGACGGGAATATCCATTTGAGCTATCCTGAGGTATAGAGTGTACGCACGTTATTAAACCCAGTCGTCAAAAATACGTCATTTTCACTAGTTAAATGTACGTCAAAAAATACGTCATTTTCACTAGTTAAAAAAAGTTTCACATTTTTCATACAATGCGTCGTCACCCCACTACGCACTGCCAGCGACTGGCAGTGCGTAGTAAGGTTTGGGAGCTAATGGGCCCTTGCTGAGTTGGCCACGAAGACCCATTCTGTTCACACTTACGGGTCAACAGCCATCCAGCGGCCTCCACGCATAAAGTGCGAGCTTGGGCAGCACTCTGTCCTTAGAGCTAGTTTCCAATAGGAGTCAACCTTCTGGCGCTCCTGGACGATCTGCGCACCGTTCGGCGTGAGCCAATAGATTGTGCACTCTGATAACAATTGGGGGAGTCTGGAAGCAGTACTGTTTCCTATAGAGCGTGGGTGGTTGCGGACCTTGCGGGGACTGCTCTTGAAACGACCATCGGCTACCCGATCCTGGGTGAATAGCCGGGCAAAGAATGCCGTGAGAGGACCGCGCAAGAGGCCTCGAATTCGTAACCAATCGAGAGACCGGAGTAATCTGGTCACAATTGGACGTAAGGGCGTGAGTGTAAGCCCGCTGGGTAACACACCTGGTTATCTCGCGGATAAGGCGTTAGCGTCTTACGGGCATGTGGCGGAGCTTGACGGTGGACTGTTTTGTCCAAGTTTTCTGCGCTCACTTCACGGGAGATAGAACGAACAATCGTTAAAACTTCCTGAGGTTCGCCCGTTGTAGTTGACAACTCTATTTGTCAGCGACTGGCCAACTACTGACCTCGGCGTTTACAAGTAGTCAGTACTGTTGTGGTGGGGGAATTGAAGTCAGCACTGAAGCGACAGCACAGTACCGACTTCAAATCAATTAACACGATGACAGTACCTTGTCAGCACTGACTTGTTACAAGCTTTATTTTAACATGCAGTGTTCGTATGTATGTAAGTTGTCCGTCTCAAAATTTACAAACCATTTTTCAACCACTTACTGGTATTCGATTGAGCTGAAATTCGACGTACTTATGTACGTACCATGACAATGCAGTATTATGACACCATCAAGTTGATTTGTTTAATGAGCCGGGATTGAAACTCTTTGATGGCTAATAGTAGGACAGGATGGCGGTGTCGACTACAACGGACGAACCCGTCACCCCAGGCTGGTATAACGATTTAGATCGTTCTTTCAGCCGTGGGATGGGCTTAGAAGACTTGGCGACAAGACAAACTACTGTCTAGTTCACCAGCAACCCGTTAGAGTCTAACGCCTTACGGTGAGCACCGGGAAAGGTACCCAGCGGGCAGCCTCACCCACTAACTACCAGTTTTACAATATATCTCCGTCTGGAATTAACCTTCAGGATACCTCCGTCCTCCCGACTGGTTTCGGGTCCGAAATCGCTTACGCAACCTCTACCTGTTGTATTACAGCGGTAATTCAGTTTGAATTTATCGCGGACCAGGGCGTTATTTGCCCTTAGGACAATGGTAGGACAGTCGAATTTAGGCCATTACACATGATGACGAGGGTCTGAAGATGGAGCCGGAAGATTGCCGCTGGAACTCCCTAATAGGAAGTGCTAAGATAGTCGAGCTTTGGCTCGTTTGTTTGTTGTCTCGAGTACTTTCTATTATAAACTAGCTGTCCCGGCGAACTTCGTACCGCCTAACAGTCAATGAATGTCGTGTTACAGATTAGCCGAACTTAATTTATGATTTTATGAAAGTAATACAATGAATACAAAATAAATATTAAGTTCACTACTTTATAGAGATAATAACACAAAAATAAATATAAAAGTACAAAAAATAAGTATATCAATTTGGTGTCAGCAAGACATGATTGAATTAAACTGTTTACATATTGTGCAGCATGGTATGCACTCGGTTTAATTCTCTTCATTGAAGCACCTTGTGATATACGACATTTTTTTTTTTTTTATTATCAGGCGCAAGAACAATAAAGATGATTTGCCGATACGTGAAGATGCCACGTACAACTGACCATGAGAAAAACACGGATTTACATTTTGTATGAGAAAATGTTTATTCTTTTATTTTAAATTTTCGCCAATTTTCGTTTGTATTAGTTATTCTGCTATTCGGGACAGAGACAAATACTACAAATCTAAAACCATGAATATCGGTCTAGCCGTTCTCGAGTTATAAGTGTTTGAACAGACCCGACTTTGTTTTATATATATAGATGACGACGAGGGTCTAAAGATGGAGACGGGAGATTTCTACTGGAACTCCCTGATGGAAAATGAAGCTCGTTTTAAAAATAAATACATTTAGTAAATACATACTAACTTAATGTAAATTAGTCTTAACGGCTGGAATTTCAATACCACTGATCGGTGGTTTTCTATTGACAATTCGCAGGTGGCCGATCTACGTATGTATGCAAGTATGCAATTATATTGGGTAAAAGTTGGTTTTATTGAATAAGCCACCATTATATATCAGTATGTATGCACTAACACCCCCCACCAACAAATTCTGGATGGTTGAAAACATGCCGTCATAAGTTTTATTCCCATGGCTGGCTCTCTAAGGGTTAATAGCCAACATCGCGTATCGTCCGTAACATATCGATAAATAGGGAGGCAATACGGTGTATACGTTCGGTACCTTACCATATTGGAACACAGCGTCCCATAATGAGCGGGAATTAATTAACGGCGCAAGGAGAGAGTTTAATGAGAAGGGCCCGTTTTGCGGCAGGGAAAATTGTTATTTTCAAAATGTCGATCGTATCGCGCGGGGGTCGCGGTATCGCAGAAGGCTGGGGGGCTAGGAGGGGGAAGTGGGGAGTGGAGGGGGCGGCTGAAGCGGTGGAATGGAGGGGTGGAAAAATGTGCCGCATAGAACAATCGGCATCCCCTATCGCGCGCTGTAGCTGTAGGGCGGCGTTGCCAGACATGCCGTTTTTCTAAAGGATTGTTTTAAGATATTTTTTGTGAGGTACGAGCTTTTTACCCCCATCTCTACGCTTAATACAAATCAAGCCAAGAGGTCAACCCTTCATAGTATGCTCACAATGGCTTATGTTTTTAAACTGATCCGGGGCCGAGTTGATAATTCTAGCATGCTAGCGAAGGTTTGTCTCATTTTTACTGATAATGATAATCGTACTAGGTCTTATTTGCAACCGTCACTAAATACTGGAACAAAATCAACTACCATTCGAGACTATTTATCTACTTGTCATTTATATCAAAGTAACGATATTTTAGATTTCGTATTGTCTGATATAGGAACTATTGACGTAAAGGAAGCAGATCCACCGTTAGAAATTAACATGAACCTTGATATTAGTTGATATTGCTTCTCCGCTTGAACTCAATCGCGAACAAGTTCAATACAACTTTTACAAAGGAAATTATGATAATTGCAAAGCAGAAATCCGAAATACTAATTGGTCTTACATCTTAGATATACCTGATATCAATGACGTTGATCATATTTTCTATGATACACTTTGGAAGTTAATAATTAGAAATTTTCCAGTAAAAAAACATTTTAATAAAAAATACCCAAAATGGTTTTCTAAATCATTAATTAGTTTGTTAAACGAAAAAAACAAATACAGGCTGAAGTTTAAAAAATATGGCAACCCTCGTGATAGAGACACGTTTGCACTCCTTCGATCAAGGGCAAAAAAGTATTAAAATCCTGCTATAGGACATACGTAAATTCTGTCGAAGAATCACTAAATGCAGGTAATTTGAAAACTTTTTGGACCTTTGTAAAGGCTAAAAGCAAAAAACATGATTCAATTCCGAATATAATGCATCTCGATAGAGCCACAGCATCAAATGGTTTGATATTTGTAATTTATTTGCTCTACATTTTAAATCAGTTTATAATCCGGCTTCTGATTGTGCTTGTTCCCCTGAGCAGTCCCAAAGTAGTAATTACTGCCTAAATAGTGTAAAAAATGATGTAGGCGATATTTATTATAATTTAAAAAATTTAGACGTAAGCAAAGGTCCAGGGCCGGACGGCATACCTTCTTATTTCATGTAAGATGTGCTAACGAACTCTCTACTCCATTACAATTTATCTATGCTAAGTCTATCACTGCTGGCGTTTTTCCAGAACTTTGGAAAATTTCGAACATTATACCATTGCACAAATCTGGCGACAAAACTGAAATCAGTAATTATAGGCCAATTAGTTTATTATCTACGTTCGGCAAAGTTTTAGAATCACTTGTTTAAAACCAAGTTTTTAACCATGTATGAACCTAACCTAACATGTCTTATGTCCACAGCAAAATGGATTTTTTGCCAAAAAAATCTGTTAACACAAACCTTATTGAGTATGTAGATTATATTCGTACTTCACTAGATAAACGAACACAAGTAGATGTTATATATACTGACTTCCAAAAGGCTTTTGATAAAGTTGATCACTCCATCCTCATTCGAAAACTTAAGGATAATGGAATACATGGGGACTTACTGCGATGGCTAAAGTCATATATTATGAACCGTAGCCAGATAGTTGTCATTAAGTTGTCATCGAGTCTTCGGAATTCGACGTAACATCCGGTGTCCCACAAGGTTCCAACTTAGGACCCCTCTTATTTTTAATTTTCATAAATGATCTTTCCAATAGAATAAAATGTAATTTCTTAATGTATGCGGACGATGTTAAAATTTATAATCAAATTATGAACATATCTGACTGCCATAAAATACTAAACGACCTTGATTCGCTATTCACTTGGTGTTCTGAAAACAAAATGGCTCTCAACATAGGTAAATGTCACTCGATGTCCTTTTGTAGGAACAGGGGTCACGTTAAATCGGCTATTCTATAAATGGTCACAACCTAAGCAATGTATCTAGCATCCGTGACCTAAGAATAACATTTGACTCAAACCTAAATTTCAAGATACACATTGAGAACATAGTCGAGAAGCAAATAGGATGCTGGGGTTGATCATGCGGATCACTAAGAATTTCAAAAATCACAACAGCATGATCCTGCTTTATAACTCATTAGTGCGCTCTCGTCTTGAATTTGGGTCCTCGATATGGAACCCATATTTTAAAACGTACTCCGATAGAGTCGAATCCATACAAAGGAAATTTCTGAGAATGCTATCATTTAAATGCGGCCTTAAGAATCATCTGACTGGCTACGAGGAAAGACTGACTGCTTTTAAATTTGTCACATTAGAAAGCGCCGGCAGGTTGCAGATTTAGTGTTCCTGTACAAGATTTTAAATAATAAAATCGATACCTCTTGTATAGAAAAAATACAATTTAACATTACTAAAAGAAGTCTTCGATACCCAGACCTATTTAAAACACCTTTAGCAAAAAACTATACCGTAGTTAATAACGTAATCCGGCGTATATGTCGTCTGTATAACAAATTTCATCTTGACAATCGCATCGATATATTTCATGATAGTTTATGCTCCTTCAAAGCGACCCTCTTTAAAATACTGTAATTCTGGTAATTTTTATTTTTTTTCCTTTATTTATACATATTAAAAAAAAAACAACCATTGTTCATGCATTATGCTAATTGTGTACTCATATAAAAAGAATATTGATGTAGTCATGTAACTGTAGTATATATATGTCACTGTATGTGTTGTCAATATTCTGTTTGGGTACCAAATAAAATAAAATAAAAAATAAAAAAATATATTTGCGAAGCCGTCCACGTGAACCAATCTAGGTCGATGGAGTCAGCTTACGCATGCCTTGCGGCACGGCCCATACATGTGCTCTGTTGGGCAGCGATAGACCTCGACATTTTTACACTGAGCCCACATTTCTTTAAGATGTGCGCATTGCGCTGGGATAATTTAATTTTTTATGTATTCTGGAAATTTATTTTTTCTATTATGCCTGTATTTGTATTTATTATGTATGTATTTATATTATACCTGTATTTAATGTATATTTAAACGTGTTGTGTATGTACGAGTACTTACAATAATTAGTTTTTTTTTAAATATTCATGTTTATATTGCTAGTCAACGCATTGGCCTAAGTTGTTATGTTGATTTGCTTATGAAATTAAATACATCACTACATAGTATAAAACAAAGTCGCTTTCTCTGTCCCTATGTCCCTTTGTATGCTTAAATCTTTGAAACTAGGCAACGGATTTTAATGCGGTTTTTTTTAATAGATAGAGTGATTCAAGAGAAAGGTTTATATGTATAATAACATCCATTAAATAGTGGAAAAGTACTGCTATTTTTGAGGTTTCTAATGTGATGTCGTAAATAATTACATTTTTTCCGCTTACATTGCAAACGCAGGCTGAACCCTACGAGTTTTATCAAAATAATGTACTAAGTATTGTACACATTGAAAAGGTCTACAGAAAAGTCCGTGATGGTATATGTCTATCTCTTATGGATAACCCACAATAACTTTTTTTTGTCATTTACTTTTTACGACAAATAATGGCTAATTTTCGAAGCGATTTTAACCAATACAGCATTAATCCTTAACCAATTAAATACCTTGAATACATTGTTCATTTAATATAGATCTATATGGCCCTTTACACCGTATGATTTAAGTGAATATTTTCGAAGATATTACAGATTTAAAAATTGCGGGACGTAGCGTTTGCGGCGGTACCGGCCGGCCGCCCGGTGCGGCAAGAGCGTGCCTATAAATAGCGCGTCTGAGGCCGCGGTTTTCCCTATAGCACTTTGAATTTAGCAGCGATCGGACGCGTTTATTATATCGGAGCTCTCCAGCGAGGAAAATAGCAATACTTAGGTAATAAAAACGTGCTTTTCAGCGCGACAACGTATCAGTAATTATAAGTAAGTTACGATAAATAATTGTATGATAGTAGTTTTAAAATATAAATTATATTCTATTCTAAGGTTAATTTTTAAATCGCACTTATAGCAATTATAAGTACCTACATAAGGTGAGATAAGATTAGATTAAATAAAACCATAATTTATGGATTGCAATTTTCTATTAAGATCTTGATTAAAATTTACAGTTAGATCAATTTAATATTAGGGAAATTATTTTCAAAAATCGTGATTTAAGGTGAGATATGTTAGTTCAGAAAAAGTACTTAATAGAATAGGTATCTTTTGTTGTTGATGATTGTTGATTATCTTTTGTTTTTAGTCGCACGAATAGCAAATAATTTTTTATAATTAAAATCGTTGTTTAAGTTGAGGTATTTCAGTAAAAAAAAAAGAACTGAATAGAATAGGTATCTTTTGTTTTTTATGATTGCTGATTATCTTTTGTTTCTAAATGGTAAGAATTTAGATATTTTTTACTGCGGCACATACTAATAATATGGCAATTTGTGCATAGATAATCATACATATAGAACTGAGTAAATTTTGTACAGAAATTATAAAGTCATGTCTGGAAGACGTCGTCGTTCGAACATAAGTCGTAGTACAGTGAATGCCAGAAGAGTACGTTCAGCAAGAGATGAAGAATCGTCAACGGAACGTGAGGCTCGCCTCAGTCAGGCTCGGGATAGAAATAGAGCTGAGAGAGAGAGAGAGAATCTTCAGTAGAGCGTGAGATTCGCCGCAGCCGGGATCGAGATAGGCATACGGTTCAGAGGGACAGAGAATCGTCAGTAGAGCGTGAGGCTCGCCTCAGTCAGCTTCGGGATAGATATAGAGCTGAGAGAGAGAGAGAATCTTCAGTAGAGCGTGAGGTTCACCGCAGCCGAGATAGGGAAAGACATCGAATACAGAGAGCCAGAGAATCATCAGCACGAGTTACTAATTCATGGGTGAATAAAGAAAATTCTGCCATGAATTACGATCCTTCGATTTCTTACAAGGACGATCGTATAGTATCAATAGGTACTATGTCAGTAGTGTGTGAACATTGCTTGGCATTGAAATTCAAGGACGAATCGAAAGGCATGTGTTGCTTACAAGGAAAAATCAAATTAGAAGAAGTTCTCCCTCCACCTGAACCACTTCACTCTCTTCTTACGGGTGATCATCAGAAATCCAAGCAATTCATGCGCAATATACGCCGTTATAATAACGCATTTCAAATGACCTCTTTTAAGAGTAAGCAAGTCGTTGAGCGTGGGTTCATGCCTACATTTAAAATTCAAGGGCAAGTGTACCACTTAGCTGGGAGCTTGCTACCACTTCGACCCGATGATCACAAATTTCTGCAAATATATTTTATTGCAGATCCAGATACACAAGCATCTACGCGGTGTACAAGTGTTGCACAGCCAATTGATAGAGATTTGATTAGATCTCTCCAAGATATGTTACATTCTCATAATTGCTACATACAGTCTTTTAAAACTGCGATTGAGAGTGTTCCAGCAGATACTCCTGACTTTAATGTCGTAATCCATGCAAATAAAGTTCCTGTTGGAGAACACAGAGGACGATACAATGCGCCTTCCACGAGTGAAGTAGCAGTGGTGATAGCTGGACAGCAATTTGACAAAAGAGATATTGTATTGCATAGTCGTGATGATAATTTGCAAAAAATTTCAGAGTTACACAGATCTTATGACAGCTTACTATATCCTTTGATGCTATATCGTGGAGAAAATGGTTATGCCATTAATATTTCTCAAGTTGACCCAATCGGTGGTACACCTCTGCGTAAAACAGTGTCATGTATGAACTACTATTGCTACCGTATAATGACAAGACGTAACAATTTCAATACTTTGCTTAGATATGGAATGTTAACAAACCAATTCTTGGTAGATCAATATGCGAAAATTAAATCTGAGAGATTGGCCTACATCCGTAATAATCAAACTAAATTGAGAGCTGAAAATTACGTTCATCTTCAGGATGCTTTACAGGCGAATGAACACCGCAACGGCATTGGGCAGTTGGTTATACTACCTTCATCAGTCACAGGTGGACCTCGATATTTACACGAAAAATCGCAAGACGCCATGACTTACGTAAGAAATTACGGCAAACCCGATTTATTTATAACTGCAACATGTAACCCAAATTGGCCGGAAATCAAAGAAAATATTAACACCAATTTAACTCCACAAGACAGATACGATATAGTTAACAGAGTCTTCCATTTAAAAGTACAGAAACTCCTGCATCTCATTAACAAGTCTCATATATTCGGTCCGCCGCGCTGTCATATGTACACAATAGAATGGCAGAAACGTGGCTTGCCACATGTACACCTGTTGGTGTGGTTAGTGAACAAAATTAGACCAAACCAAATTGACAGGGTTATTTCAGCTGAATTACCGGATAAAGATGAAGATCCTATCCTGTACGAAATCGTAAAGAAACATATGGTACACGGCCCTTGCGGGACTTTAAACCCGAATTCTCCATGTATGCGAGATTCTAAATGCAGCAAAAAATTTCCGAAGTCGTTCCAAATTCAAACAAGTACTAGCGATGACGGATATCCCAAATATCGTCGACGATCGCCAGAACAGGGTGGGCAAAATGCTACCTTCCGAAACCATGATATTGATAACCGATGGATCGTTCCCTATAATCCGCTCCTTTTGAAAATTTTTGATGCCCACATCAACGTAGAGTTGTGCAATTCAATAAAGTCAATTCAATATGTTACTAAGTACATTAATAAAGGCAGTGATCAAGCCACTTTCAGCATACAATCACCAAATGAAGTGGAAAAATATCAGTCTGGACGTTACATCTGCAGCTCTGAAGCTGTATGGAGGATTTTATCATTCGAAGTGCACGACCGGGCTCCCACAATTGTCCACCTTGCAGTTCATTTAGAAAATGGACAAAGAGTATATTTCACAGAGAACAATATACAAGAAGTTGTTAATAACCCGCTGGATACAACATTGACAGCATTCTTCAAGTTATGTGCTCAAGATGATTTCGCGAAAACACTGACGTATGACAGAGTTCCAGGTTACTATACATGGAACCAGAGTTCTAAAACTTTTCAACGGCGAAAACATGGTACTGCGGTTGATGGTTTCCCCGGAGTAAAAAAACGGATGCTCTTGGCAGAGTCTACGTGGTTCATCCCAACAACAGCGAATGCTTTTATCTGAGAATGTTATTGCATATTGTAAAAGGCCCGACATCCTTTGCACACCTAAGAACTGTACAAGGTGTTGTTTACAATACTTATCAAGCAGCATGCAAAGCTATGGGGCTCTTGGAAGACGATTCTCACTGGGAAAACACATTATCAGAAGCAGCTGTTTGTAGTTCAGCTACATCATTAAGATATTTATTTGCCGTCATAGTAGTGTTTTGTCAAGTAACTGATTCTGTTAATCTATGGAATAAATTTCAAGAAAATATGGCCAGTGATATTCTGATTCGGCGACGGCGAGAGTTAAACTCAGATGATGTACAATATGATCAAAACATATTTGACGAAGAATTATTGGAATTGAACAAAGTAGTGCAATTACTTTCGGGTAAATCGATCAAGGATTTTGGGCTGCCGATGCCAGCTAATACTACTAACTCAGATTTAACTAACAGTGCCGAATACACAAGAGAAACATCATACGATCAAACGAGACTTTTACAAAATATAGCTCAAGATGAGCCACGATTAAACATCGATCAGAAAAAAGTATTCACTGCATTACTATCAACAATTGATAACAATGAAGGGAAATTGTTTTTCCTTGATGCCCCAGGAGGTACAGGAAAAACATTTTTAATCAATCTGCTTTTAAAAAAAGTGAGATCTATCGGAAAAATTGCGTTAGCTGTTGCGTCATCCGGCATTGCCGCTACGCTTTTGGAAGGAGGCCGAACCGCACACTCCACATTCAAGCTCCCGCTGAAAATCGCCACCGATGATAATAACAGCGTCTGTAGTGTTTCTAAACAGAGCAATACAGGAAAATTGATGCGTGACTGCTCATTAATAGTCTGGGACGAAGCTACCATGTCAAACAAGACGTCTGTGGAAGCACTGGATAGGACAATGCGCGATTTGCGCAACAAAAATTCACCTATGGGTGGATGTACAATTCTGTTCTCAGGAGATTTCCGTCAAATCCTACCAGTTGTGACTCGAGGAACACGTGCTGACGAAATAAATGCTTGCCTAAAAAGATCCAACCTTTGGCCACATGTCAATAAATTAAAGCTTAAAACTAATATGAGGGTTTCGTCATCTTCACGTGAGAACAGGCTATTTCCAGAGATGCTGCTAAAAGTTGGCAATGGAGAGTTAACACAAAGTGAGGGAAGGATTGACCTAGAAAACCTTTGCGTTTTGATAGACAACATCCAAGAGTTAGTCAACAATGTCTATCCTGACATTGATAACATAAGTTATAAGACAATATCTTGGTTTAAAGAAAGAGCGATTCTGTCACCAACTAACGAACAAGTAGATAAAGTAAATAACTTGATTATTTCAAAGATTGATGCGCCGACGAAAATATACTACTCGGTCGATACTGTTCTCGATTTGGAAGAAGCTGTTCATTTTCCTACAGAATTTCTAAACTCTTTGAACCCGTCTGGACTCCCTCCTCACAAAATGGTGTTGAAAGTAGGTTGTCCTGTTATTTTATTAAGAAACCTGAATCCACCTAAACTTTGCAATGGCACGCGTTTGCTGGTAAAATCATTGAAAACTTTCATAATAGAGTGCACAATACTCACAGGATGTGGTACCGGAGAAGATGTATTGATTCCCCGAATCCCTCTGATACCATCGGATTTACCCTTCCAATTTAAACGTTTACAGTTTCCGGTAAAGACATCTTTTGCAATGACCATTAATAAATCGCAGGGTCAAACCTTCAACGTTGCAGGCTTAGATTTGAGCGTTGACTGTTTTTCACATGGACAACTGTATGTCGCTCTTTCAAGAGTATAAAATTGTGCTAAAATTGTGCGAGTATAAAGAGTGACCTCCAGAGAAAACATGTTTGTATTGTCTAGTGACAAGAAAGCTGTGAACGTTGTTTATAAAGACATTCTGTAATATGTTGTAAAAATAAAATAAATAGTTAAAAATGTAAAAAGTAAATAAGTAAAAATGTAGTGTATGAATTTAGATATTCCAAAGATAGCAGGAAATCTTCATGGTATAGGGAAAGGGGGATTGTTTTACTCCAAATTTAACGCGTGCGGGCCACGGGCAGTAATGAATAAATCAAAACTACTGGATCGATTTTAATCACATAGGCTATATATTTTATACCCGTGCGAAGCCAGAGCGGGCCGCTATGTTTTTATATACAACGTTCACAGTTTTTCTGTACTGTATTTAGTATCAGCATTGCACCCGTGCGAAGCCGGGGCGGGTCGCTAGTTATAAATAAATGAATGATTACTTATGACGCTATTTTCCAGAAACTCGGTGTTTTGCAAAGTAAAACCAGTTTATAAGTGAAGTGATAGCAGAGCCTAAACTATCTTAGCATTTCACCACCTTCAGACTTATAGGCCTTCATATACGTAAAGAGCTCCCCCCCTTTATCCACCCGTACTTTCCATTATCACACGTTTTTTAAAAAATATTATCGATTGCTTAATGTTAAAAAAATGCGTATATAGGTGCCTTTTATATCCTATAATGAAGTTTTTAATAATTTAAATTTAAGCACAATTTTATACTGTGCGCTTCGGGAGCAAGCCGTCAATATTGGTCGTTACGTAGTCAACGGTGTTCTGACGTGTAACCAAATTTGGTCGTAACCGAAGGGAACCCTTCGGCTACGTAACGACCAAATTTGGTCGTAGCCGAAGGGAACCCTTCGGCTACGTAACGACCAAATTTGGTTGCACATCAGAACACCGTTGACTACGTAACAACCAATATTGGCGGCTTGCTCCCGGAGCGCACAGTAATATTATTTTCTAATTCGAACGCATCCTAAAATCCATACCAAATATCGCATTATTACCATAGATATATAGACGGCCGCTAGAAGTATTTCGCGGGTCATTTCGGGAATATTTCTGGTAAAATTCCATTGTCAAGCATCATCATTTTTTTTTTCGAGAAATCATCAAAATTTTTTGGTTTTTATGAGCTAATATCTAATTATTTTTGTATGTAAAAAAGCAAAACTAACATGTTAGTAAAACAAAATACATCCCATTTAGCATCGACGTAAGAGGCCAGCCGGACGATCAGAATCATCTCATCCTTCACGACTGCCAGCGTCGTGTATATACATTAAATAAAATAATAATAGTGTTTATACTAAATAATTTTTAAATAAAATAAATATAATAATAATAGTGTATTACATAATAATATTTATAATACATACATACTGTAATTGACTAAATATAATATTTAATTAATTTACATGGAAATAATCGAATAAGTGAGTAATACAGTAAACCATTTGTTGAGTAATGCCTACTAGCCTAATCATTGTATTTATAGGAAAAAAATATAATTATGGTCTGTTTACCTTTGTTGCATAACATCACTCGCTCCAATTCTTACGAACTCGTGTCGGGTCACGAGTATAATCCACTGTTTGACATTCGCTACAGAGGTTTATACTAAGGTTTCCGTTACATAGATGTGTCTATTTTTCTGGGAGGATCAAGAATTCGCTATATCAAGATTATTAACGCAGTATCTTCGAAATATAGAGGTTTATTTAGTATAATATTTTATAGTAAGCTCCAGGGAATAAAAAAAACAGTTGGGTCATACCAAGTATTTTCCGACAATTAGCCAAGGAAGTCATCACAACCGTCCAGGAGCTCCCGAAGGTTGATTTTTAGGTGAAACTGGCCCGCAGGCCAGAGTCCTACCTGGGCTAGCAATTCTACGTGGAGGCCGCTGGATAAGTGTTGACACGTGAGTTTGACCAACCCTAAACCTCTGGGTCTTGGTGGCCTAACTGCAACAGAGCCATTAGCTCCTACGAAAGAGAGCAGAGGGATACGTCTCATCGAACACTTTTGGTTTGCGTTACGCGCGGGTGAAAGCTGGCGAATTTCTCGAACGTTTGAACATATATAAGGGTCGGCGGAGTAGCACAGTAGCAGACATATCTCACTTCGATTTCGGTTTTGTTCTAGGGGAAGCTACTCTCTGGCATAATATGCCAACACACATACACACACACAGCCACACAGAAGACAGGCATCAATCTGGAAATGTCCCTAATCGTTTCAGGGAGGCTTAACGCGGTAAGGCTAACGCTTAAGGCTAACGGCGAAGTAGCAGACATATTCATATAGCGACCATATGCAAGCCTTTAGGACTCGTGACGTATCTCGCTTCGATTTCGATTTTGTTCTAGGGGAAGTCTGGCATAATATGCCAACACACAGACACACATACAGCCACACAGCAGACAGGCATAAATCTGGAAGTGTCCCTAATCTTTTCGGGGAGGCTTAAAGCGGACATTTCTGTCTTCGTCTCGAAAACAAATTTTGCGCGTACACAATACTTTTTTTCCTGGTGTGTTGGTAAGTCGGTTAAGTAAAAATCATTGTTACATCGAGGATTTCGTTATATTGAGTTTGCTAATATTATTTTTGTAATATATCTTTGTTTTGAGAATTAAAGGGTTATTTTGGAGCAATGTGGCAACTTCGTTTCCGAGGCACTAGTGGGGCCAGTCGGCGGTTGGCGCGACTGCGAAGCGCGCGTCGTTCAAGCAGTCAGCGCAGAGGCGGCCGCGCGGCTGAGCCCCGAACGCAACCCCCGAATGATCTGTCACTGCGACGAGAGTCCGGCGTGACGACCGAGTGACGCGCGCGACGCGACACGCGACGCTCCGCGAGACGCACACGAGACGCCGTCCGCCTGCCCCGGGCTACCAGCGACAACGAACCGCATCCGGCTACACTGACCACTGACCGCTGACCAGTATGCCGCCGGTGCACCGCAGCCGGGTGTCACCGCGCTGCTGAACCAGCAACTAAAAGTGACACGCGCCGTTTATGGAGTGCTCCTGAGGCAGGAGCGTCTCGCGTGAGTAAACAAAGACACTTGTATTTTTCATTCTTTGCAGCAACTATGGACATTTTTATGGTATCATGAAAATTACACAGCGTGATAAACAATTAAAATAATAAAAAATTAAGAATTTACATTTGTGTCTGCCTTAGTACGGGCCTAGATCTAGTTAGGCGGCGTTGACGTAGTGATCAAGATGCTGCAGTGTGCTTTCTTTTTTGCTACTGGTCGAAACACGTTTTTTTTTTAAATGCTCCAGGAATCTTGTGCTTTACTTTAAATAAATAAACAAGTAAATATAAAGGAATAAAAAACAGGACTGTTGTTACAAAAAGTGAACTACCGTATTTATAATTATTTCTATTACAGTATTTTTACTAAATATTTGTGGTTTATGTATTCATTCATATAAATACATTTATTCCAGAAAGTTCTCTAACAGACCTTTTATTTGACACTGAACACGATATATTTATATTTGGACATTTATTGACATTTGGACATTTGAATTCACACAACTAGTTACTATATATTTAGACAGCTAAGGTACCCTTCCCAAAAACATGATTTTATAATGTTTGTAAGTTATGGTAAGCTTAAACGCCACTCTACTTAACAAACCTACTCGAAACTTTACGCGAAGCGAAGCCGCGGGCATCAGCTAGTACCTAATTTAAAAAATGTTTTTTTTTGTCGTAAGTTTTAAACTGAATATCTTACTTAGTACCTACTTAATATATATTTACCTACAGAAAACTAAAATAGGAAAGAATATAAACATGAAATTATTTACTGTCTGAAATTATTCTGAGGGATCTTTTGATTATAATAGTTCTGTTAAAATTGCAGAGTATCGTTTTTGCTTTCTCCTTTGACCTTTTAATAACAATATTTCCATTTTACTGTGCATGTAGTAACGTTTAGTATAGATAGTCGTCTGCGCCAACTATCACCGACATACCCATTGTTATTTCTAACGACCACATCACAATACAAATGGCGACACTAATAGCAATGTCTAGTCTGGATTAATTCCTAGTGTCATAGACTGCAACACAATATAAATGGATTTTACTTCGGTCTGGTCGTTTAGAGCAGGTGATGTTCGATTTGCGATAACAAAATTTGTTTCAACGTCGTAAAAACAAAGAAAAATGCTGATATCATTGCAGGGATACAGTCACAATCGATACCCTGACATTACCATTGATATCAATGAGTATCGGGAACGGTGCGATATGGACTAGGTACATCGGTGTCAACAGGCTACCTTGTGAGATATTTGAGTTGCGCCAACCTACCCATGCCGCCTACTAGCCCCGGTCTCCCCTAATAATAAAAGCTTCTAAAGGCATAAGCTTATATTGATGAAAAGGTTTATATTCCTTTGATTATCTTTGGAGCTCATATTGCCCCTGGCGGAGGGGTACACCAGGACTGCTTTGAAAAACAGAACCAAAGAGTTTATAAAGCATAGTAACAAACCTGAAGTAGGAAGCCACGATGGTCATTAGGAATCCCATATTAACCCTCCAACCGCTGGAGACGCTCACTGAGCGTTCAGCTTTTTTCATACGATTCTGTACGCTATTATCGCGTTGCATATAGTTTCTGTATTTCTGCTATTTTCCCGTTGAATCTTTTTTGTTGCTCTGTAACATCGAGAGTCGCATTTTCGACGTTCTCGAATCGCAGGGCTAACGGTAACGGACAAGTTACGACCTGTATCGTAGATTAAAGACCAAATCGATCGGAAAATCGCCCGCGATTGGAGGGATAAAATTAAAAAGTTGCTTCCTGAGAAATTCCAGGAATAACTAATGAAAGACAGTAGACCTGATAAAGGGACATTCCCGACTTAACAAGCATACGAGTATATACAACTAGAGTTGTACAACTAGTCATCTCAGAAAGTTTTAACGAAATGTACGTTCTATCTCCCGTGAAGTGAACGCTGAAGACTTAGCACAAAACAGTCCACCGTCAAGCTCCGCGACATGCCCCTAAGAGGCCAACGCCTTATTCTCGAGATAACCAGGTATGTTACTCAGCGGGCTTACACTCACGCCCTTACTTCCAGTTGCGACCAGATTACTCCGGTCACTCGACTGGTTACGAGTTCGAGGTCGATTGCGCGGTCCTCTCCCTTACGAAGCGGTGAAACGGTGTAAACCGAATCTATCGCGTACCACGGCATCCTTTGCCCGGCTGTTCACCCGGAATCGGATAGCCGATGGTCGTTTAAAGAGCAGTCGCCGTAAGGTCAGGAACCACCCCCGCTCTATAGGTAACAGTACTGCTTCCAGACTCCCCCGACTGTTAGTCAGAATGCACAATCGTTTGGCTTACGCCGGACGGTGCGCAGACCGTCCAGGAGCGCCAGAAGGTTGACTCTTAGGGGAAACTAGCCCTAAGGCCAGAGTCCTATCCGGGCCCGCACTTCATGCGTGGAGGCCGCCGGATGGTTGTTGACCCGTGAGTTTGACCAACCCTGAACAAAATGGGTCTTCATTGACAACTTAGCAAGGGCCCATTAGCTCCCACGAGTATGCACACACTAGGAATACTCGACGACCCCATATGCATGGTTTGCTGATGGAGGATGAGTCAGCTGAGCATATTGAGTGTATAGGTCTATGCCCAGTCATGGCTTGAGAAGGTTTAATGGTTTAAAGGTTTAAGAAGCTGCTGTGGCTGTTGTGTGCGGTCTCCGCAATGTAGATTGACCTGGTTGCAGGATCTATAATATGGATTATTAGCCAATACAGTTAGCCTATACAATTAGACTACTAGCCTTGGCAGCTAATAGTTTATGTGCAGTTAGGCCACTAAGAGCCGGTCGGCGAAACTCAAGGTTAAATTTCTATCCCGTAGCCTCCTCGAAGAGGGTCGAGCCTGGGAAGGACTTCGTTTTTCCTTTTTACTGCATGGTGGATCGGTGTCCTCTGGTATGTCGCATTGTACGGCATCAGCCAATCGACTATGCACTCCGGCGAATAATTCTGGGTTATTAATGGGGTAATAAGTGTACCAAGAGTGACTGACCTGATGTCAGTCACTCTTGGAACGTCGTGTTGTCCACTTTCTCGTGAGGGGGGAGGGGGAGGGATGGGGGGTAGATGGGCTAAGGACGCTACGGTCCGCAATAAATTCGAATTGTAATACCGCTAACATCAGATAGAGGCCGCGCAAGCGACTCCGGACCTGTGACCAGACGGGAGGATATCCTGCCAAATCTGGTAAATAGCGCGATGTTGCCCGCTGGGTGCACCTCCCAGTGGCACGCGGTAAGGTATTGGACTCTCACGGGTTAATGGCGTGGACTGTCTCAATATGGACTGTTCCGTCCTCAAGCCTCTACGTTTACCTCGCGCTTGAATGAACGTTCAATATCATTATGCCTTCCTGGGGTTACGGGTTCGCACGTAGTAGGTGACAACTCCAATATTGTAAGGCAATACAGTCGGGCGTAAACTACAATGGCTCTGAAAGTACGACTAAGTAACATGTACCTAAGTAACCTAACTTAACCCCCAATCCAAAAATCACCGTCCTTTGATTTCTTTATGCTTTTTTGGAACAAAAATAACTTGTGCCTCAAAACGCGTAAAACGTGTAAAGATTATATTAGAGTTAAAGAGTTATCCAAGAGAGAATGTATGAGATAAAGATTATATAAAGATTTATCTATAGACCCACTTTATCTTATCATCGAACATTATCTTATGAAACGATGGGTATATCTTATGAAATGTTTTGAAAGCAACGATTTGAAATCATTAAGATTCTGATATATTATATGTAAGGTCATTGCACAAGACTTTATATGCACTTTTGGATGAAAAAGACTTATTAACATTTAAAAAAACATTTGTGTACCCAGGCAGTGCAGAAATAAGGTATATGGAATCCTAAGTTAGTAGTCACATAATTAATCCTCTGTCTTTGGTCGTTATCTTCCAATCATCGATTTCGGCTATTTGTACTATAAACTTAATTTACATAGAGTTTACAGCGTGACATCCTTGTAGTAGGTGAATCACTAATAAAAGCAGGTAAGCAAGTCATTTAAAAAAAAAACATTTTTTTAATTTAAAAAAAAATGTTTTGACAAATAGTATAAAAAGAGTTGAGCGCGTTGCGCCATCTAGCGATGGGTTAATATCGTGAATATTGTTTATTCGCTATATTTTACCTACTGTTAAATGACGCAGTGCCCTCAACGCTTCACAAACTTTTTTTTAATAAATACAATTACAAATTTGACAATTTGTTTTTTACATTTTTTGGTCAAAAGTTGTATACCCTATCGTACTAATTCAACCACTACAATAATGTAACTAATAAAAATATCATCCTGTATACATTCTAAAATTCTGAAAAAATGTGGTGTTAATAAAAGTGGCTTCATAATTATTATTAGCCATTGGGCTCGATTGCGTTTCTTCGCGAACTAAAATCGGAAATTAGTTCTTGTGAACGAGACAGGGCAATACGCTAGAGTGGAATGTGAAATCAACAATCATCACTTTTTCGCATTAAAATTACCCACCAAAGAAAAAGCGTAGATGTGTTCAAATTTATTCCGTCGAGTAGAAGTTCCACAGATAGTTTTTATTAACAATCGTTCGTTTCATATTCCGGTCTAAGGCTCTTTACGCACTGTCGACTGAGTCGCGAAGACTCAGTCGACGGTGACTTTCACGTTGTATGATCTTATACGGCACCTGCGACTTTCGTACGCACGTCGTCGCTGGTCGACCGAGCGACTCTGTTTCGACTGAGTCGCGGTGACTCAGTCGACAGTGCGTAATGAGCCTAACGTATAGCTCTATCTCGTTCGCTTGAACTAATTTCAGTTTTAGTTCAATAGAATCGCAATCGGGCCCATTGTGTAAAGAAAATTAAGTATATTTTTTTGCAGAAAAAAATCTATATTCTATTGTGTGAAACAGCCACTACAGCTGTTTGTGAAACAGTCACTCATGTTTTTCCATCGAACCTCAGATAAACGACCACGAAGCCAGCAACACCGAACTACAAGAGCATCTGCAGGTCTGAATTATGCCGTTCCCCGAGTTAATTCTTCATTTGCCTAAAGATAATTCAACTATAATATAGCACCGAAAATATTCAACGGTCTTGATGACAAAATAAAAGAAATAAAAAATACCATTTTATTCAAAAAAATATAAAAAAATGGCTTCTTGACGACATAGGTCGTTAAAGGACAGAGAACGAACTTCTGCAAGTCATATCTTAAATAATAACATGTGTATATATGTATATGTATGTGTGTATGTGTATATGTATCTATATGAGATACAGGCTATGTATGCCCAGATACAGGCTATATTCGGCCTAAATGGGTATGTGCTGAGCATGGTCATGTGAATGTGGGCTGTTGTTTATTCGCACCATTACTTGGTATGGCCATTTTTATGTGTTTTATCATATTGTTTGAAATAAATAAATGAATAAATAAAATAAATTTAAGTTCCATATCAAATTTTATTATAGGTCCTATGAAGGTAACATTTTAATTACCTTGCACCAACATCGCAACGATGTAAATATATTTACCAGTTGCTTTAGTCTGAGTGTTTTCCCACACAAATAAGAAAGATGCGGCCCTGAGCCGCGGCGTGCGACATAGACGCTTGTATTTTTCCCTGTATTTTTTGGCACATTGAATATTCACGGGCCACTAGGGGTTAACCTACAAAAGTCTTGCGTCAAAACGCTGCATTATACATACAGGAGGGTAACGTCACGCTACAGTACCCCGACACGCTGTCCTACTATCGCGCAATAATATAACTAACCAAACACGCGTAGAGAAGGTGCAATTATGGAATACTGTTTAGTGTTTGCATTATATGTTTTTGATGTAGGGAGGGTAATAGGTACGACAAGGCAAACTAAACGACACTTGGAATTTTACTCTGTTTTTAACCGAGTTTAAAAAAAGGAGGAGGTATTCAATTCGGTTTTTTTCGTTTGTTACCTCAGAACTCCGTCATTTATGAACGGATTTGAAAAATTCTTTTTTTTATTTGATTGGATATATTTACAGATTGCTTGTATTTTTTGTAAAATCCTGTTCTGATGATGGGATCCATGCGGAATTGAGTGAATTCCTTATTTATTATCATGTAAAGTTAAAAATTTACATGTTGGTTTATTCCAAAGACAAAGAATTATTTTATGGTAAGCATGACCTGATTCTACAACCTGGGTTGACTCCCGACGATGGTACTCCTCAACGGTCAACAGCATAGATATAACTTTTTATTTGTTAAAATGTTGTCTAATATAGAATCAAAATATACTGTCCATACCACCTTTAAACTCTATGCCACACGGCTCGGTGACATAGTGGTTAGGTCACCTTATTTTACATTGTAAGATTCCGTCCGTGCTCGTTCGTCGACTTCACCGAGTGTTTTTTTAATTAATTGCAATAATTTTAGAGAAATTTACTTTTAATATTTTTTGTTAAATTGAAAAACTAATTTAAGATTATATCGGAGAACGGGATTATATAAGAACGACATATATCGGATATATATCGGTACCTTTGGGTACCAATACTCGTATATATACCGTTATCCTAGTTCGCTAAAAACGCTATACTAGGATGACGCATCTGTTTACGCTATCCGCGCATTGTCCGTGAGTTTTATTTTCTTGATAATATATAAAGAAGTCGAATTGATTACTCAGTGCGATAAACTTCTGGAGAGTCTGTTGAGGGTTTAATTATTATGAACTATCAATATCAGCCGGATGTGTTTTTTCCATGGAATTATAGGATCAATTAACATGAAGAAAAAATCAAGACGGTGAAGTGAGAGCAATGAATTTGTATTTTTGTCTAATTTCTAGATCCTGTCAGACGCATTCCGCGATTTCTAAAAGCAACCAGATTTGTTTAAAATTGATAATCTGGTATAATATCAATTTGTTTTATAGGTTTTAAACGTGTAAAATTAATGACGACATATAAGTAAGACAAATAGAAATGAAATTAAACGACGAGTCAGGCTAGTTAATTGTTGCTACGCCAAAACATGCGCATGGCGAGTTTGAGCCGTCAAATGTACCGAAAGGTTTAATTTATATACTTGCTCATTTCTACAAAATTGTAATGGTGGTAATGGAAATAAATACTCATCATTATGACTTAGCGCTTCATGATGATGATAAATTCCCTACACAAACTATTTCGAATGATATCTTCCTTAGCTCAGCGTTCTCTCAGAGCACATACTCATCAGCGCGCTTCCCACTATTCACATAATGGTTTAAGTTGGTAAGCATTTCATCTGAGCGAAGTGCTCAGTTGCACCGCGTCTCACTCGCACGTTTCCTGAGACAGCAACCTCTCTGTCCCGCCCGCTAGTAATTTCAGCGCGGGGAGACTTGATGAAATTCCTCAGCGGATTTGCTAACCCATCTTGAGGAAAACTGATTATCGAAATAAACTTAGGTGCCGCTCGTGCATTTTGCAAATTGCTCTACTATTCCATTACGTTTCTGTACGTGAATAAATAAGACAGTGGTGAAAGGGAGGTGGGATAAAAGGAGGGAGGCAAGGAACTAATCACACAATAGATATGTCCACACAGGATCTGAGCTTTCATAAACAAAAAAATCGGTTGTGTCACCCAAGACTTTCCCGGCAAGCAGACCCTCCCCTCCCCAGCCCACCACACCTGATAGTGATAGTGTGAAGTAACTACTACAGCAAAAGTAGAAGATTTTAATATTTTGAAGCAATTCCGTGGTATTAAATGGCGTTTTTCCAAAAATGATGCAGATCTTCTTAAACACGGTGTTATTGTAAAAAAAATGCGTCGCTTGTATAAAAAAAAATACAACCAAAATTTCACAATGTGATTTCGGTTCAACAAGGCATCTGTGTACTGAATTTGAAGTCTCTAACTGCAATATTTCGAGTTTAAAGTATGACTAGAGCGTCCTCTAGTGGACCGATTTGAACCACAATCTTTTCAACTCTTGCCATGGCCGAATGATGCCTGCATGCCAAATTTCAGCTCAATCGGATAAAGCGTTTAAGCCATATCGTGGAGGAATACACACACACAGGCACACAGACTCACAGACAGACTTCAGTCTGGAAATAGTCCTTATCATCTCAGGGGGTGTCGAAATGGATATTTCCGTCGTCTTCTCGACTTTGAAATAATCATGTCTAAATCAATTATAGTCATCAATCGTCAATCTTCAATCGTTAATCATGACTAACTTGCTCTTTAGATGCCACCTGACAATTCTTTCTATTATATCTACTTGTATTGCCTTACTACTTAGATTCTGACCTGTTTCGCCGGCAGGTCGGTCGGCCGGTCGGACGGTTGGTCAGCCGGTCGCTCGGTCGGCCGGTCGATCGTTCGGTTGGCCGGTCGGTCGGCCGGTGGTCGGTCAGCCGGTCGGTCAGGCGGTCGGCGGACCGACCGGCCGACCGACCGGCCTACCGTCCAACCGACCGAGCGACCAATCGACTTACCGACCGGCAGGCCGATCAACCGACCGAGCCACCGGCCGATCGACCGACCGACTGATCGACGGACTGAACGTACGACCGACCGACTGACCGACGAAAAACTTGAAATAGCTCGCTGTCGAGAATTTCACTCGCAATTTTTAGTCATGATTACGATTGAAACTAATCAATTTTTAGTCACGATTGACAATTAAAGTAATCAATTGTTAGTCGTTGATCACAATTAACGTATTCAATCGTTAGTCGACTAAATTTTGCCCAACACTGTCCATACTTAATTATATAGCATTATATTACGAGTTCGTTGCGTGCTTGATAGAATAATTTGATTTTGTCAGTCGTTTCCACGCATCATTAATAAGTCATACGCGGAGCTTTTCGATTCACCTTCCCCTGTCTAGAAGCTGTCAAAGATTATGTCTATTTCGTATCCCTCTTCCTATATGATTCGTTTTATTGCTTCGTTTCTTATTTTCGTTTTACTATTCTGGATTATTTTTGTTTGAAAGCGGGGTCATAAAATATGCAATGTGCCCTTTACCGTGGTTCCTTTTTGTTTTCGGCGCCATTTCATCTAAATGGGAGAAGCAGCTTACAGAGCAAGTCTTCAAAGCCATTACATATTGATTAATTTTCTACAATCGATTTTCGGCGGCTCTATAGGTTTCCCTATAGAGCCGCTTTAACTAACATAAATTGTTATATATTATAAAAAACTCTTTATTTGCACTTAATTATTATACAAAAAGGCGAGTTTATTGCCACATGGCAATGTCTTACAACTAACCTAAACACAGTGTTACATGCGCGCATTGTGAAAATAAAGATTATTCATAACATACAGACCGTCATACAGACATAACATTAACATAACATACAGACCGTCTGCATAACATACAGACAAGCGGAAGAATTTAAAACTAATAATGCCCGAGGAGAGGAAATTGGGAGAGGAACAGGAGAGAAAGGGAAAAATTGTTTACTTCTTAGAAAGGTAGTAATCCTTAAGGTGAGTCTTAAGCGAGTTATACAGGTTGAGTTTTAATTAACCGGCATCCTAGAAGTGGGTGAATCAGTACGAGCAAATAAGCAACTTTTGAATAAAAAAATTCTGAATGAACTCATTCATTGATACCGTCGATGAATATTACCATCAATAAAAGTCCGACACCATTCGTGAAAACTTTCATAGTTACTCTATATAGGTTATAGTTTTTCTCACTTTTCCCTAAACTAGCTTTTTTTGACATCCGCTCATTAGTTTCTTTTATTTACTTTCAACTATTGTCATGAGACCCGAATAATTTTTTATATATCAGTTTATTTTATAGATTACAATATTATTATTTTACCAATATACTTCCGGACGATATGGAAAGATTTGTTTATATAGTGGGCGCCAGCCCGGAAGAAGAAGAAGATTTATTTCGGATCTATGAACAAGTGCCAGAGTCCTTCCACCGTTTAGAATTCCTCTGGGGCAGGGGTATGTAGGCTGCGT
The DNA here is from genome assembly GCA_944548615.1 of Micropterix aruncella. Classification (NCBI taxonomy): domain Eukaryota; kingdom Metazoa; phylum Arthropoda; class Insecta; order Lepidoptera; family Micropterigidae; genus Micropterix; species Micropterix aruncella. The sequence goes on from OX155968.1 coordinate 10,109,518, forward strand.
CGGGATTTGCGTCGGTTCGCTCAGTCCATCTCAGGCACGGGGGTATTTAGAATCCCTTAGTGACCCAGTCTACGGTAAGATGAGCATCCCTATGGGATGAACGGCCTTTTATGGATATTGAATTGCTAAATTACTTGAACCATTTTCCTTACTAAATAATATATTATTATTCTCCTTCGAACGCCCTCTAGCGGTGGCGCGGCGAGTTACTTAGCAAAGATTGACATCATTTTGCTCAACCTGCATTGTGCTACTAATGCCTGCGTTTCGCCGCTAGATGGCGCGGACGCGACGGCGGATTCGGTTAATTTAAATTAAATCTTGCTGGAATATGCGCAAAATTAACTTGTAACATAAATAAGTGTGCTTTATTTTTCCTTAGTAAAGAATTCTGAATTTAATGAATTTTCCTAAATAATAATGGAACTGATTTTAATATCTTATAAATGTATCTCAACCAATCCTTTCCTTTTATGGTTTTTTTTTATTCTATTTTATTTATATGAAAAAAATGAAAATGAAATATATGATATATGATGATATTAAAAATGAAATTATTCTGATATTGAGATGATTATGAGTAAAATAAAAGATACTTTTCCGACCCAAATTTACTATTTATTTTTCTATAACCTGTTGCGAAGACATTTCCCGAAACTATATGTGTGATATTGAATATTTATATTATTTATGAAACTTAATTTTAATCCGTCGATCGTCGAAGGCCTTGCGAGATTTTACGAGCGTACGTTACAATTATTACATTTTACCCGTGTTTCGATGAGCATTATTCGTAACTGGTTTTCCCTACTTTTGCCCTACAATGATTTGGCAATTTTAGTGTCGGGTACGCTGCACTTTCAAATATCGTAAACGACGGTAGTCTTTTGCTCTATTATTTTCCCTGATATTTAAATTTGGAAATATTACGTATTCCCTGACGATGAGTTGCATTTATATTTATCTACAATTTGGTATTTTACTTCATAAGCTATTTTATTAATTTATCTGATTTTTTTAATTGCCTCGGGAAGAACTCAATGCCACTCTGACTCCGCCACGTTTTAATCCCAAGATTGTCTAACGTGGATTTTAATTATATTTATGTATTTTTACAGCCTACATTTTAAGTAGAGATCGCCGAAATGATTTTAGATTTATTGGCGGTGTCTATCGTTGATCCTATATTCGAAACTACGGATTCCTATATTCAGAAAAACGGGTTAGCACGTATATGTCGTGCAAGACGGGTCTGAAGGACTAAAAGTATTGCACGATCGTGGTATTGCAAGTTAGAATAAAAGAAATTGAACTTTACTTTAAAAAAAAAACCGAAAATGAGAATATAATCTACTTGCCCCAAATAGGATGTGGAGATCACGCTGGAATGCTTTGCCTGCGCCGCACTTGATTCTAGTTATAATTTCTAAAGATGACTTTGACTTTTATATTTTATTCGTAGATGTAGGTAGGCCACTTCGAAGTCGTGAAATGAGCTCCGGCGGCCGGTAATCGCCGCGAGGCAACAACCGACCGCCGCGCTGAAACGACGACCTTCCCAGGCGAGTGCTTCGGGCCAAAAAAAAAACTCTCACTAGCGATTCTCTACACCCGTGTTCCATCTAATCGCTAGTGATGCCTATTGTGCGATAAAATTCGCTTGTATCCTATATTATTGTTATTTTATTTTTATTAACTAATTTTGGCAATAATTGTTTATTATATTGTTTGTTAAACCCGTAATGGTTTTATGACCATTACATGCCGGAAAAGATGTTCAGTCTTCGCCCACGAAGACCTCAAACACCAAAGACTAAACGAACTACTATAAGAATCTACCACCTAAAGCGTAGCCATCGCTACGGTTCTTCAGTTGCCGTGCTACGCTTGCTACGACATAAAAATTTCTAAAAGTTCTATTATATTCTGTCTTGACAGTTTAAAGTACATTATTATTAAGAGATAACCCCTGCTTCTAGCCTCCTATTATTTAAAGAAATTATATTTTATAATAAATTTTCCGAAGTTGGAAATTTTTGAGGTTTTCCGATTTTCTACTAAGTTATTAAAAGAAAGCTATTTATCCAAGTTAGAAAAAATGCTCTGCGAAACACGTCCTTTATAACCTTACATTTTACAATTTTGATACAGTGAATACAGTGGCCTGTGTCGTCTATTCCGCTCCGTCCAGGGTGTTGTCATTGTCTGCCGTTTTGCCGTATTTCCTTTTATGAATTTTTCCTTCATTTGTGTTTGTATTAGCCCATATGATGCTCAATTGTCGTCTTTACCTCGTTACGTCCGGAACTCGTCACCTTGGTAAGAGATGTAGAGAAGAAAGTCATATTAGTAGAGGTTCGCTCCCAAAGCTTTTTGCTTCGGAGCTTGAACACGAAAATGTCAATTTATACATGTAAATCTGGACACATCATCAGATGCTTTTATAAAGTCTATCGAAGTGTAGATGTACTGTTTCAAAAAAATGCTTAAAATTTTGACCAATTTCTAACTTCTTTATCCCGTTTTTCCCATTTTTGCCCCTCACTGCACAAATGCACTTTTTCAAAAAGTTGCTACACTGGATTGAAGATCAATGCACTGTCGATTGGTATATTAGTCTCTATCTAAACAATGCAGTCCGCATTTTCTCTCACAATCTTGGGGAAATTGTCTCGTTCACGCGCTTGTCCGTTTTTGCTTTACTGGTCGGTCCACGATACCGTCCCTGGTAATACTGCAGGTCGCTTGTTGCCGGTGCTGACGTCATATGTAGTTTCGTCTATTTACGTGCCTCCTGGCCTTCCTGTTGCGGTGAAAAAGGAAATAGTTCGACTTTTTACCTTAGGTTTCTGCGTGGTCTGGAGTCGGATAAGCGTGATTGGATCTTATTTACTTCGGTCGATCCTCGGTATCTTCCTTTGCTATTTGTGTGGGTGTGCTGCGCTTTCGAGGAGTCGTGAGCCATTGCTGCTGATCTCTGTCGTCTGCGTCGTGGCTCTTCCAGCTGCCATATAGCGTTTCCATTTTGTCCTTTTTATTATCGGCGTCCTCTTTCTCGTCGCTCTGTCTCTTTCTGGAATGTATAATTTTCTTTGCTGCATCATATGGTCTCTTATTTTTTACTAGGGTTACGGTTGGCTGGCAATTCATTAGGAAGGGTTTGACAGGAAGGGCATATTCTCGTATACAACTTTATTTTTATTTCGAAAATTTTGACGGAACAAAAGAGACGTGCTTCTGCGTTTTCTTTACAAATTACAGAAATTTTTAAACTACTACATCTATTCTTACTATTTAATAAAAAAACATTTTATTTTACTTTTTTTTTTTTTAAACAAAAATTCTCCCACATTGCTTTTCAAATAAGCTTCCAGTAACTAAATTTAAGACTATATTTTATTAGGTGTTCGTATGGATACACCTTCCGATTTTTCAGATTTTCTTCTTCAAACAAGTGTTGAGGTTTTTCGTATTTCAATATTTAAGTAAAAAGAAAAATAAACATTTTGATAACGCTCCACTTCTTGTGAGAGCTTATCTTAATTACTACAAAATCAAATGTTACAAAGTAAATTATGTCTCAACGTCGATCTTTATTTATATGTGTGGCTGGCTTAATAAATTATGGGCAGATTTCTAGCGTGATATCTTTTTAAGAGTATGGAAAAATTGAAGAGTGTATAATTATATGAAATTTATGTGTTGTGAGACGTGGACAGTATCTCGCACTTTTATATTTAATTTATTAAAAAATTTATTTATATAATTTACACCAAGTATTTTTGTTAATAGTATGTCATGGTGAGGGTTCCAATGACATTGATAATTTTTCATATAATAGATTGTTCACCGTCTCAGTGGTATTGGTCTCCCCGAGTGAAATATAAGATATATATATATATATGAGATTTCCCTTTTAAAAATATTTATAAGTTTTTTTTGTATAGAAATGAACTATATATTGGTGACCAGTCTCTGTTGAAACAATAATAGACGTCGATCCACATAATTTTAATTCATGCGGAAGCGTGGACACTATAGTCTTTAATTTAATAGAAAAATATGGGAAATCTTTAGATTTTTTTTAAAAAAATTTTTTTTTTTATGATACTATATATGGTGACTGTTCTGCGATCTAAAGCGCATATTAACTACGTAATTTACTCTAGTAGTAGTAGGTTAATAGTAAATCTTATATACCTTGTTCGGCAAGAATTTATTTAACTTATCAGGTTTTTAAGCCTTCCGAATTTAATGTTTGTGTTGAACATATATTTTACTGAGATGTTATTATTGTTGTCTTGAGTGTGAATGATAAAATTTTCAATATTTAGCTTAAGTTTTTCTCTTTCATGGGCTCATTCATTCTACTTTCTTACCTCTCCGTTCAAAGCCCTATTTATGTTTAACCTTTCATACCTAAAACTGTCTGCCTTGTATTTATTATTTTTACCAATTCTTGACAGTACAAATTGACTCTTCTCTACAGTATTGTACACTCCATCAGAAATTACGTGTTCAGCTAAGATTAATTCGCTACTAACTATGAGCGTTTATGGACAAACTAATTTTGAGCAGCGTTTCAGCGGGACATAACGGAAAATCTATAAGTCTTTTTTGAAGAAAAAAGACAATAAAAACAATTCATGGTATGGAAAAATATTCCATGTCCTGATAAATTCAGGATCGGATGAGATCTTTCTGTAGCTATATGTTGTAATATACAATGGTTTTTTTATCGTGAGCCTTCTAGTCGCTAATTAGAAATGTCAGCAGTTTTTGCCATGTAATTACATAATAGTAGAAATAAATAATAATAGTAGAGTTTATTCATAAATGAATTTAGGACTTGTCCGTGAACAATTTTAATTTGAACGCGAACGGCTTAACGTCCGGTATACTCTATTTAAAATTATAATACTATAAAATAATTTGTATCCTTCAGAGCTGATCAAAGTAAATTTTAATTCTACCTGTCAGGTGATGTTTACCATAGACGGGTATCAAGCACCCAGGTGTTTTTACTCCATGAGCAGGGTTAGATCACCGAACCCTTCTGATTTTGCTTATATGCAAATATATAGTATAAAATGATAGGTATAGAAGTATCTCAATCCTTAGACTTATCCGCATGGCTCCTTTTTACTATATTATATGTTAAATATATACATATATATGATATTTTATATAAATATATTTTGACGCGAAACTTGGTACTATTCTTTCTCCCTATTTTTTTTTAGACAATCCGGGTTCTTAGCCGGATAAGATGTTAAGAAAAAAAAATTTTTTTTATTTAAAAAAAAATTTTTTTTTTTTTAATGATGTTATCTATTGTATGTGAAATTATATATTTATTTATTTTACTTATTGAAAATTTAGTGTTGTATGTGTTTTTATTTTTATCATGCTACGCCCTTATGTGTCTGTTACTTTTTCTTTATGTGTGCTTATTATTTTTTTTTTTATTTAGCCATGAATACTTGTATCGAATACTTATATACTTTATCTGTTACATTTATTTACTTAATATTTTGTATTTTTGCTCTGTTTTTATATTTTTTCTTTTACTTTTCACTTGCAATTATCTCACGGTGTACCCAATATAGTCGTTGCTTTTTGTGATTTTGCATATTCCGGATTACATGTGGATATTATGCGACTGTTATTTGCAATGTGAAATGTTCTGCGTATTTTTTTTTGTGTGACCCTAATTTTTACACAGGTCTTTTATGTGGTACGTCCCACGATTTTTGCCGTGTTCGTCAACCAATACATAGGCTATGGGGGACTTTTTCGCGATGATTTTGCATTTTGAATATCTGGGCGCTAGTTTGTTTGAGAAAAACTCTGCTTTTCGCGATTGCATGTGATTTTTCGCCCATACGAAATCACCGACTGAGAATTCGACGTGCTTTCTCCTCAGGTTATATTTTGAGGCGTTATTTTTGAAAGCTTCCATGAGTCTTTCCCGCACGACGTCATATGCGTCCGCGAGCGTCTCGAGTCCTTTTGCGAATTCCTGTGGACTGTCTATTGCTATTTTGGATTTTTCTTTTGGAATGAAACTAAACATTTTATGGTAGCGGCCATCAACCATTGGTTCACGAGCGTACATAAGGTATGATGGGGTAAAGCCTGTTGCCAGATTTTGATGATTATTTAACGCGTTTTGGATTAAAGATAAATGTTTATCCCATGATCTTTGATCTTTTCCTGCTAGAATTGATAAACTCGTTTCTATAGTTTGATTATAACGTTCGACTGCGTTCGATTGAGGAGCATATACGCATCCATAGAATAATTTTGGGATTTTATATTTTTCCGTAAAATTTTTGAATGCTTTTGACCTAAAATATGATGCGTTGTCTAACGTTATTACCGCAGGTGTTCCGTACGCCAGAAATACGTTATTTTCTAGGTGTTTGATAATATTGGCTGAGGTGGCTTTTCTTAACGGGAATAGCCAACAAAATTTTGTAAATAAATCGATCACAGAGAGTATATAGGTGAAGCCGCTCAGTGATCTTGGCATGGGTCCCACCAGATCTATACTGATCGTATGCATTGGAGTGTTCACTGTTTTTGGAGTCACCATGAGCCCATGTGCAGGTCCTGTCTTTATCTTGTATGCTTTACAAGTATCGCAATTTTTGACATATGCCTTGACTTCCTTTTGCATTCCGGGCTAATAAGTTAAAGAGAAAAAAAAAACAAAATTAAAATTTATTAAAAAGAAAAATTTTTTTTTTTGTTGAACCACCCTGTATATCAGGGTATATTTCTAAGTGTTGATTCTAAGTTATTATATGTTATTTAAATTTGCATGAGGTTAAGTAAGTTTTAAATTTTACTGCGTGTATTATTTTTTTGACACCCTGTATTCGTGTGCACCTCTAAGTGTAGTTCCTTGTTACTATAATTTAATATTATTATTTTTCGAAATTAGTTTGTTTCGTTTTTCCTAAAGTTTATTCCTTTCTTTACGTTTTTGTTTGCAGTGTTTTGTTTCTCATTCATTTATTTATTTTGTCACTATCAGATATATTAAACTTCCTGTAATCGTAATTTTCCTAAGTGCCTAAAGCCCATGTACTGTTCGACGCACACAGCAGTGTTCGTACGTATTTCTAGTTTTCACATTTGTTAGAGTTCCTTATGGTTCACTTGCGACGCTAGGTATTCCATGTCAATGTATAAGTGCTTGCAATTTTATATAAGAACAGAGAAATTTTTGCTATTATTATAGTTGACGCAATGTTTATCTTTCGTTTATAAAAGCTAAAACTGAATCATTTATTAGAGATGTTATATGAAAATTGTATTTATAAATATTTTATGAAAATTTTATTAAAATTTTAAAGTGTTTTTAAGGGCGTGCCGGTGTGTAAACGTGTACGTGTGTGTTGTGTTTAATTTATATTTTAAAAAATTAATTAGTACCAAGTTCGTTGCCTGTATAAAAATAATAATAAATATTTAATAATAGTTTCGCAACAGTAATATATTAATATTTTGAAAAGTTGCGATATATAAGAAAGAAAGGGTGGGAGGGCGGGAAATATTGTTGTAGTAAAAAATAGTTGATATGAAAAAAAAATAAAAAAATAAATTGTATGTATTAGTTTGAAAAAAAATTTTGTTTGACAGTTATGGAAAGAAAATTTTGCACCGCGTTGGGCCCAATTTGTAGGCGACCAGCGTGATCGCTTTAAATCAAAAGATAAATTATTTTGAAAAAATTGTTTGTAAAAAAATTATTATGAAAAGATCTATAAGCCCCAAGTTGGAAGCCAATTTGTCATGAGACCCGAATAATTTTTTATATATCAGTTTATTTTATAGATTACAATATTATTATTTTACCAATATACTTCCGGACGATATGGAAAGATTTGTTTATATAGTGGGCGCCAGCCCGGAAGAAGAAGAAGATTTATTTCGGATCTATGAACAAGTGCCAGAGTCCTTCCACCGTTTAGAATTCCTCTGGGGCAGGGGTATGTAGGCTGCGTCGGGATTTGCGTCGGTTCGCTCAGTCCATCTCAGGCACGGGGGTATTTAGAATCCCTTAGTGACCCAGTCTACGGTAAGATGAGCATCCCTATGGGATGAACGGCCTTTTATGGATATTGAATTGCTAAATTACTTGAACCATTTTCCTTACTAAATAATATATTATTATTCTCCTTCGAACGCCCTCTAGCGGTGGCGCGGCGAGTTACTTAGCAAAGATTGACATCATTTTGCTCAACCTGCATTGTGCTACTAATGCCCGCGTTTCGCCGCTAGATGGCGCGGACGCGACGGCGGATTCGGTTAATTTAAATTAAATCTTGCTGGAATATGCGCAAAATTAACTTGTAACATAAATAAGTGTGCTTTATTTTTCCTTAGTAAAGAATTCTGAATTTAATGAATTTTCCTAAATAATAATGGAACTGATTTTAATATCTTATAAATGTATCTCAACCAATCCTTTCCTTTTATGGTTTTTTTTTATTCTATTTTATTTATATGAAAAAAATGAAAATGAAATATATGATATATGATGATATTAAAAATGAAATTATTCTGATATTGAGATGATTATGAGTAAAATAAAAGATACTTTTCCGACCCAAATTTACTATTTATTTTTCTATAACCTGTTGCGAAGACATTTCCCGAAACTATATGTGTGATATTGAATATTTATATTATTTATGAAACTTAATTTTAATCCGTCGATCGTCGAAGGCCTTGCGAGATTTTACGAGCGTACGTTACAATTATTACATTTTACCCGTGTTTCGATGAGCATTATTCGTAACTGGTTTTCCCTACTTTTGCCCTACAATGATTTGGCAATTTTAGTGTCGGGTACGCTGCACTTTCAAATATCGTAAACGACGGTAGTCTTTTGCTCTATTATTTTCCCTGATATTTAAATTTGGAAATATTACGTATTCCCTGACGATGAGTTGCATTTATATTTATCTACAATTTGGTATTTTACTTCATAAGCTATTTTATTAATTTATCTGATTTTTTTAATTGCCTCGGGAAGAACTCAATGCCACTCTGACTCCGCCACGTTTTAATCCCAAGATTGTCTAACGTGGATTTTAATTATATTTATGTATTTTTACAGCCTACATTTTAAGTAGAGATCGCCGAAATGATTTTAGATTTATTGGCGGTGTCTATCGTTGATCCTATATTCGAAACTACGGATTCCTATATTCAGAAAAACGGGTTAGCACGTATATGTCGTGCAAGACGGGTCTGAAGGACTAAAAGTATTGCACGATCGTGGTATTGCAAGTTAGAATAAAAGAAATTGAACTTTACTTTAAAAAAAAAACCGAAAATGAGAATATAATCTACTTGCCCCAAATAGGATGTGGAGATCACGCTGGAATGCTTTGCCTGCGCCGCACTTGATTCTAGTTATAATTTCTAAAGATGACTTTGACTTTTATATTTTATTCGTAGATGTAGGTAGGCCACTTCGAAGTCGTGAAATGAGCTCCGGCGGCCGGTAATCGCCGCGAGGCAACAACCGACCGCCGCGCTGAAACGACGACCTTCCCAGGCGAGTGCTTCGGGCCAAAAAAAAAACTCTCACTAGCGATTCTCTACACCCGTGTTCCATCTAATCGCTAGTGATGCCTATTGTGCGATAAAATTCGCTTGTATCCTATATTATTGTTATTTTATTTTTATTAACTAATTTTGGCAATAATTGTTTATTATATTGTTTGTTAAACCCGTAATGGTTTTATGACCATTACACTATCGACTACTATGATCTATCGTCGAATTCAAGCCAAAATAATATTTAGATCGACTATCTACCTACTCTATTGTTACTATTGATACTCTTGGTTAATTTATACATATTCTTATCCAACAATTTTCTAAAAAACTAATAGATACGGCCTTGGACTAAAAATACGGATGTTGCATATAAAGAAACTTGTCTAATGGTCTGGCGCTGCAACATATGGCGCTACAACATATCGACTACTATACCGTTCAACTCATAGCAATGAAAATGTTACAAATGCGAAATAGGAAGTTGAAAACGACTAACGAACCCAATAGATTTTTGAATATAGATAGCTGAAGGAACGTTGAGTAACATAAACTATATTTGTATTAGGGGGGAGGGGGGGGGGGGGGGGGAGAAGAGCATACTCGTGAATCGTCGGTTAACATTCCACTAGGTATAACCTATATAAATTAACTTATGTACGAAGGGAGTTCATCATGTTCTTTGCCTAACGTACTTGTAGGTCATAAACGTCTAATATTACATACTCACTTTTCGAAGTAGTTTCCCTGGATTCCGATGCTTCTTTTTGTATTTCGACTGGTGAAGCGTGGGATTTCATCAGAGAAGAAAGTTTTCTCACACTTCATCATTGTTGCCGCTACCCGAGGTTCTTCAGTTGTTGAAACAGGAAAATGTCACTCGGTGCCAGGTCTGGTGATTAGGCAAGTTAGGGACTTTTCCAGATTCAAAAACTTTAGAAACACGCGTGGTTTGCATTACGACGACGATGATGAAGTCAAGGTTGCCATTCAGGAGTGATTAGATGGGTTAGGTCAAACTTTTTTCTGTGGTGGAATCCGACGCCCCTCCAATTGAAGTACTAAGTACATTGCAGTTGAGGCAAAGTACGTCGAAAAATGATTATGTTATATTAGACGTTTATGACATAACTAGCTGACCCGTGCCCACTTCGTTGGGCGGTAAAACTTTTTACCTGTGATGAAATTATGAGTGTGGTTCGGTTAGTACTGAGTGCTATGATTTATTTCCTGACTGCCAAAAGAAGGGCTATATTTTTACTGCATATGTATGTATGTATTTGCATGCCAATTTGACTATAATACAGTTATTTGTAAGTGTTTTCTTGTGAGTGTCTTATTTGTGAGCGTATTATCTCTTTAACTATGTATGCAGTAAATGGGAAATTATATGCAATAAAAGGGAAAAGTCTTTAGTTTTAAACACTCGAGACGATAAATTTACTTATTTTAATAAAAATTCATAATTGTTGATAATATGACCAATAAACATGACCTAATGATTTAAATAATTTTTTCAATATAAAATACTACTTTTTGTGACTTAAATACAAAAGTTAGATAGATGCTGTCGCTGACTTTTTTGTAGGCATTATCAAGCTCTACAACTTTTCTCTAGAATTTAATCATATATCTCTCATCGTTAGGGCCGCGTTAGTTAGAAACGTTTTCGTTCGACCGTTTATTCTCTGACTTACTTTGCAAATCCGACTACCACGAAAAAGTCTTTTCATTTTTCGGATTAATGTATAGCCTATGACACTCACAGCTTTCTATTGGTAAAAGAATTTGGTTCAGTAGATCCAGAGATTACTTCCTACAACGTCACAAACTATACCTCTTTATAATATTGGTATAGATAAACTCCCCTCGTACTTACTGTGTTGCCTTAAGCTCCGTCATAAACGTCAAAGCGCATCAGCCAAGACGGGTTCATTTACGCGATGCCCTGTCGAATTAATTAGTTATTAATGTATGCACTGACGCAGAAATCTTGGCGTCGAAAATTATCCCGCGCTTTCTGGACGCCGCTGGCTGTTTTCGGGAAGGCGTCACCGCTGAAATTTCATAAATATTTACCCAGCACTCGTGCCCCGTTTGGTTTACTTTGGCGCCCAACTAGCTCACTAGCCGCCAAACATTGGCCATTTCGTTATGTATACAAAGACAAAATCAACAGCCAACGATAGAGTTTATAAACACGTCTGAAAGCTTTGTGTTTGGACATTGTCCCACCAACACATCGGACGAATGTTTTGGAAATTGAAGCTGGCTTTGTCCATCTATGTTCTGTACATAATAGTAATTAGCGACCCGTCTTGAATAACGCTTGTTTGAAAAACATTTTTGCACATACAACAAAGTGCAAGACGGTTGGCCTATTGCCAAGTGGCAATATCTTACGAAATATCCATGTTGACCTCCCCTGATACGATTAAGACCATTTACAGCCAGAAATCTGTCTACGTACCCTTGTGTGTGTGTCTGTGTGTACCTATGTATTCCTCCACGAAAGCGCCCAAACGCCTAAGCTGAAATTTAGTGTGTAGGCATCATTCGGTTATGGCAATAGTTGAAAAGTGATTTTGATATTGATATAGAGATTTGAAATTCGGTACAAAGACGCCTCGTTAGGCCATAATCACATTAAGAAATTTTAATTATAATATCTCATATACAAGCTGCATTAATGACATTTAAATTCCGCCATATATTTTAATCAAATATTAAGGCCGAGCCGCCCGAGGCTAGCCGATAATCGAACCGCTCATCGATTTTATTAAAAAAAAATAATATTCAGATGAAATCAGTCCTTGACTACTTGCCTTTTAAACTAGTCATAATAAATGAGTACAATTACATAATAAACAAAATAATATGAATCAGAGATTTTAAATAATGTGACCACTCAATATCGATGGGAGGAATAAGATATATGGATAAGCTATGACACTGGTAAGCTAGGACTTAGTAAATGTCTCGCAAAAGATTTTTTTAACCCAATCAGGTTTTCAAGTTTTTTGACGTGTTCCCTATATAACGCTTTCCCTATGGCAGCTTCATGGGGCTCATTTTTTTGAAATTTGACTCAAACAGTGACACATGGTCCATTATTCAATATTAGTCTTATTGGAAGACGCCTGGTCGCTCTTTCTGATGGTGTGCGGAAACCAGGGTTCTAATCCTAAATATATTACGAATTACAATCTTTATTTTGATATAATAATAGTGGTGGAAAATTATTTTACTTCAGCAATTCCCCCCATGAAGACGGCAAAAGTAATTCTCACGAAAAGTTGAGGATTTTATTAGAATATTTATTAAATCACAGTATTTTTTATGTATTTTTTTTGTTATTTAATAAATAATGATAAGGTCGTATTTTTGTATATTTAATAAATAAGTAATCGGTGTATTCGAAATATCGAAACATTGATACAAATTTATAAATTTAAAACATATTTCGTATATCTAGCAAATAATATCAATGTTTTTTTGAATAACAATAAAGAAATAAATAAATCATACAGTGAGATCCGTGTATTATAAATACAGTGTCTAAAATGTATTTGTTATTTCCATACATAATACAATAATTTACTCCCTTCGAGTAGCAACATAATTTCATGGCAGACCGAGGCAATTTATTGGAATTTCTTGCAATATCGCCGCGCTCGACAAAAAGTACTATAACTATGGAAATACTATAGCAATCATAAACAGAATAACTGTGTAATGATCGCATTGAAATTTCGTATATAGAATATTGAAATCTCATTTTGTAAAACAATTACATAATTATGAATAAATATGCGAAAGTCGAAAAAATAAAAAAACGGCATTTTTAACTTGTACTTGTCTTACGGAAAAATACGGAACCCGATTTAGAATTTGTAAATACTATCGTGATCTTATTTAGATTCTATATCGAAGCTAATATTTTGTTTTGCTTATTTACATACAAAAATATTTATCATAAAAACTTTGATGATTTTTCGAAAAAAAAAAAGATGATGTTTGACAATGGAATTTTACCAGAAATATCCACGAAATGACGCGCGAAATTATTCTAGCGGCCGTCTATGTATCTATAGTAATAATAAGATATTTGGTATGGATTTTAGGATGCGTTCGAATTAGAAAATAATGTTACTGTGCGCTCTGGGAGCAAGCCGCCAATATTGGTCGTTACGTAGTCAACGGTGTTCTGATGTGCAACCAAATTTGGTCGTTACGTAGCTAAGGAATAACAATAAATACTAAAAAAAAATATTGTTTAAAATCTTAGGAATATACATGTAGAATGAGTAGAATATTGCTGAAATTTGACAGAGATCTCTCCGCAATTCGACTTTAGTGTCCCATTTGCGATTTAAAATATGGTACTTTTACTACTGCTTTAGGGTTATTTTATCAAAACTTTGATTTTATTTATATAGCACCCCAATCAAAATTATAAATAATGTATGAAGTTATTTTTTTTCAAAATATATCTATAGGTCCAACCTTTAATTACCCTGTTATATAAATTTAATTAAATACCGGTTCACTGTGCGACGAGGTCGTCCCTCACTAGTCCGCAGGACAAAAGCACACCCAGTCTCTGCATAGCAACAGTGCGGCCGAAATTCGCGCAGTGCGGCGAGGCGTACGGCAACGCATCCAGTGCCGCAGTACTATTTCGGTACGGCACTTTGTGGGTCATATACTTCGAGCGGCGGGCCGCCTGCGATGCACCCGCCTGAACACGGGGTGTTGTCTTGCACAGAACATGCGATTCCGTATGCTACATCTACGTGGCTCTCACTGATTTATGCTTGGTTTACATGGGCTTAGTAGCTAATGCTTAGTACTTGTCATTTCCACTAATAACTTGCGTGTAAACATACTGATTCTGCATGTTGGTGCTTAGTCATAATGAAACTGCCAGTGCCAGTGAATAGAAGCCGATCCTATTTACTAAGCGACACGTGACTACCGGCACCACAAATTACTAAGTAATTGTCGCTTGCTGACTTGTGTGAATAGCCGTGGCAAGGGTTAGTGACAAATTGCAATGACAAGTGAACACTAAAACGACCGTTCCGAATCAACAAAAAAATCATCCGGGAATTTAGGTCTTATGAAAAATAAAGCGGCGGTGGTGTTCCATTTCGAACGAAGGTCCTGCCACTAATGCCTTTCTGCCAATACCAACGTGTAAACCGTTACTTGTCACGATCACTAAGCAGCTTAGCGATAAGTGCTTACTACTAAGTCACAAGCACTGAGAAGTACTAATCTCGTCTAAACCTATCGCTACTAACGAACGAACGGATATACAGGAACGACTCTGTCACAGATCTGCATCTTGACGTGAAATCGCCATTAAGTTTTTGCTAAAAATAACCGTCATAGCCAGGTCAATGAAAATCTCCCGAATATCAAGACGCGATACCGATAGACGCGTTGAGTTATTTCCGACAGTAACTGACTAAATTCAGATAGCTTACAGGTGTAGAATTCTAGCTAATGAGGCTTTTGCAGCGGTATACGCAATATTTGGCTGTGGCGGGCGAAAAATATAGAGATGAAAATATCCGACTTATCTTGCTTATCGAAAGTGAGAATTTTGGTTTTATACTATCCAGTCAAGTCGTAAACAAGTATAAAATGTTGAAACATAGAAAGTTTTAATATTCGAAGGACTAACTCTGGCTTTATTAACGTTGAGTTCCAAGAAGCGATGAATTTTAGAATTCAATGCCTCCGGTACGTATATTGACATCGATTCTTAGTGTAAAAAGCAATGTACCGCACAAATATCTAACTTGTCTCGAAAACTAACGGCTTTAATCGAATATTGTTCCAACACATAGTTTGCAGGTAGTCTATCTCGCAACCCATCAAGCTAGGATACTGATCGACATGTCATTGCAGAGCAAATAATAGGCTTTATCTGAATCTGAACCGATTTTGGCTTGAACAAAATAACCGAACAAAAATTAGAACTCTGCTTGCATGATAATTGGCTCTATTGTGTTTACAGGTACAAATTAGTATTTTTTTATGACGAGGGATTTATTTCAGAACAGTTCTTTAGCGCATTTCTACCACACCAGTGGTTAATCGCTCAATCTTATATGAGGACGTTCATCCTTTATAAACCTTTGACGGCATACTTCCATAAAAATATATATACTATATTACAGCCTTCTTTGATAAAACGTAATTATTATAGCCTTCCTTGCTAAACTTTAAAGTTTTTTATGAAAATTGTTTATTAAGTTAATTCCTTGATGTACCAAAATTTTATTGATGTTGAAATTTAGCAAACTTAAAAAAATAAATGCAGAAATATAAGTAAAGCTCTCATTCTCTACACCATGACTACTAACTAGTTTTTCATTTTGATTCTTACTAGCTGTTAAATATTTGTCTTTTATTACTATATATTATAACGTAATAATAATATTTTATAACCAAAAAATAAAATATATAACTACTAGGTACATATTTAAAAAAATATATCTGCCTTATAATGATAACTTGACACTAGTGTATGGCAATAATATCTTTGAATATTATTTGATCATCTGTTGAGCAATAAACGTACATTAATGATTCCGTACGTTTACTGGTCTACTCGATTTAATCTAATTTTGAAAGTTGTATCGACTTATCAATCAAATCAGAGAAGAGGAGACCTGGCCGTAGGCGGAAATCTTGATTGTAAAACATTCAAGAATGGACCGGGCGAGTGTCGCTGAAGTATTTTGCCTGGCAAAGGACGAAAAGAAGTATGCAGAGCTGATTGCCAACCTTCACTAGTTATATAGGCACCCTAAGAAGAAGAAGAATCTATCGAATATATTTTTTAAAGTAATATTTAAAAAAATAGATACTGTTGAGTTTATCGAAGCTACATAGCTGCAAAACCTACATAGCTAGGCCACATATCAATCCATATTTATAGAGCATGCATCTATATGTACTAAAATATGCCCCAGCTATGTAGGGTTTGTAGTGTAGCACCGGACGCTGTTTGCGTCACTGCCGTATCAACCCCTTTGACGTAATACACACTGCCGTATATAACACACGTCCCAATAAACCATCGACTGTGAAACGCTGACCTGCACTAACGATAAGTGTCTATTTATGGAACTTTAATTTAAAGGGCTGATTGTACAATCCAGATTGGATTTTCTATCATTTTCAGAGTTTAATAAGTAGGAAAAAGCGTCCAAACAAAACCCTATTGATGAGTCTGTCTGTAAATTTTACGTATTCAGCAAGATTACGATTTGGCAGTCTGTTCTCGTTCCTCTTCTGGAATATGGAGATGTCGCGTCTGTCGACCTCATAGAGGAGTTATCGCCAAAGTTTAGGGGCTACAAAACGTCTACATTCGATAAATACGTGGCCTCAAAAGTAAAATTAACTACATCACGGAGTTCAGAGAGAAGCTTCAATGGCTGCCGACCTGCAATGGGAGAAATAGAAATGGGATTTCTCTGGTTGCTTTTCAGGATCTTGGAAGACGTCGCTCTCGATTATCTCAGCTTTAGATTTACTGCACTATTGGCTCATTGACGCTCTCTGAGATCTGAATATGACCTACTCTCTATCTCTGGTCACAGCAGCGACTTCTGCTTCTGCAATGCTTTTCCGAAAAATGTGAGAACCGCGCCGAGCATAACATGTTTTTAAAACAGACTCAGAGAACAATTAAATCATTTACACAAATTCCCTTACTCTTCCCATTCTCCTCCTTTTAAACCCATTGCATCCTTATAAGCTATAGTTTATTTTAGTGTGGCACATTCTGCCCCCACGGACAGTAAAATATTTTTTTGTATTTTTTGTATTTTATCAGTTAACCTAGTAACTATCCCCAAGCAACGTTCGCAAACCAGTACTTGTTAGCTTTAGAATATTGCCTGTAGGTAGTAAGCTAGTCTTTTCTTATTATTAATGCGTTTATCACTATCATTATCATTTGTTTAGCGAGAAGCATTTTAATATTCAACATTGTGATATTCAGTATTTTTTCCTCTGTAAGTTATCTCTACTGTATTGCAATTATGTTTTAATGTTGAATAATGTTTAATATAAACAGAATATCCTATTATCAAAGGACAAAATTGCATATCTGGGGTTATCCAAGATACGTAGAGGAAATATTTGAAAGCAATTTATCATCCATGAAGTAAAAGAATCGAGGTTTCTACTATACAAGCAAATCGCATAGAACTATAATATTTTAAATGACACAAAGTTGACTTATACGAAGAAATCTGAGTTCAATAACGTTGAGTTTCAGTAAGCTCTTAACTTCAGGTTTCAAAACAGCTCTGGTAAGGTTATATATCAATGCTAACTGTAAAAAGCGAAGAAACAGCCAAATATCTAACTTGTGTCGAAAGAGAAAAGACTGTAAGTGAGTTTGTTTCCTCAGAAAATTAACAAAATTTTGAATACAAAACTCTTCTGAGTATATGTAAATAATTTCGAAATAATAGCTATCATTTGCGTTATTTCTAATCAATTTCAATAGATCTGCAGCTAAATGAAATATTTTTAGAAATCATCTACAAATATTATACATAAATTAAGGCAGAATAGGTATCTGGCTGGAGCGACGGATAGTCGCAATAACCCAACCAACATTAATAAATTCTAGTGGAAGATTTAATTACGACTGCAATTGTACTAATGGAAATAGGAGGATTTGTATTAAGACTAATGGAATTAGGCGGATGAAAAGACTACCCCTGTTTTAATAATATAAAATGTGGATTAGGAAATTAAAAAAAAATACTGGTCAAACTGATCAAGTAAATCACCAAGTTTAATATCGCAATTGATTATATAGGTATTAGATAGATCAACTCCATAGTACGATTTGGCAATTCTTCTGAAACGGTGAAATGCTGTGGCGCCGATAGAATTGACGGCCAAATCAATAGTAATCTATTTGGATATATTTAATAACATACATAAATAATGGTTTTATATAATTGACTGACTGATTATGAAAACCCAATAATTTAAGTCATGATAACAAAAATAAAATTCAATTATTAGTGCATCTATCGCATTTTTTTATATAGGCTGATTACGTCACATGAATAATAAGTAAAGATAAAATGCCATCAATTGGTCTATTTTAACATTGATTGAAGCGTAATTATTACGTGTTGAAATCTGTAAACAAAATGAAAAATTTGCATCTTTATGTAAATAATATTGAAATAATAAAGGCTATGGTTTAGCAATTTGTTACACCGTATAGGCGTGTTTATAGCGCCATCTACAGTGCGTCGCCATACTGTTATACCACGAAGTTCGCCATATTGGGCATAATAATAGAAGATTAATCAAATTTTAGAACTATGAGTGCCAGGCAGCGTTTCGTAGTAAACTCCTGGCTGCTAAATTATATTAAGACGTTGAGCAATCTAATACGCCATGTAATCAATGATATCACCTAAACTAACTCCAATCGAAAAGCATCACGTCGTTGGAACAAATAGACGGAGGCTGCTTTAAAGACAGATGTATACCAAAACGATTGTCTACGATAATATTATCACCAGTCCGTGGGTTACAATCTCGACTTATTCTTTTCTTAAGGGGCTATACTAGTCTAGGATTTTGAAATATTGTTTTTTCCTTTGCATATTTTTAATGTTTAGACCTTTAAAAATATGTCCTCAAAAGGATTTTTCAAATCCGAATTATTTTCGGAGTAACAGCGATGTTTGTGACGTGGCAAATAAACCAATCGTGCCGAAACGAATCGATCAATAGACCCCCGTACTATAATGTGATCCCCGAATTCATGATTATGAAGCTAGAACAGCTCTTTTTGCTGTAAGAACTTCAGAAAATGTTAATTTCGAAGTAAAACCAAATTTGAGAATTAAATACCATTATCTGAGTTACGCTCCCGACACTTTGTCTCGAATTTTAAAACGATTTTTTCTCGAGACTACTTTTTCCGAAATGCTTGACATGATATCTCAAGTTCTACTTAATAGATTTGTCTTAAGTTTGATGAAAATCATCTTTGCTTATCCCACTATATCCAAGACCACGGATTAAAAAAAATCTATTAAAAAAAAACAGTGGCAAAAAGATTTTTTTTTCAAATTGTCGCATTTTGCGAAAAAAAAGAATATCTTTCTTTCCAAGGTCCGGGCCATAGGGTCGTCTTTACTAATCAAGATTTTTTTATTTTTCTTTGTCTCATAACACTACAAGGGCTGGAATCATGTCAACCAGGACGCACCTTTTTTTTAGCCCCCACTTCATTATAGTAGGGCCAAAATCAACGTGCACCTGGAGTCATAAATCATTAGGCCGGATGGTGCGCGTAAGGATGTCCAACAAGTCGACGTTGCTTATCGATAATTTACTCAAATCAAATCAAATAATTTATTCTCTTAAAAACTTAAAATATATTTTTAATATTCTTTAAACTTTTATTTCACTTTATTGTTGCATGTATACGTTAGTTTGTATTTACGAAAATTTTTCTTAATAAATGAGTTTAAAACTAACTAAAGCAATCATTACAAATTATTACGAAAATTTTCATCATAATCTATAATATCCATCGATATCTCTTGGCATCTATATCGATCCAACCATCGATCCATCATAGTCCATCGATATTCCATCGATACATGGATAATCCATCGATACTGCTATTATTATTTTTAAAACACGCATCCCCATAGTGCGAGCAAAAGACAGCGAGTGTGAGCGAGAGGTCCGGCCTAATGATTTTAGACTCCAGGTGCACGTTGATTTTGGCCCTACTATAGCCTTCAACTAGTTGTTTTTCCTAAAACGTCAATAAACATTTTCTAAAAACATGGATTGTAAAAATGTTTATTTTTTTATCGTCTCAGAAGAACGCCTAAAATGTAGACCTCTACACCAGAATACCTACATAATTTATATTATTATTCCTGGCCTATTATTACACTCGGCTACTTGAATACTTTTGTTTAAATTTGATTGCTAGAATGATAGAAATCCAACATGACCATCGAAATAGGAGACTGCCCTTATTAGATTTTAATATTTAAATATCCCTGATATTGTTACTTTATTACCGAGTGTATATACAATATACATTCCTTATCCCTCAATACATTTTGGTAAAGATCCACCTCGACTCGTACCACTATCCGAGTGGGTAAACGATTTTTGCTACCACGTATTCACGTCCACTTTCAGCCATTGACCGGGAGATTTCCGTGATCGAGTATTAGGGGCCGAGAAAACTCCAATTTTCCCGGGAAAAAAGTAAAGTGCCAACGTAGCAAAACTCCACCCATCAAATGGATTGATCAATTGACCTGCCGGTAATGAAGTTGTCAATTCGCCCTAATAAGGAATCCGGAAAAAAACTAACCAATACTGCCACTATAGAAAACAAGGATAAGTTGAGGCAGTTGGTACCTAAATATTTGTTCTATACTGTTAGGCTTTGCTAGACACCAGATTATTATTGTATCTATGTAAGTAATTAGAGATTTGTATCTGCCTTAAGAGCCGGGCCACACGATACGGTGCGGCTGCGGCGCGGCGTCCAAGCGGTGCCGCTGCGGCGTCCTACATACAAATATCCATTGTTTGTCACACGGTACGTTCCGGCGCCGCACCGCACGCAAACCGATAATATGCGCCGGAGCGGCACCGATTAGTTATCAAGTGCAGTCGAAGGAGGGTACTTGTTTGCCTGTTTAATTTGTTTTCACGCATTTTGGTTAATCCTCTTTCACGTAATTTGTTATCCTCCTAGGG
The DNA here is from genome assembly GCA_944548615.1 of Micropterix aruncella. Classification (NCBI taxonomy): domain Eukaryota; kingdom Metazoa; phylum Arthropoda; class Insecta; order Lepidoptera; family Micropterigidae; genus Micropterix; species Micropterix aruncella. The sequence continues at coordinate 10,130,899 of OX155968.1, forward strand.
TCGACCCTGGAAAGTACTCTGTTTCCCCCGTCACGGCAGTTAGATCAGTTCCCCGGGGAACGGCCTTGGGGGCTGTTGGGTGGCTTGCGCATCGTGCGGCGTCAGGAGATCGTCTGTGCACTCCGGTTAACAACTGGAAGGGTCTGTAAATGATCGTACATATACTGAGCAGCGGGGGTGATGATTGATTTGTTGTCATCTACTCTTGAAACGACGCCGATGCTGATTTTTACATCAGGTAGAGACCGCGCAATCGACTTCGGACCCGAGACCAAGCGGGAGGACGGAAAAAATTTGGACAAATCTGGTTATGACGGCGCAAGACTGCTCGCTTGGTCAACTTCCCAGTGCCACGCGATAAGGCGTTAGACTCTCGCGGGCAAGTTGGCATAGCTAGACTGTGGTCTGTTTCGTTCCCAAATATCTACATTCAATCCAGGTTGAAAGAACAATCAATATCGTTGTAACTTACTGGGATGAAAGGTTCGCCCATTGCAGGTGATAACTCTTCAGTGCATGTGTATAATACTGCTATCATTAGTTTTCTTAGGAAACCGTGTTTTTATTTATTGAGCTGCACCGTTTGTCCGACAGCTTGCGACATCAGCAAGATACGTCCCGGCCCGGTGGCATAGTGGTTAGGTCGTCTGATGATTTGTCTCCGACAGTGCCTCCGTGCTACAAGTGCTAGCAAAAAATACTATAACCTCTCTCCTTGTACTGGAATGCCACAATGCGCTTCAATCCATTGCAGGGTCAAATAGAGTGACCCTGCAATGGATTAAAGGGCACAGCGACTCACTGGGAAACGACGCGGCAGACGAACTGGCCAAAAGGGGATCAAAGGAAATATTATATGGACCGGAACCCTTGATGCCCATTCCCCAGGCCCAAATAAAAACATGGCTACGCAGGAACACCAAAGAAACCCACCTTACAGAATGGAAAAAGAACGCAGGATGCAGGCAAACAAAGAACGCGGTTCCGGAAGCGTCCAAAAAACTTGCCCGCAACCTCACCAGATTAAAAAGGGACAAAATCCGTAAAGTCATAGGTACTATGACAGGCCACTGTCCCCCAAACAAACACCTGTTTACCATAGGTGTGACAGACAGCCCTCTATGCAGAGGATGCATGGAGGAAGAAGAAACGCCACAGCATGTGCTCATGGAATGCAGGAGCGTGGCAGAGCAACGCGCAAGAATACTACAATCTCCAGCATCTGTCCCGGAGGCCTGTAGCAACCCAAACAGGCTGCTAACCTTCTGGGACAGCCTGGGTTGGCTGGAGTAACATAAATAGAAACATGAGCCACGCACAACGGCCCAATCAAGAGGCCAAGTGCGGGAAAAAGCCCAGACAAACTAACTAACTAACTAGGTCGTCTGATCGATTCGATTCGATTCGATTCTGTAAATGAAGATCTATCGATGATATACGAGTGGTCCAAAGCACATGGATTGCTCTTAAATCCTTCCAAGACGCAGGATATTATCATCGGTAGCAATTACTTTACCTCGAGGATTAATATAAATGAAGTCCTGAAGATCTGCATCGGTGCGGATGAGGTCTCTTTCAGTTTCGAGGTTAAAAACCTCGGTGTCCATATAGACGACAGCCTCTCATGGCGGTCATTTATTCGAGAAAAGCGACGCAAACTCTTCGACCGAGTTCATTCGCTGAATAGGCTGAAAAATATCCTCCCGGAGGAGAGCAATATTACGATTCGTCAGTCTGCTCTCCTCCCCCTTCTGGATTATGGAGATGTCGCATTTCTGGACCTCACAGAGGAGTTATCCACCAAAGTTGAGCGTCTCCAAAATGTTTGCATTCGGTATATCCATGGCCTCAGAAAATTTGACCACATCACGGAGTACAGAGAGAAGCTTCACTGGCTGTCGACCCGGGAGAAAAGAGACATGCGAGTTCTCTGTATGCTTTTCAAGATCTTGGGTGGCGTCGCTCCCAATTATCTTACCAGCAGATTTACTGCACTATCGGCTCATGGACGCCCTCTGAAATCAAAAGACAACCTGCTACTCTATCCCTAGTCACAGCAGTGACTTCTTCTCATTCTCTTTCATCGTGCACGGAGCCCGTCTTTGGAATGCTTGGCCGAGAAATGTGAGAACCGCGCCAAGCATAACAACTTTTAAAAACAGTTCCCCTCCTGTTTAAACTTTAGCTAGGTGTTAGATTATTTTGGTGTGACAAATCCTGTGCCCACAAAGAGTTAAGTATATATTTCTTTCTATTCTCTTTTATTTTATTTGTCATACTCTTTATATAGGTTAAGTTATGTAGTCTACTCGCAAATAATGTTATACAATAGTATAAGTTAGCTCTAAAATATTGCCTGCAGGCAATAAGATCGCCCTCTTCCTAAGAATAAAGCGTTTTATTATTATTATTATTAGTATTATTATTATTCCCGGCTGGGTCACTATTTTCCGTTGGTATCAAATTACCCGAATTTCATTTTCAATTCTGTCGATCGAATGCACACACGTGTTACACGCACACATACATATAAACAAGCATAGTAGGGTTAGTTGTAAGAGATTATCATATGACAATAAACACCACGATTTTGAAAATTCACAATAAAAAGTAGAAACAAAAAATCAAAAAAACTTTTGTTTCGTCATAAAATTATCAGACTCACCAGCTTCTGGACCAATAAAGATGTCACCCACAGAAGAAGCATCGTGAATATACGGTAGCGTGTCCCTTCGTCGGTGGCGTACCTAGGAAGGTAATGGGACTAACGATCTCCTTGTTCTCGCTTCCCCCGAGACTGCCGGGGAGCGTCCGCTCGAGCGTCGCAAAAAGCTTAAGAAGCACTTAAAACACTGGCGACTGGCATATCTTAAGCAAGCCGACATAAAGTTGGCGCAATTCCGCTGTGCCACCCCTTCACTCCCATCGACCAACCCTGGTGTGATGTCGCCAGCAGTGGATATCGAAGAATATTTCAAGGTATCAATGATTCTCCTATGCCACATGATAGTCAAACAAGTAAATGTAAAAGAATAATAAACACAACTGCCGTTACAGAAAGTGGACTATTATATTCATAACTAGCTGACCCGTGCCCACTTCGTTGGGCGGTAAAACTTTTTACTTGTGATGAAATTATGAGTGTGGTTTGGTTAGTACTGGGTGCTATGATTTATTTCCTGAGTGCCAAAAAAAGGGTTATATTTTTACTGCATACGTATATATGTATTTGCATGCCAATTTGACTATATTACTTACCGTTATTTGTGAGTGTCTTCTTATGAGTGTCTTATTTGTGAGTGTCTTATCTCTTTAACCATTTATGCAGTAAAAGTGAAATCATATGCAGTAAAAGGGAAAAGTCTTTTGTTTTAAACACTGGAGACGATTATTTTATTTATTTTGATAATAATTCATAATTGTTGATAATATGACCAATAAACATGACCTAAAGATTTAAATATTTTGTTTAATTTAAAATACTACTTTTTGTTACCTAAATATAAAAGTTAGACATATACTGTCGCTGACTTTTTTGTAGGCATTATCAAGCTCTACAACTTTCACTAGAACTTCATCATATATCTTTCATCGTTAAGGCAGCGTTAGTTAGAAACGTTTTCGTTCGACCGTTTTTTCCGACTTACTTTGGAAATCCGACTACCACAAAAAGTCTTTTCATTTTTCGGATTAATATATAGCCTATGACACTCACAAGTAAAGTGGCTTTCTATTGGTAAAAGAATTTTCAAAATCGGTTTAATAGATCCAGAGATTACTTTCTACGTCCCAAACTTTACCTCTTTATAATATTATATTTATAATTATTGTTGTTACGTTTTTTTACTAAACATTTGTGGTTTATGTATTATCCATAAGATACACGTATATTTCCGAAATGTACTCAATCAGACCTTTCATTCGTCGTTAAACACGATATATTTTTGTTAATTTATGGACATAAGAAGTTTTGGACATTTATACTATTATTAACTTGATATTTGAACAGTTAATTAAACTTCTAAACGCTTCAACTAATTTAAAGCATGTGGTATTGTTAGAAGCGTTATGTCATTCCGAGTGTCATAGGGTATCTTAAATATCCAAATATTAAGTAAATAGTTGTATAAATGTCCAAATCTCCAAATGTCAATAAAATAACATAAATATATATCATACTCGTATATCTCAAATCACGTATCTCAAAAACCTCGCGTATCTCAAAAAAAATGATTTTCTGATTTTTACGTCATTGCATAGCTACTCGCGAGGCGTTCATCCGATTGAACCGAAATTTATTATACGGGCATCATTCGGTCATGGTGAGAATTGATAATATTGTAGTTTAAATCGGTCCACCAGAGGGCGCGCTAGTCATACTTCAATCTCGAAATATTGCAGTTAGAGACGTGATATTCGGTACATAAATGCCTTATAGCACCAAAATCGCGTTGGGAAATTTTGTTACTGTATCTCGTATACAAGCGGAGCATTTTTTTAAAAGTACCATCGTATTTAAGAAAATACTACATAATTTTTGGAAAAATACTTTTTTAACCGCCCTGCCTTTGGATATTTATTCAAAAAGTAGGTAAATCCTTCGTTTTTTTTCATTAGATTTCACAATATATTTTTTTTAATGTACTAGACAGTGATTTTTATATAGCGGTTTTATATAAATTTATATATTTTTATATATTTATTTCTAGATGATAATATTATAAAATAATGATAAAGTGCTACAAAATACTAACTATGCTACTTTTGCTATCATAGACACTTGACATAATCACTATATCGGGTGGGGGGATGGGGGGTTGGAGAGGGAGGAGTTGGCGTGGTAAAGAAGGGAGGTTGTGGGGGACGGGAGGTTGTCTGTTTGCCCGGAAAGTCTTGGGGTGACACAACCGATTTTTTTACATTATTATGATTATCACTTGGTATGTCTGCTTTATTACTGCAAATAAACGAAACATACGGGTTTAAGAGGGATCGAGTGACGCGAAGCGTTTGGAACAAATTTACCTACTGCAGTATTTACTATATTTTGAAATTCCGCATCGAGCAGCGTTGGCAGCCCGAGCGGGAGCGAAGTGGCGCACGGCAATACCCTTCGGTAAACTCGCCGGCAACCCTAGTTAACCCCTCGATGCCAAGTAGGTTTATGCGGGTGCTAGTTGCTCGGGTCAGCTGGTTATTAAACCGTGTCAGACGAGCGTCGTAAATATCGCACTTTACGGCTGCACCTGGATTTAGCGCGGCTGTACGGCATTCGGTAGTTTGGCTAGTCTGCCGTATACGGCTAATCAAACTTTAGAATGCAGCTGTAATTAAAGTAGACGTTCCTGGACGGCTTCCAAAATATTAGCGTGCTTTTATGAGATTCAGTAAACAGCTTGAACAGTTGTCACATACTTATGCTTAACGTTATATTCTCAAAAGGAAACATAATAATTATCGGTACCTATACAATCAAAACCAAATATTTTCCCTACAGAGGATACAACTAGAGCTGTCAACAGCGAGCGAACCAGTCCCCTCAGGAAGTTGGACCTAGATTTTTAACAATATTAGGTCGTTTTATCCCGCGAGGTGAGCGTAAAAGACTTAGAACGAAAACAGTCCAATGTATAGATACGCCCCTCATCCGAGACCAACGCCTTACCGCAAGATAACCAGGTTTTTTTTACAGCGGAGCGACACTAGCGCCCTGCCTTCGAGTTGCAACCAGATTACTCCGGTATCCCGACTGCTTACAGGTTCTATGTCGCTTGCGCGGTCCTCTTCCTTACGTAGCGGTGATACGGTATCTACCAAATCTATCGCAGACCTCGGCATCCTTTGCCCGGCTCTTCACCCGGAATTGGGTTGCCGAATGGTCGTTTCAAGAGCAGTTTCCGTAAAGTTAACAGCAACCTCCAGTCTATAGGAAACAATACTGTTTCTAGAGTCGTTATGGACCAGACCATGGAAAGAAAGATATTCTTTTTTCTGCAAAATGGCGACTATTTGAAAAAAAAACTCATTGCCATTGTTTTTATTTTCTTTTTTTTTTTCATTTCTATTTTTGAAAATCCGTGGTCCTCTATATAGAGAGATAAACAAAGACGATTTTCACCAAATTTCAAATAAATCGTTTTAGTAGAACTTGAGATATCATGTCAACCAGTTCGAAAAAAGTAGTTTCCAGAAAAAAAGCGTTTTAAGTTCGAGTCAAAGTTTCGGGAGCGTAACTATCTAAACGAGCTGTTCCAGCTTCATAATCATGAAGTCGGGGATTGCATTATAGGGGGTCTATTGATTGATTCGTACCGGCACGATCGGTTTATTTGCCACGTCACAAAAGTTGCCGTAACGCCGAAAATAATTCGAATTTTGGAAAATCCTTTTTAGGACATATTCGTAAAGGTCAAAACTTTGAAAATATGCAAAGTAAAAAAAAACAATTATTTCAAATTCCTAGACCAGAATAGCGTGGAGCACTCGGTTGTACATTACTTTTCTTGAGTTTTGATTTGTGTCCCAGTCAGCGCCTAAACTTGCTAACACTTCTTGAGGACAATGTATTTCACAACAATGCATTTTTTCAACTTTGACAGGAAAGGTAAATTTAATGGTAGTGATATTTCTAATACTAGAAATTATACACTATTTACCAAAATACTAATTTGCAGCGCGGCCCTTCGGCTACCTAACGGACAAATTTAGTTGCACATCAGAACACCGATGACTACGTAACGACCAATATTAGCGGCTTGCTCCCGGAGCGCACAGTAATATTATTTTCTGATTCGAACGCATCCTAAAATTCATATTAAATATCTCATTATTACCATAGATGCATAGACGCTAGAATAATTTCGCGCGTCAATTCGCGGATATATGTACCTGGTAAAATTCCATGGTCAAACATATATTTTTTTTTTGCTTTTTATGAGCTTATATCTAATATCTAAATCAGCAAAACGTAATATTAACTTTGATAGAGAATCAAATAAAGATCACGATAGTATTAACAATTTCTAAATAGGGTTCCGTATTTTTCCGTAAGACAAGTACAAGTTAGAAATGAAGATTTTTTTTAACTTTTTGGAATTTCTCATTTACTCTTAATTATGTAATTATTTTACAAAATGAGATTTCAATATTATTTATACGAAATTTCAATGCAATCATTGCACAGTTATTCTTATTATGATTGCTATAGTAGCTCTATAGTTATAGTACTTTTTGTGGTGCGCAGCGGTATTGCAAGAAATTCCAATAAATTGCCGCGGTCTGCCATGAAATTATGCCGCTACTCGAAGGGTTTACTTGATATACAAATAATAACTTTGAAAGTATGTATGTATGTATAATAACCTTACTTGATATACAAATAATTACTTTACTTGAAAAAATAACTTTGAAATATTATATATGAAATAATAATTATATTATATTATGATATAATATAATATTATATTATCATATGATGTATAATTATATTATATTATCATATATAATAATATATATGAAATAAAAATAATTATATATAAAATAATAATAACTTTGAATAATAACTTTGAAATAATAACTTTTAAAACTTTGAAATAATAACTTTACTTAATATACAAATAATAACTTTGAAAATACAAATAATTGATCAGAAAATTCGTCAAAATTTGAAAACATGTTTAGTTGCCTGATTAGGATTCATACTTACTATTTTTTGGTTAACCGGTTCTATATCACCGAGCGGCACCGGTGCGCAAAGCATTCGCCAGACTTATAGCGATCCTGTGTTCTTTGGATTAACAATAACATTATAATTAGAGTATGTGCCCAGTACCATGCATTACAGTACAGTACAGTACCATGTAAGAATCTTCGTTTTAAGAAGCAAAGTCAAACATTTCCCGTCCGACGCGAGTCATTTTTCATAGCACAAATCTGATTTTTTCAGAGGCAAAAGTTGGGTCGATGATAATTTCATTCCGCCGTCGAATTACGCTCGATATTACTCGCCGGGGAGCCCTGACTCGTCGCTAACGTCGTGTCGGATTAATCAAGGGTAGGTTTTCTTACTTCTGGTGGTCGGGCGACCATCCCTGGGGGTTTTTATAAGTATGAGAGAGAGAGAGAGCAAAAACATGCATTTTTTCTTGAAAAATACGTGATATTTAATTATTGAATATATTGTACAATATTGTTGTTGATATAACTTTATATACAATATAACTGTAGTCCATTCCAAACTGAGGTATCGGTAGGTCCAAACACTGTATAGGTACTCTGGAAATCAGCGCGTTTTCTTTTTTAAACATCGCATTTTCATTTTATTAAGTATTAACCCCTTTTTTGCATGAATTTTAACATTTACTTGTTTATCACTAGAAATTTAAGCTTAAAATATGTACATTTTGGGTATAATTGGGCGGTGGCAACTACAACGGGCGAACCCGTCACCCCAGGCTAATATAGCGATATGTGATCGTTAATTCAGCCATGGGATGGGCCTAGAAGACAGAGGCAATACTAATCTACTGTCTAGCAATGCCAACATGCCCGACAGAGCCCAACGCCTTACGGCGAGGCTCCGGAAAAGGTGCACAGCGGGCAGCCTCGCCCCCTGTCTACCAGTTTTGGAAGGATATCTCCGTCTGGAATTAACCATCAGGATATCTCCTTCCTCCCGATTGGTACGGAGCCGAAGTCTATTAAAAGTTTCTTGACAGCTGGAACAGTACATAGGGTTTTTGGTAATGTGGGCAGTTGTAAAAAATTAAAAATAAGTACAATTTTTATTTGTTTATTCCTGAGCGTCCACGACCTTAAAATACGAATCATTTGGGAAAGCCGCACATAAAAGCACATGTAGCACTATCTCGCTTGCTCATTCATGTGGCGCGTTTATCCTACTCGCTCGCAAGGATACCCATTGAAGCGCAATTTCTTCACATATCTCATTCGCACCTCCCCTCGTTAGTCATGTGCGCTGGCCTCTTCAATCGACTAGTGATGCAATTTGAGTTGAGTGTTGATTTCATTACGTGATACTTGTGACGTGCGCGTTTGTTTATTGCTATTGTTATAATTTTAAAATACTATGCTGTATAAAAAATCTGTTTAAGAAGTGATACGATATTAACGGATCGCCTGAATGCTTATGGTGACCTGCCTAGATAGAGTTCACTAACGTGGACCCCCATTTACATCTCGTTCACCCCGATTTTTGTTTCTCGCTGACGTGGACCCCCTGCGAATCGAAATCGAACCCTGGGGGTCCATATAGACCACTTTGGGAATCACTGTTTTAAGCTGTGCTTACTATCATAACCTATCAAGACTTTTGATCATTCTTTATTTTATAAGTATAGTGGTGGTTGCCAATACGCCAAATAAGAAATGTTCATATACTTGCTCTCCTATATCGTGTATAATCCCAATCAACACCATCCTATCTCCACGAACTTTTTGAACCATTAAGTTCCCACGGTCTCGTACTTCGGTCAGCCTCTGACAGTTTACTAAAAATTCCGAGTCATAATAGTGATTTCTATTCCTATTCTTTCTGTGTCCATGGTGCAAGACTCTGGAACGATCTCCCAGCATACATACGAAACTCGTCTTCTTTACCATCGTTTAAGACTCACCTTAAGGTTTACTACCTTTCTAAGAAGTAACCAGTTCTTCCCTTTCTCTCCTCTTCCTCTCCCAATTTCCTCTCCCCGGGCATTATTAGTTTTAAATTCTTCCACTTGTCTGTATGTGATTCAGACGGTCTATATGTTATGTAATAATCTTTATTTTCACAATGTATATGTACCACTCTGTTTAGGTTAGTTGTAAGACATTGCCATGTGGCAATCAGCTCGGCTATTTGTATAATGATTAAGTGCAAATAAAGAATTTATTATTATTATTATTATTATTATATTCATGTACTTAAAACTAGTCCTATTTTTTTTGTTTTCAATTTATTTACCGTGTAAAGCCGACTTTAGTCAACGCCACTATCGCTTTGTTATCACTGTAACTCATTTATGTTACAGTGATTCGGTAGTAATTACTACCGCATTTGTAATCATACCAACTTTACTTTTCCCTGCTGTAGGTATATACATTTTACTAAAAAATATGTTTTAATGTTAATATTATTAAAATCAAATTAATATTCTATTTGATTTATTTTTATGTGAATCTATTTTTAACCACTTAAGCATTTTAATCACTTAAGCATTCATAACTTTAAAGGATTATTTTAGCGTGATTTTATTGCATATTATAGATAAATGAACTGATACCGATGTTGACCCTTTGATGTTAACAATCATTTGATAAACATGGGGATTGCTGAGGTCAAATTCTTTGCCCGGCTTACTCGCCGGGCAAAGGGTGCCATGGTCCGCGATGGATTCTGTTGACATCGAATCACCACTTCATAAGGGAGAGGACCGCGCAAGCGACCTCGATCCTGTAACCAGTCAGGGGGTAGGAGGTATCCTGAAGATTAATTCCAGACAGAGATATCCTTCCAAACTGGTAGTCAGGGGGCGAGGCTGCCCGCTGTTTACCTGTCCCGGTGCCTCGCCGTAAGGCTTTGGCCTCTGACGGGCAGGTTGCGTAGCTAGACTGTGGATTGTTTTTCGTCTGTTCTGTCTTCTGTGTTCACCTCACGGGAGACAGAACAATTTACAACAACCAAAATAGTAAATTGAAAAACAACAAACACAAATTAACAAAGGTTAATTTGTCATCATGCACCAATTTGTTCATATATAACAACATATTTTGGTAAAGAATTATATATAAATAAGATAAAAACGAATTTACTGCTTGAAGATTGTAGCACTTGACGTGACGTTTCAGTAATGTTGCAACTGCCGTTGTACAGGGTAGACTAGACAGAGTCATTCTAACTTGCACGATGAAAAACGGCTGTTGCAACATAGCCGAAACGTCGGGTGCTACAAATTTCACAATTATTTTTTATCCTATTTATAATGTCAGAAAAACGCGATAGTCTTCCGTTTCAGAATTATGTTTATCTCGACTAAATATATTTTTTTACACATGTTATTTATTTAGCGAAAAAAATATAATCAATAAATACATTTTCCTTTCGTGCCATATGCATCGTCCCAATCTCCATTTGTGCGGCTTCTATCTTTATCAATTTCCGCAAATATCGTATGGTGAAATATCGTATGGTAAGCCGATGAGACAATAAGTGTAGCATGTTGTACTATCGTAGTTATGGCAATGTATCTGCTCTCCCTCTTGCATGCTTGAAAAATACCCTCCCTCCTCAGCAGACACAACAATACGATTTTGCGTACACGTAGCCTTGAACTGTACGGGCCTTGATCGGCGTCGACATTGGGGACGTTTTGTAGTTTTATAAAAAGATACGATAAAAATACACCTTTTGCAAACAAGATTGCCGGCTCATAATGTGGTGCTCCTAAACTGGCTATACTTTTACGGCAATATGTGGATGCTATATTGTCGACTATAGCCAGGCTATGATTGCAACATTTTATTACAGCATATGGTCTCGGCAGTTCTCGGTAATATTTCTTCAAAACTATGGCCCATAATTTTGACTCGTAAACGGGTTACACAATCGGGCAACAATGGTCGTTGAAATCTTACGTATCGCAATGGTTTACATATATTGTATGAAAATTTAAAACAACAAAAAAATACGAGAATGTGGATTCGACCTGACTTCAATAAGCGTGATACTTTAGATATCGCAGCCTGAATGTTTCTGATGATATGAATACCAATCGAAAGATTTTCTCCATATAATAGCCGGGATAACACACTCGCCATTCCGATACATCATTCTTCTGTTTACACGCACTCTTTTACAGTCCATTCTGCCCTATTATGGAATCAGCTCCCTCACTCTATCAAGCATGCACCTTCGCTGCATACTTTCAAAAAGTTGTTGAAAAAACATTTATTTTTACACAGCCACTAACCAAATACCTCACCTTGTCCTCTCCTTTATCCTTCCCTGGGCAACCTTAGCATAAGTTACTGACATATATTTGTATAAGTTTATTTTAAATTTAACTTTACTACTTCTTTGTGTATTGTACTGTGAAAATAAGGAATTATTTTATCAAATGGTTGACTCTAAGATATCGCTAGAGCGATAAGTCCGGCAGTTGTGCATAAATTGTCTTTTTTATAAAACCAGTGTAATATTCATTAAGTTATGTTTTTATAGCATAATAAAGTTATTCTATTCTATTCTATTCTATACTATTAATTCACTATAATTCACATTTCTTAAATTTATTGTTTTGTTTTCCCGCTGAATTAAAATGATAAAAATTAAATTCATTAAATTATTTTTACCGTATACCATGTTATTCCACTAGGCTAAGGTTAGCTGTAAGATATTGCTTTTAGGCAATAAGCTCGCCTTTTTGTTTAAGCAAATAAAGCGTTTAATTATTATTATTAATAATTATTATTATTATTAATAATAATACATTCACAATATAATTATCTATTAATGATGTATAAAAAACATTTAAATACACTAATAAACCATATAAATTATTTCACGCAATTGTACGTAACAAATCAGAATAGATAATAATATTTAGATCAAAAAAATAATCATCAGATGATATAAATAAAAATTAAAGAGGTCGTGTGTTGTGCCTCGCATCAGAACAGGACGCACTTATGGCGCAAAAAGAAACAGCAATAAAGCTGGCCGGGCAATATTGCAGTATTTTCGATTGCAAAATGATCGTCCAGCAACACGCCGGCCACACATAAAAATGCTTCTGCCATACGAAAATATGTGGCTATATGGCCGGGATGTACCAACAATATTTCCGTATATTGCATAGTATGGCTGGTATTGTTAGCAATGTTTCCGGGCAACTGTATTGCAGCCACTTATTGCAGCGAAAATTTGGCCCGTTTAGGAGCACCATCATAAAATTGTAATTGATCCTTACCGCGTGGAACAGGTTCAAATGTTTCCCAATGTTTCAGCGAACTTGCAATTGCCATCTTACCGGCGACACAATCAATCAATCAGAATTTTATTTCGAAACCATTAGGATACGGAAAATATACTAAATTGGTATCTACTCTAATAAAGTAAAACATACAAATGAGAACATATAAAATGTTTACAATACATAATAATTTAAAACTGATTTTACGGCATATATTTGATAGCACCCGATGTTTCGGCGATGTTGCAACATCGTCGTTGGCGTCGTTTCACAACGGCAGTATAGCAACATCGTCGAAAAGCCGGTGCCAGCAAATTCAAGCGGTAAAATCTGTTTTCTTAAATTATTTTATAATGTTAAACATACTCGATAGCCTTCGATTTCATAGTTTACAATAGTCATATGCATTTTATCATTGATTGAGCCAAATGTGTAAAAATAAATCCAGATTTATAGCCTGAGGCAAACAATAGGTTGAAAATATAGGAATAAAAATATTTCCATATAGCATTTCAATTTATATCAATAAGTCATTCGTTAGACAGAGATGCATTTCAATAGTCAGTTCAATAGTCGTACAACAATGTTTTTAAAAAATTGATAAATATTTCAAGAGAAAAATGTCTCATATATTTTTAAATTTTCTTCCAGACTATGAAAAGCATTTTCCACCAAAAATATTTTTAGGGTGTAACGATCCTTAATTATCGTACATGCCAGTCAACAAATGCATTGAATTCCAATGAAATGCACTCACGTCAATACAGCCATTGTTCCACCTCGTGCAGCGCTGAATTAGCACGAAATTTAACTACTTTGTCAAATCAGTTACATTGAACAACATTTTTACTCGGAATATTTTGGATTGCGTCATTTTTAGGCCTTTATAAGGCGGCGAAAATAGCACCAGGGTATCATTTCTCGAATGATAAACCCCCCCTTCCCCCAAAACAGCGGCGGAATCAACCCGGTACTACTCTCACGAGTTGGGTCAACGGGTTCGACCATCTTGGGTACCTCTTCCTTCCTTCCTCATATCGAGACGAGCAAGCATCAGTCTGAACTCCTACAGACTCGAGCCATGTCGAGTACAAGATAATCTGAGCACAAACTATTATCCTTATCCATGCACCCTCGTAACTTCAGGCAGATAGCCACCGCATTCGTGTCAACCCCTGGCATATTCGGGAAGCGTTAACAAACTGGCAATATAAATTCCTTCTGAGACAATAAATACCTTCTGATATACTTTCAATCGACTTTCAATACGGAGATAACCCGCAAGTTGACACCATCTCCTCACATCAAACAAGTTGGAGTCTAGTGAGGGTGGCCCGTCACAAGGGCTTCTAAAAACCGACGACTGCAATTCAAATATTTAAGTTCTTTCGGAAGATGGTCATGAATATTCACCGATTAATAATCGATGCTCTGTCGATAGATTTCTAATGATTGTGCCAATTCATTGCAGTATTGGCTTTGATTCCTAAGGCTCAACATATTTTTTCTGTACTTATCTGATTGGTTATAAAACTATTTGATCTAAATAAAATTTAGCCATTAGATCTAAAATATAACACAGTAACGGCAAAACATTTGGGTTGCTGTTCAATTGACTACTAGTTTCCACAGAATGAAACACTATATCTAGATTTATTGCTCTTTAATTTTAAAATTTTCAGTGAATTTGAACTTAGTTTAGCCGTCGCAATAATGCTTATATTTTAGTGGTTTAGTTGTCGCAATAGTTTAGTGGTCGCAATAATATTGAAAAGATTTTTTTAATGTAGGTATAGTTATTCCTATTAATTGAGTTTTTTCCTCCTTTTAGAGGTATTGACCATGTACAACAGTATGCGTGTTATAGAATGCAGTAATGCTTTTTATGTGACAAAACATTTTAAACTATTTCCACCGTTTAGACATTAGAATGCCACTAGAATTTTGCTTAGTATTGATATTAATTTAAAAAGAAAATAATAATAGAATAAATTTATTTCGATTATGAAATATGTTTTTAAAAATATCCTAAATACATAAGAGATCATTGCGACTCGCTGTATTATATTGTATGGCTTTGAGGTTGCTAATCGTGATGAAAAATATTATAACACTTACATACTTAATACTTGTTTAATAAGCGGATGTACGAGAGTATATCTATAGTATTGGGAGGAAGAGGCGCTTATGTTAGCGCAAAGTGTGAATATCACATTTTTCCGCGCCAGCTAGCTAGCTAGCAGGCGAAACCTAGGAGCTAGCAGGTAACCAAGGCAACCAAGACAACCAAGGCAACCTAGCAGGCAGCTAGCTAGCTATCAGGCGAAAACTAGCAGCTAGACACCAGGTAGCTAGTAGGCGATAAATCACCAGGGGTAAATAACCTATAAAAGTAGAAAAATATTGTATTATATTCTCAATAAATGTCTCGATATATTCTCTTCGGAGAGCTAAGTGCGATTAGGAGAGCAAAATATATCGCATGCATAACAATAACTAACTCTATACGACATTGCAGCGGTTAGAGTTACCTCCCTACATTAAACCGGCAGCAGAGTAGAGCGAACGCGTGCTGGACCGGCTGGTGATCTCGTTCGTATTGATTTCAGCGGGAGGTGCGTTCCATCCGCTCTCACACACGTACACACCCCACCCAACACAAACACAAACACCACCGCGACGACGCAGCACTCTGCTTTCCCGCCGCTGCAGATCGTCACTTCCGTTTTCCAAATCCGAAACGATAAATCACCGTTTAAGATATATTTTTAAAATGCCAAAAAATGCACTTTTCAATTAAATTTCTGTTTTGAAACTCCCCCTAATTTCCTGCAAATTTAATAAAAAACTGCAAACTATCAATATATATAATAGTTTTGGGTTTATACTCGTATATCGCTACGTTCACCGACCTTTAACTTAAACAGCTTAAACGATTAAAATAGATAACTCCTGAAGGGTTAACTTTTTATGAACCATGGGACATATGTGTCCCATTTTTCAAAATCATTTTATAAATTATCGAATACGTATAATTTATAAATTATATTTCTTCCATGTTATTAAGATATTGGAATATTATTACTAGCAAACAAAATATATTGTTTAAAAATATACTGTATTTTTTTTTAAATATCGAAAATGACCAACGAACTCTGGTGATTTTAAATAAATAAATAAAATGTATGTTCCTACTTTTTCAATTAGATTGTTATTTCTTTTAGTACGTTTGTATTCTAAGTAAAATGATAAAATATTCAAATTTTGGAAAAGTTGTAACTTTGCATCTTCACCAGAGGGATACTTACGTCCCATCAATGTATACAAAATCTATTGAACCAATTTTTACAAAATTTGAAATACGTCATGTTGTTTAGATCGCCTTTTAATAGTTCTATTTATCAAAAATGTCCATAATCTACCGCAAAGCTTATGGCCATCGAAGGGTCATTATTCATTAAAAGTTTACAATAATTAAAAAATGTTCATTTTTTCAATAGTTTAAAAATGTGCCCTGCGGGTACAGGGTAAACCTTGAAAAATATACTCCTCAGGTATCAAGTAACCGCTATGATTCATAAAAAGCATTTTTTTTCTTCAAAAAATCTAATCAGTTTAATATAAGTACAAACGACAAATGAATAAAACTATTATTTTAATATGTGCCCTGCGGCCACTGGAAATACATTGTATCCTTTATATAAACGAAACAAACAGTTTTGTTTCAGCCTTGATCAAAACAAACATGCTTTTAAAATATTTTTTCGTTGACGTGTTTTCTTAAGACCCATATATATATATATATATATATATATACTTATATATATATATATATATATATATATATATATATGTATATATATATATATATATATATATATATATATATATATATATATATATATATATATATATATATATATATATATATATATATATATATATATATATATATATATATATATATATATATATATATATATATATATATATATATATATATATATATATATATATATATATATATATATATATATATATATATATATATATATATATATATATATATATATATATATATATATATATATATATATATATATATATATATATATATATATATATATATATATATATATATATATATATATATATATATATATATATATATATATATATATATATATATATATATATATATATATATATATATATATATATATATATATATATATATATATATATATATATATATATATATATATATATATATATATATATATATATATATATATATATATATATATATATATATATATATATATATATATATATATATATATATATATATATATATATATATATATATATATATATATATATATATATATATATATATATATATATATATATATATATATATATATATATATATATATATATATATATATATATATATATATATATATATATATATATATATATATATATATATATATATTTATATAACTTGTTTAATATCAAAATTTGCAAACCGTTTTTCAACCCCTTCCTGGTATCCGATTGAGCTGACGTTTCGTTTACTTATGTAAGCTCCTCGACAATGCAATATGATTGTACCAACGGCTGATTTGATGATGGAGCCGGGATTTAGGAACTGGAACCCCCTGATGGTATTTGTTTTGTTATCATGAGTACTTTCCATTACACGCGATGACGAGGGCTGAAGATTTCCGCTGGAACTCCCTGATGGAAAGTGCTAAGATACTCGAGTTTAGGCTCGTTTGTTTTGCTGTCTTAAGTAGGTATTTTGGAGCCGTCTGAAGATGTAGCCGAAATATTTCCACTGAAACTCCCTGATAGAAAGTGCTGAGATAGTCGAGTTTGGGCTCGTTTGTTTTTTTTTTTTTGTCATGAGTATTACTATCCATTACACACTATGACGAGGGTCTTAAGATGGAGCCGGGTGATTTCCACTAGAACTCTAAAGTAAAAACTCTGTGAAAAGTAAAGCTTGTTTAAAAAAAATACTTTTTATTTATTATCTTATTTATATTATCTAACAACTGAGATAGCTTGGTGGTAACTCGTGGATTTTGATTTTGGAACATTGCAATTTAACATATGTATAGCTTGTAAAAATATAATACAATTTGATTCTAAACGAATTACCCTTTCGAAATACTTGGGATATTGAGTTTACTTCAATGTATTGAATGTAGAATGATTTTCAAATAAAAACACGTAGACCACGGTATATGGAATGCACAATTCTGCTAGTGAATTTCCTGCGAACTCACACATTTTCCAATTATTCCAGTTCGTATAATATTCGTTTGGTAACTCGAGTGCACGATCATTAATGAATAAAACTCTGAACAATTTTTATTTCCTTTCACCGAATGTGTACAAAAAATCCAAATTTTAAAATGATATTTTCCAGCCGCGACGCGGGAATTTTCGAACAAAGGAAAATTATTTGAATATAAGATTTGAAAGGATTTAACGAGATTAATTCTATTGATGCTTCGCCGCATCCTGAAAGCTTCAGTTTTAAGCTGAAACACGGTTTACCTATATGCTGAAAACTTTCAGTCAGGTGGATTTTAGTAAATGGACTTTGCATTAGTATAGCTAGAGAAACATGCTTAAAGGATTACGAGTAAAACGTTACGGTAATGGAAACGGATTA
The DNA here is from genome assembly GCA_944548615.1 of Micropterix aruncella. Taxonomy (NCBI): domain Eukaryota; kingdom Metazoa; phylum Arthropoda; class Insecta; order Lepidoptera; family Micropterigidae; genus Micropterix; species Micropterix aruncella. The sequence continues at coordinate 10,149,565 of OX155968.1, forward strand.
GTTTTACTCTTTACCTAGGATGTGGAGCATATTACAGAACTTTCAGTGAATTTAATGGTTTTGTTCAACCTGCGTTTAATTTAACAAATGATTCGTTATGAAGCGCACCACTCGACATATCTGTGTCTCCGAGGTCTTCTTCTTCTTTCTTCTTCTTCAGCCTTCAGCCTGGACGTAGGCGTCTTCCTTCTTCTTCAGCTGCTGCCCTCAGCCAGTTGGTCCCTGCTGCTTTCCTGATATCGCCCAGCTATCGTAATTGTGGTCTCCGTACGCCTCGCTTTGTGGTTCTTGGTCTTCACTGGACAAGCCTCTTTGGCCACCTCGCGTCATGCTGTCTTGCAAAGTGATTTCCTCCGACACACTTCAGCCTGTCTATGTGTTTCATGACGTTTGTCACCTTTGTATTTCTTCATTGCGCCCTCCGTCCCGGAGACTGGTTCCCAGCATCGCTCTCTCCAATGGGAGCTAGTGGGCTTCGTTTGAGTTGGCCACTAAGACCCATATGTTCAGGGTCGGTCAAACTCACGGGTCAACACCTATCCGGCGGCCTCCACTAGCACTAGTATGAAGTGCGAGCCCGGGTAGGAATCTGGCCTGCGGGCTAGTTTACCCTAGGAGTCAATATTCTGGCGCTCCTGGACGGTTTGCGCACCGTGCGGCGTCAGCCAATCGATTGTGCATTCTGACCAACAGTGGGGGGAGTCTTGGAAACAGCACTGTCTCCTATAGAGTAATCTGGTCGCAATTGGAAGTAAGGGCGTGAGTGTAAGCCCGCTGGGTAACATACATGGTTATCTCGCGGATAAGGCGTTGGCCTGTTACGGGAATGTGGCGGAGCTTGACGGTATGCTGTTTTGTCCAAGTTTTCTGCGCTCACTTCACGGGATATAGAAGGAACAATCGTTAAAACTTCCTGAGGTGACGGGTTTGCTCGTTGTAGTTGACAACTCTATTTGTATTCTATATTCATATTCATATTCATATTCATTTTATTAGTATATTGGTATACAAGTCAGATACATATTGGCAAACATCCATTCATATTAGCAAACAAAACATTTTTTTTTATCGTAAAGAAAAACAATGACAATAAACAAAAAAAAGACAAAAAAATACTAGAATAATGTAAAAAGAGGAAATACACGACAAAATGCAAAGTAATCAATAAACACTTTAGTCACCAAAGCATTTTAGACTTCACTGGAGTAATATTCCTCCAGTGAGTAAAACGCCTTATCTGTGAGGTACCTCTTAAGGCGTCTCTTAAACACGCCAAGAGATTGAGCCTGCCTAATGTGCTCGCTGAGTTTGTTGTAAACCGCTGGGCCGGCGATATAGGCTAGTCTCTCCGACTTGGATAATGCATGACTTACCGAACGTAGCATGCTACGGGATCTTGTTGGATAGTGGTGATGCACACCATTCAAATCGAAATCGGCTAGATTTCTGCGAACGAACAGCGCTACTTCCATTATATAAGTGTCATAATGCAGAGTTCTCTAAACAAAGGCCTAGCTGGCGTATCAAGCGCCACACGCGCTATTGTGCGGACTGCACGCTTCTGCATAACGAAGGCCCTCTGCCTGTCGGCTGCTCGCCCCCATAACTCCGTGCCGTACGTTAACAGTGAATGAAAATATGCAAAGTAACACATGCCCAGCGCGGACAAATCGAAAAATGAAGCGATGCGATAGAGCTGGACTAGTTGTTAACCTTATGGCGACTGCTCTTGAAACGACCGATCGACTGCCCGATACCGGGTGAACACTGAACAGCCGGGCAACTGATGCCGTTGTCCGCGATAGATTCGGTATACACCGTTTCACCGCTACGTAAGGGAGAGGACCGCGCAAACGACCTCGAACCCTTCACCAGTCGGGAGACCGAAGTAATCTGGTTGCAACTGGAAATAAGGGCGCGAGTGTCGGGCCGCTGGGTGATTAACCTGGTTATCTCGCGGTAAGGCGTTGGTCTCTTACATGTGTGTGGCGTAACTAGACGATGTACTGTTTCGTCCTAAGTCTTCTGCACTCACCTCACGGGAGGCAGAATGACCAATATCGTTAAATCTTCCTGACGTGACGGATTCGCCCGTTGTAGTCGACAGCCGTCGTATACTATCACAATATAAAGTTTCATAATTTTATTTGTGAGGGGGGGGGGGATAATTTTTCTTAGTAAAAATTGTTTTATTTTACTTTCCCCGCCCACCAACCGACGAAAAGGGAAAGCTTTGTGAACGCGCTATTTTTTTCATTTTGAGCTCACTCTGAGACGATTAAAACCATTTCCAGATGGAAGTCTGTCTATCTGTCTGTCTGTTTGCGGCTGTGTGTATTCTTCCACGATAGCGCCCAAACGCTTAATCCGATTAAGCTGAAGTTTGGCATGCAGGTATCATTTGGTCATGGTAAGATTTGGAAAGGTTTGAGTCATATTTTAATATCGAAATATTGGGCTTATAAACTTGACATTTTGGTACATATATGCCTTGTTGGGCTGGAATTACATTCACCGTTCAATATATTGACATACACGTATTATTTAAACGCGTTAAACGCGTTACATTCTCACCATACGCGCTCATCGCCGACTTTTTAATCAGGTCAATCTCCTTTCCGACGACATCACGCTAAGTCTTGAGCTATTTGCTGAGAAAGTTTTGTTGCGAAACAACCGATCTTTACACGACTGCCCAACAAAAAAGAAGTGTAAAGTGTTCAGGGTTGATCTATACATGTTTTCCGTTTCTTTATTCTACTACAACTTCTAAACGATTGGACCGATTTATAAATGTGTCGTATTGCTATAACTGGTATTTTATCTCGAATGTCATAGCTTACATTTACTGTCCAAATGTTATGTGAGGAGTTGTTTAAATATCCAGATGTCCAAATGTTAAAAAATTAACACAAATATATCGGCATTAGTGTCAAATGAAAGGTCTGATTTAGTACATTATATGGATTTTATATAATCCACAAATATTTCATAAAAAAACTGTAACGAATATAATCTTATATATGAAAATGAATCGTCGTGCGTTAGTCTCGCAGGATCTCGAAAATGACTCGACCGGTTTGAATTATTTTTCTTTTATTTTGTTTGTCTTGATTCAGGGGTGGTTTACAAAAAAAAATATTTAGGAAAAACTCAAAGAAACAACTGAAAATCGAAAAAATCGAAACATTGGCCACATTCTAGATGGCTATCGCGGCGATCGTATTTTTTGACAGCTCCATCCATCCATATTGTTTGTATCCATAACTGTTATTCATTCCGTACAATGTGTAAAATTTCAAAAAGTCGAAAAAGTCGAAAAAGTCAAAAAAGTCGAAAAAGCCGAAAAGGTCGAAAAAATCAAAAGTAAAATAATCAAACAAGGCAAAAAAGTAAAAAAAAACGAAAAAGTCGAAAAAAACCGCTGAAAAAGTCGATAAAGTCGAAAAGTCGCAAAAGTCAAAAAGGTCCTAAAAGTCTAAAAACTAGAAGTCGAAAAAGGAAAAAGTGGGAAAAGACAAAAAAGTCGAAAAAGCCGAAAAAGTCAAAAAAGTGAAATGTGAAAAATTCAAAAAAAGTCGATAAAGTCGATAAAGTCGAAAAAGTCAAAAAGGTTGAAAAAGTCAAAAAAGTCGAAAAAACAGAAAAAGTCAAAAAAGTTAAAAAAATCTAAGAAGTCGAAAAAGTAAAAAAAGTCAAAACGTAAAAAAAGTCAAAAAAAGTAAAAAAAAAGTCTAAAATGTCAAAAAAGTCGCAAAGTAAATAAGTCGAAAAAGTCGAATAGGTCGAAAATGTCGAAAAACCCGAAAAAGTCGATAGTCAGAAAAGTCGCAAAAGTTAAAAAAGTCGAAAAAGTTGAAAAAGTCGAAAAAGTCGAATAGGTCGAAAATGTCGGAAAAGTAGAAAAAGTCGAAAAAGTCGAAAAAGCCGAAAAAGTCGATAAAGTCGAAAAGTCAAAAATTCGAAATAGTAAAAAAATGGAAAAAGTAGAAAAAGTCGGAAGAGTCGGAAAAGTCGAAAAGTCGAAGTCAAAGTCGATTTCGATTTCGATTTTCGAATTTTAAAGGGTGTCGCTAGGTTGGGGGGGGGGGTTGTTGTAAGATTAATGATATTAATATTCAGATGAATTACGTTCCTGGCTACTTGACAGGACAGTCTTGGGGTGACACAACCGTTTTTTTATGACATAACCACGAAATTAGACTTAGATTGGGGATTTCAATACTGTAAAGACCTCACGGAAATTTCGATCGATTTGAGCGAGCGTGAAAAAAAAATCCGTGTCGTTTTACAGTGTCCATTACAATGTCGAGAAGAAGAGATAACATAGGTCCACGAAGTCAATCAAATGTGCGGCAAGCTACTTCAAGTGCAAACCGCACTGATGTGAGATGATTCCATCATCTCGGCCGAAATACAAGATGAAGCTGTTAATCCGAAATTGCTTGCAGTGGTGCCTAGAATATGATCTATGGACTTCGCGAAGTTTATAACAACATCTCTCCCTGTATGCTCGATAGTAACTGTTCCAGGCGTTACCCGAGAGACCTAATTGCTAACACCATCACAGGCAATGACGGATACCCATTGTATCGTCGCCGATCAGTTGCGGACAAAGGGCGATCTGCAGTTGTGAAGGTCAAAGGACAAGATGTAAATGTGGTCAATCGTTAGATTGTGCCTTATTGTCCAAGGCTTTTAAAGCGCAAATCAATGTGGAATACTGCAACTTCATCAACTCGATAAATTACATATGCAAATACGTAAAATAAGAATTCAAACGAGGTGTACCTCAGTATCAGACGTGTCGCTATGTCAGCAGCAACGAGGCGATTTGGCGCATCTTTTCCTTTGCGACATACGAAAGACAATCTACAGTTGTACACTTGGTAATTCTGGAAAGTGGAATTTAGATTCCCCGTGCGTCTGGCCTTCACGATGACAAATCACGCGTGTTATAAGTTTGCGGAATTAACTTGGAATTTCCGTATTTCGCGCATGGACAACTCTATGTCCCGTGTTCGCCAAGCCATCGGTCGGAAAGCCATCATTTTTGTTTATTTATGCGCCGGAAAACAAAACGAAAAACATATTTTACCAGAATGTTTTGTGTCGAATATGAACTGCATTTATATATTATCATGTAAATTAAATACATTGAATTTATTTCAATCTCCAAACGACTTTCATTTAATCGCCAAACGAAACTCAAACCGTACATGATTCGGCCATATTATAGATTTCAATGAGTTAGATTTGGAAGGTTCATTAGGATTAATAAACGCTTATGAAGAGTTACAATCAAATAAATTTTAGGTAGTACGAAGTTCACCGGGTCATCTAGTTATAAATATAATAGTTCACTTTCTTGGACGCTAGTCGTGTTTTTTAATCTTTTAATTTTAATCTCGTTCTCATTCGTCAGAAAAGTTCAACCGCCTCCTACAGCGATTGTTGAGTATTGTGCCGTTTATCCGGGAGTTAATGGTCCCTTGCTGAGTTGGCCACGAAGACCCATTCTGTTCAGGGTTGGTCACACTCACGGTTCAACACTCATCCGGCGGCCTCCACGCATGAAGTGCGAGCCCGGGTAGGACTCTGGCCTTAGGGCTAGTTTCCCCTAGGAATCAACCTTCTGGCGCTCCTGGACGGTCTGCGCACCGTGTGGCGTAAGCCAATCGATTGTGCACTCTGACTAACAGTTTAGAGTTTCAAGGCGATAGGTGAGGGCAGCAAACCCCGCCCACCGCCCGGGCAGTTATAACGACGAGGGTCGTCTTGTCTGCCCGGGATGTCGTGCTACGACAACCCTGCGCGTACCAGAAGGGTAGAACGCGTAGGGGGTGAAATAGAGTAAACCACCCCCCCCCCGTACCGCCCCGAGAACCCATTTATTTATTTATAAAAGAATTTACAAAGTAAAAATTTACAAAAATAATACTAAATTTACCATATTCACAAAATAAAATAATAAAACAACAAATAACAAATTTAGGGCCGGTAAGCGGGGTAGAGGACGCTCCAGAAACGATGATGGTGGAGGCGCACGGTCCGTGGGCAGGTCTCGGAGCAGCCACGGGGGGGAGGAATCCCTGGATCCTGCAAAGAACGAAACGCCCTTCGGGGCGGCAAAGAGACGGACACAAAGACGGGCACTTCGGGCTGGAAGTAGCCACCGAATCACGCCACCAAGGAAGAGGGTACCCCCTGGGGGGTATCCCGAGGCCTCATGCTTTCCCAAGAAGCCACCCAGTGCTCCACAAACTCGCCAAACGACTCTGACTAACAGTCGGGGAAGTATGGAAGCAGTACTGTTTCCTACAGAGCGGGGGTGGTTGCGGACCTTACGGCGACTGCTCTTGAAACTACCATCGGCCTCCCGATCCTGGGTGAACAGCCGGGGAAAGGATGCCGTGGTCCGCGATAGATTCGGTATACACCGCTTCACCGCTTCGTAAGGGGGAGGACCGCGCAAGCGACCTCGAACTCGTAACCAATCGTAATCTGGTCGCAATTGGAAGCAAGAGCGTGAGTATAAGCCCGCTGGGTAACACTCCTGGCTATCTCGCGGTTAAGGCGTTGGCCTCTTACGGGCATGTGGTGGAGCTTGACGGTGGACTGTTTTGTCCAAGTCTTCTGCGCTCACTCCAGGGAGATAGAACGACTAATCGTTAAAATTTCCTGAGGTGACGGGTACGCCCGTTGTAGTTGACAACTCTAGTTGTGCCGTTTATCCAACAAAAAAAACTCAAAAAACGTAACTGGGTTACGTTGGTCTAAATCGGACATCAAGTGGGAGTATACGTTTCTATATCGGTCACAAAGCCACCCTACAGATTTAGAAACATCCGCCATTTACCGCGGAATGGTCATCGCTCTTAATTTTTAATCAAATCCACATACGAGCAGCCTGCTCTGCGTCATTTCTTTATTCAATTATATGGAATGGCTCTTTGCTTTCAGTCATATGAACGTCTGGCCACTTTTACGAACGCTATGCGACCAAATCACCAATCGAAATGGCCGATTTCCGGCACCCGTCCAGATGAATATTTATGGCTTATGCGCAATTGTTGCATGCCAGGAAAACTTACTTTCGAGAAAAATAATGTTGATGATTTTTTGTCTAAGAAGGTATTATTACTATTATTCATATTCATTTTATTAGTATTCTGGTATACAAGTCAGAGACAGATTAGCAAACATTCATACATATTAGCAAACAAACATTTTTTTTATCGTAAAGAAAAGATAAAATAAACAAAACAAAACGAAGAAAAAAACACAAGAATAATGTATAAAGAAGAAATACAAGACAAAATGCAAAGAGATCATTAAAAACTTTAGCCAACAAAGCATTTTAGACTTCACTCGAGTAATATTCCTCCAGTGAGTAAAACGCCTTATCTGTAAGGTATCTCTTAAGGCGTCTCTTAAACACGTCAAGAGATTGCGCCTGCCTAATGTGCTCGCTGAGTTTGTTGTAAACCGTTGGGCCGGCGATATAGGCTAGCCTCTCCGAATGCATGACTTACCGAACGTAGCATGCTACGGGATCTTGTTAGATAGTGATGATGCACACCATTTACTTCAAAATCGGTTAGATTTCTGCGAACGAACAGCGCTACTTCCATTATATAAATGGACGGCAGCGTCATGATGCAGAGATCTCTAAACAGATCAAGCGCCACACGCGCTATTGTGCGGAATGCACGCTCGTGCATAACGAAAGCCCTCTGCCTGTCGGCTTCTCGCCCCCATAACTCCGCGCCGTACGGTAGCTGTGAACGAACGTATGTATGGTGGGTCAATAAGGTTCAATGTTTATATACCTATTAATTCTAGATTGCATATAATATGTATATACAATTACAAGCAATTATACGAGAAACGAAAAACATTTACTACTGAATGACCACAACAATGTTCATAAAATACTTTACTAAATTCCAATGTAGTTACATGCAATATACACAAATAGGTCATTATAATATACCTACTACATATATAGATATAATCATATAACAAAAACTAGAGTTGTCAACTACAACGGGCGAACCCGTCACCTCAGGAAGTTTTAACGAAATGTACGTTCTATCTCCCGTGAAGACTAGCGCAGAAGACTTAGGACAAAACAATCCACCTTCAAGCTCCGCCACCTGCCCGTCAGAGGCCAAGGGAAAGGTAAACAGCAAGCAGCCTCGCCCTCTGACTACCAGTTTTGGCAGGATATCTCCGTCTGTAATTAACCTTCAGGATACCTCCGTCCTCCCGACTGGTTACGGGTCGGAAGTCGCTTATACGACCTCTACCTGTTGTATTACAGTGGTAATTCAGTTATGAATTTATCGCGGACCTGGGCGTTCTTTGCCGGTTGTGCCATACGGGATCGAGTGGCCCAAGGTCATTTCAAGAGTGGCATGACAACAGGTAGACATCCACCCCCGCTGCTTAGGAAACAGTATATTACCATAGTCTCCAGACCCCTTCAGAAATTAGTCGGAGGGCACAGCCGATTGGCTTCGCCGACCCTTGCGCAAACCGTCCAGCGGCGCTGGGATGCAATCCCGCCGGAGAAACCGGTTCACCAGCTCTGAGGCCTGAGACACGGGAGTCTTACCCGGGGTAGCCTTCCACTCGAGGAGGCTTCTGAATAGGAGCTGAATCGTGAGTTAAGCCGATCCGAGAACAAAATGGATCTTGTGGCCCAAGCTGCCGAAACCGTTCACCACTTTATCATAACAACAAAATTTATACATACATTACATATAAATATATACGTATAGGATATATATTGGGTTCCTTCCTATGTAATTGCTATTTTTTAACCCGGCCACTTGGATACTTGGGTTTGAGTTAAAATTTAAAATTTCAATAAATTTGAATTTAAGGCCTTGCTATTTTTATTCAAGAATCAGCTGTTTATTTGTTTTCCATTTATTTGTTTTTGCTTGAATATTTTCGTTTGTACAACCATGGTAAAGTAAAAAAAAATATTTTCAAATATGAGATTCTGTGCCGGTTTTTTCTATTACAGCTTCTTGCAACTAGAGTTGTCAACTACAGCGGGCTAGCCCGTCACCTCAGGAAGTTTTAACGATTATTCGTTCTGTCTCCCTGAAGTGAGCGCAGAAGACTTGGACAAAAACAGTCCACCATCAAGCTCCGCCACAAGCCCGTAAGAGGCCAACGCCTTAACCGCGAGATAGCCAGGAGTGTTACCTAGCGGGCTTACACTCACGCCCTTGCTTCCAATTACGACCAGATTACTCCAGTCTCTCGATTGGTTCCGAGTTCGAGGTCGCTTGCTCGCGATCCTCTCCCTTACGAATCTATCGCGGACCGGACCACACCCAAGCGGCGGCCTCCACGCATGAAGTGTGAGCCTGGGTAGGACTCTGGCCTTTGGGCTAGTTTCCCCTAGGAATCAAACTTCTGGCGCTCCTGGATGGTCTGCGCACTGTGCGGCGTGCCAATTGATTATGCACTCTGACTAACAGTCGGGGAAATCTGGAAGCAGTACTGTTTCCTATAGAGCGGGGGTCGTTGCGGACCTTACGGCGACTGCTCTTGAAACGACCATCGGCTACCCGATCCTGGGTGAACAGCCGGGCAAAGGATGCCATGGTCCGCTATAGATTCGATATACACCGTTTCACCGCTTCGTAAAAGAGAGGATCGCGCAAGCGACCTCGAACTCGTAACCAATCGAGAGACTGGAGTAATCTGGTCGCAATTGGAAGTAAGAGCGTGAGTGTGAGCCCGCTGGGTAACACTCCTGGCTATCTCGCGGTTAAGGCGTTGGCCTCTTACGGGCATGTGGCGGAGCTTGACGATGGACTGTTTTGTCCAAGTCTTCTGCGCTCACTTCAGTTAGATAGAACGACTAATCGTTAAAACTTCCTGGCGGGTTCGCCCGTTGTAGTTAACAACTTTAGTTGTCATCCACACATTTACTCTAATACAGACTACATATTATTAGAGACATCCAACTTAAAATTACATTGAAATGTAAATAATACATTCCATGTATCATTTAAATTTGTATTTTCCTGCCTAAAAATCCTTCTAGCACCACAAAGGAATGCGGGTATCCGTAAGATTTATATTCTGTCAAACCGTAGATATTTTAATAACTACACGATGACATTTTAATTTAAATTCAAATTGACATTTTCCTTAATATCTAGTAATGGAAATTTACTAAAATAATTTCTAGATATTAGTTATGATTATATTTGTTATTTTTATTAATATGTTAAAACCTTCATCTTTCTCTGATTTGTTTTCCTTTTACTTCTGAAGAGAAAATATGTCTATAGTAAATATTGTACACCTTATAGATAAAAGGTGTAGGACATAAAATAATACCTATCAATAGGATAAAACGAATTTACCGCGTGAAATTTGTAACTTCCGACGTTTCGGCGACGTTTCAGCTGCCGTTGTCCAGGCTAAAGTACCGTTAATCGTCATCCGTTGTTCTGCGGGTAGGCGGCAAACTGCTGCTGTTGCACCGCAAATTATAACGGTGGTGGGGTGGCGGGGTCGGTTGTAAGAGCGGTATCCTATTTATAATGTCGTACAACCACGATAGTTTTCGATTTCCTAATACCTTTCAATTTTGTACGTAAATGAAAAAAAATATAATATTATGTCGCAGTTTCGATTGGCTATATTCTACTTGCCGCTAAAAATGGATCCACAGGCACCTTAAGGTCTATCAAGCATAATGTTTTAAATTATTCCAAGATTTTTGGTTTATAAACTAACTCAAAATCACTCAAATTATCCACGAAGCATTTCGCTTACCCGTTTGGGAGAAAAATAAAAGACTTTAAAAGCGGTAGGATGTGGAATATTACGAAACTGATGGACATGGAGTAGTCCTATCTGCATCCCTTCCAATTTATTATTTTTTTGCAATGTTGAAACGCTGAAATGGAGTAGCCTTTGTAAATTAATGACTGACAGACGGGCCCCATTCTGCGCATACCGTATTAAAAGACTCTCTAAAGCCAGTGAAGTGGAATACGTCCATTGCGCTTGGTTGTAAAATTTTCAGTAAAAATGCAAACTATTGGCATGCCTCCGATGACTGTCATTTTCTTTTTATGTAGTGTTTCCTCTTCGGAAGTTGGTTAGTTCCGTGCTTCTTCTTCAGCGGCAAGAAGAATACTGCAGTCGAAGCTATCACCTACGGCTACCCAAATTACTTTGTAGTGCTATAGAGAAGTGATTTGGGTAGTATATTTTATTTTTATTTATTTATTTATTAAAGGTAAAGCACAAAATATAATTTCCTGCAGCATTACAAAAAAAAATGTGTTTGGACCAGTAGCGAAAAATAGAGCACACTGCAGCATCTTGGTCACTACGTCAACACCGCCTAACTAGGCCTAGGCCTGTACTAAGGCAGGTATACCAGGAACTATTTTACCTGTGCACACAAAAAAAACAAATATTCTAAATTATGTCTTTGTCATAAACATGTTGAAAAAAAATAAATTAAAATATCATCAAGATGTATTTGAAATTATAATAATAAAATTATCGAGTACATAAATAAAAATCAAATTCATAATAATAGTAAATAGATAGATAGATACCTACTCAGTATATATATATATATATATATATATATATATATATATATATATATATATATATATATATATATATATATATATATATATATATATATATATATATATATATATATATATATATATATATATATATATATATATATATATATATATATATATATATATATATGTATATATATATATATATATATATATATATATATATATATATATATATATATATATATATATATATATATATATATATATATATATATATATATATATATATATATATATATATATATATATATATATATATATATATATATATATATATATATATATATATATATATATATATTGGTTTCATGAAAAGTTACTTATCTAGGGTCTTGGTGGACCTGAAACATCCAACGATATTTGATGTCCTCTTTAAATACTTTGGGCAGCAGCGCCTATTTTCGCATTTGATAACTAGAACTGAGTATTCTTAGTTATTGCAGCCGAATTACTGTATGCCCTTGGATGTAATAGGTACAGGAGAATCGTTTCTGTAACAAAAATGGATGTTAGTAACTTATTTTTATAGAAATGATTTGATTCAGAATATTTCGGCACTAGTCGTATTCATCTCGATGACATTTCTGATTTTTTAAAAATTTAAATTTGAAAAACTGAACATAGAGAAATGGGTTAGAAATTATTTACAACATCGTGTTAAATACACTATGTATATATATCTATTAATTAATACGCCTATGTATGTAATTATCATTTATCCTTTTATTAATAATACTTTATTACTAGCATTACTTTAAGTCTTCTTTTTCTCCAAATTTTCCAAATTATGTTGTCAAATATATGCATCGAAATTGTATAAAAATAGATACACTATGTAACAAACTATAACACAGGTATCACTCCAGACAGACTTTGGTGTAGTGGAGCTGATAACATCCATTAAATCTGTACTTTCTTTGCTCCACAAACAATATTATATATTTGTTAGTTTCTAAACTTTAATTTTTGACAACATTGTAAACTTTTTTTTTGGATTTAAGTAAATAAATTAAAAAAAGGAATAAAATTGATTATGATAATCTATGGGTGTTTTTTAATAGTGAACAAATGTATGGTGTAATTTAATTTGAATATTGTGTGTGTATGTGTGTGTTTGTATGTGTGTGTTTATGTATGTTTGAATGTGAGTAAGATGTTGAGTAAAATGATGTGTACTTTAAGTGTCTGTATTAGTCTATTAATGTTAAATATTTATGTTGGGTGCTCGGAGTCTTGGCATGCTCCGAGCACCCAAATACATCCCAATTCTCTAAACAACGTTTTTAGTAGACATATCAGGAACCCCAGAAATTGCTGTTGAAATTGCACCTAAGAAATTGATAGAAAACACATCGATTAGACACAGAAACTACAGTATCTGTAGGCTAGCCAGCAGTGGATTTTTTAATGTTGCCCGATTCCAAAATGTACAAGTCCAAATGACGTATGGTATACTGATATGGGGAAATTCCACAGACAGTTATAAGATTTTCATTTTGCAGAAAAGTGCACTGAGAGCAATTGCAGGAGTATCTCGTGATACACACTGCGAACCATAATTTATTAAGTACAAAATATTGACTTTTACCTCTGAATATGTTTTAAAATGTCTATTACATGCTAAATCTAATATAAACGACCAAGAGGTAATCGGGAATATGCACTCACACAATACACGCAGACGCGATGATGTTGTCCTCCCTAAAGTACGCCTTACGAAAACACAAAAGTCCTTTAGATATTTGAGCTTCAATCTCTTTAACTAGCTACCACTCTCCACAAGAAAGATGGAAACAAAGGCGTTTGAAAGGTTTGTTAAACAAAAGCTGCAATCCAGACATGCTTTCTATAAGCTGGGTGATTTTTTTGAGTATGCCAATTCTTTTAAATTGGATTAACATTAATATGTAACTTTCTGCTACATCATTTTCGTTTTATTGTTTAATATTATAAAAATCAAAGACACATATTTGTCAACAACAACAACAAAAATGATAATATTATGAAGTTAATGTTTAATATGTATGTAGATTACAATGTTTAACGTAACATACCTGACCATCTACATACGTTGTTTTTTTCTTCCAATTTTGTTTTGATTTATTTATTTATTTATTTATTTATTATAAAAGGTACACAAACAATACTCTAATATTACATGGCTATCGCTAACATTTTTACTTTGTTTCTAATTAGGGTATAATATTATATGCGTACTCCGCATGCTTAATTTATAATTGCGTATGTGCCATATCTCATGATTTACAAAATTATCAAAATTATCAAAATTATCAAAAATTATCAGTACAAAAATTAATATCCTTAAAAATTATCAAAACAAAAATTAAAAATTTTAGAAATAAGTTTACAGTGAATTCTGAAAAACAATTAAACAATGAAATGGTAAAACATAGATCAAATATTGTCTGGAATAAAATAATAAAAACATAAAAATTATCAAAACAAAAATTAAAAATTTTAGAAATAAGTTTATAGTGAATTCTGAAAAACAGTTAAACAATTAAATGGTAAAAATTGATACTTTCTATTGCGTGATTATTTTTGTATATAGTGCCTAAGATGCCTATTAATATTTTTAGAATAGTTCACGGACTTAGTTCTGTTTTGTTTTTAATTTTTTTGTTAATTTTTTGTCTGCCGTGTAAAGCCGAATTTAGTCAACGATTACTGTCAACTGAATATTTCTGTTTGATTAGTTTTATATAAATATCAATACGAGTATATTACTAGCAACTGACGATTTCTAATATGCGATAACTAGCTTAAATTGATTATTCATGCTTTTATTGTATATTCTGAATGAATAAATTGAATACTGAATACTGAATACTGGATTGCCTGGCCGTACTATTAAAGACCTATTCAGTCCAAAATCTTGAAAGTGTCATTTAAGGGGTCAATTGGGCATTCTTCCCGGTGACCGCGCGGTTAATTAAGAAAGTCGACCGCCTCGCCGCTATTGGCGAACATTTTATCGATTCGGCGAAAGTTTCGCGATTTAGGTAACGCGGCCGAGGGTAGCGCGGCCCTGACTCTCTTTCCCTGATAACCTGAACGCTACTGATTTTTATTAATATAACGTCGGTCGATAGGTTTCGCGTGAACGCTTACGTGAGTGCTGTCATTGACATTGAAGTAATGCAGATACGACACTTGACTTACTAATACAATCTATTAGGTGTGACACACCTATGACGTTTAAGATCAAAAATGTATGCCAAAAATTTCATTAATTGTAATATCTAACAGTAAATGAATGTAGTGTTACAGATTAGCTGAACTTAATTTATGATTTTATGAAAGTAATACATTGAATACAAAATAAATATTAAGTACACTACTTTATTAAGATAATAACACAAAAAGTATATCAATCGCCTGTCAGCAAGACATGATTGAATTAAACTATTTACATATTGTGCAGCATGGGATGCACTCGGTTTAATTCTCTTCATTGAAGTTTTTAAGTTTTGAAGACATTTTTAGTTTTTTATCAGGCGCAAAACCAAATAAAGCGGATGATTTGCCGACACGTGAATATGCCACGCATAACTGACCATGAGAAAAACACGGATTTACTGTTGATGGTTTGATAGTTACCTATCCAATAGGGTACAAATTGTCACCATCCAGGGCCTCCAGAGTAAAAGCCAGCATCTCACGTATGGTGTGCCACAGGGTAGCGTTTTGGGACCCATTTTATTCCTCGTCTACATAAATGACCTATGTCAGTTACCAGTAGGTAAAATCATCACGTATACCTATGACACTGTTATACTATTCAAGGGTTCAAACTGGGATTACACATTTGAGAAGGCAAACGAGGGCATGGAAATTGTTAAAAATTGGCTAGGAAACTTTATGTTGACGCTTAATGTTGGCAAAACCAAATACATGCCATTTAGTATAACAACCAGAGGTCAACCCACTACTAATAAAACTATTGTAATACACGAATGCGATAGCATAGAGTCTTGTAACTGTCAGCCTCTACAAAGAGAAATATCTTGGAAATATCTAGGCATCACTCTAGATTGCTTTCTCCGTTGGGATTCTCATATACATAGCGTGGCTGCGAAGGTGCGAATCCTTAGATATGTTTTCAAAGAACTAAGGAATATTCTGGATTCCAAAACACTAAAAACTGTTTATTATGCTTTATGTGAATCGCTTATTACTTACGGCAAAATTGGATGGGGTGGATGTGGTAAAACCCTGCTAGAGCCATTGCAAGTTGCGCAGAAATTTATATTAAAAATTATTCTACGTAGACCATATCGCCATCCCACTAATGAACTGTATAAGGAAGCTAAAGTTCTTGATTGTAGGCAACTTTTTCTAAAAACTTCCCTCTTAAGGCTATTTTTGGACAATAACTCAAATCTAGGAATAATTCAGAACCGGCGACCAACGAGACAAGTTGTAGAAAATAGCTTAATAATACCCAGAAGGAAAACATCATTTGGTCAAAGACATTACTCTTTCATTGCGCCGAGATTTTACAATCTGATCAATATGGAAATAAAAATGAATTTGACATTTAGGGAATTCAAAAATAAATTAAAGAAATGGTTATCGAATCATGACAGACTAACCATACATCAAATGTTAGAAATAATAGTATAATAAAACTTAGGTGCACAAATTATTAACATATTTTTAAACTTATATGTTAAGTATTTTTTAACATTGAACTAACTACCAAAAAATATTTGACTTTGACAATGAATTATACTTTTAGACTAGGTATTTTTATATTAAATCTTATATTACTTAACATAATATTAAATATTAATGACTGTTTCTTTCTTTTCTCACATATAACTTTATTTATATTATTTAATCGAATTTTATATTATATTTATTGCCGATTTAATAATGGAATTGCATTTTATTTATTATATATTTTTAATATTTTTTATTATTATTATTTTTTATTTTATTCTGAAGACCACATTTTAGGGCAATTTAGTGTCATTAGCTTTTTACTAAAACTTGTACATTTGTAGGCAACCAAGCAATCAAGCAAACTTGATTGTAATATTGGAGTCCTGTCCACCCTAGAACGGGCTAGTCCCAGTTGGGTGACAGAAACAAATAAGCAAAAGGTTAAGGTTTTGCCATTCGGTTCCTGTTATTTTTGTAAGCTAATCAATGTTTTATAGTAATTAATTCTTAAATAAATAAATAAATAAACTTTTTGTATTGGAAAATGTTTTTTCTTTTATTTTAATTTTTCGTCAATTTTCGAATTTTTGTTTTTAATAGTTATTCTGCTATTCGGGACGGAGACAAATACAAAAATCAAAACCATGAAAATCGGTCCATCCGTTCTCGAGTTATAAGTGTTCGAACAAACCCGACTTTGTTTTATATATATAGATTGATCCATAATTACCTATACGGTTTTGCTACTTTGGTGTATTTATTTATTGTTTTAACCCTCCAGCCGCGGGGATTTTCTCATTTTTTCGTACAAATTCGCGAGGAGATTTTAGTAGCTATTTTAAATTATAAATAAGATAAAAAGCCTAAGTTGGACAAACGAAACGGCCCATAGCAACTCGATTGATAGAACACATCAAAGCTGTTAAAAACGTTTAGCGAGAAAAATCGGCGATCTGCGAACATATATCGGATAGCGGAAGTAACCACTGGATGCAGTTTCAAAATCCCATTGTGCTATCCAAAGAACAATTTTGCTTTCCTCGCATGATCTGGAAAGCCATTGATATAAGAACAACCCCGAACTTCAATAGAGACGACGGTTACAAACTCTCTTCTACGGGGAACCGTCTTAAAATGTTCCGTCAAAAGCCGGACGCAAGGATGTAAGACAGGATACAGTGAGTGTTGTATGCACAACGGACTTTCGAAATTCGCGCTTGCCGAGCCCTCCCCCCCACCACCGTTTGAACTAAATGACCACTAACATCAGGTAGAGGTCGCGCAAGCGAAGTTGAATCCGTGACTAGGCGTGCCTAAGGCGTTGGACTCTCGCCGGCTCGTGTGTGGAGCTAGAGAAAGGGCTGTCTTTTGTCAGTTGGGAGCTAATGGGCCCTGTTGGAGTTGGCCACGAAATTTAATTTATTCAGGGTCGGTCACACTCACGGGTCAACGGCCATTCGGCGACCTCCACGCATGAAGTGCGAGCCTGGGCATGACTGGTCTGAGGGCTAGTTTCCCCCAGAAGTCAATCTGCTGGCGCTCCTGGACGGTTGGCGCACCGTGCGGCGCCAGCCAATCAATTGTGCATTCTGACTAACAGTCGGGGAAGTCTGGAAACAGTACTGTCTCTATAGAGCGGGGGTAGCTGTTCACCTTACGGCGACTGCTCTTGAAACGACCGTCGGCTACCCGATTCTGAGTGAACAGCCGGGCAAAGATACCGTGATCCGTAATAGATTCGGTAGACACCGTTTCACCGCTACGTAAGGGAGAGGACCGCGCAAGCGACTTCGAACTCGTAACCAGTCGGGAAACCGGAGTAATCTGGTTGCAACTGGTAGTATGGGCGCGAGTGTCGGCTCGCTAGGTAACATACCTGGCTATCTCGCGGTAAGGTGTTGGTCTCTTACGGGCATGTGGCGGAACTTGGCGGTGGACTGTTTTTGTCCTAAGTCTTCTGGGCTCACCTCACGGCAGATAAAACGATCAAATTTCGTTAAAACTTCCTGAGGTGACGGGTTCGCCCGTTGTAATCGAAAGCTCTAGTTGTCTTTTGTCAGTGGACCTCTAAAGTCTGTTATTTTCACTGCATGGGAGATAGAACGACCTAATTCCGTTAAAACTCCCTGGGGTGATGGATTCGCCCGTTGTGTTTGACACCCCCAGTTGATCATAAAATAGGCCACTCAGATAACTGTAAAACAGTACCGTCTCTATTTTCTCATTATCCTAGGTATATATAATTATGTTGTTCAGTTAGACCGATTTTTAAGTAATCGATATATAAATATTTTTCGTCTTCCCAGTATAATGCCAAAAATAAAACATTATTCAGGTTATGGCAATCGCGCTAAGAAGGCCATCTATGTCGTGTTTCTTGGCAGTTAGTCAGTCCGGGAGGGACATGTCCGCTTGGAAAGAACGGTTATCAGTACTATATAGGCCGATTAGACTACACAGACTGTCCCGTCACCTATATCAGGGTCATCAGGGCAGTAATCAATTTCTAAGAAACCTCGAAGGCTGTCGAGTAAATTATATGGTACGGCTGCGAATGAAAATAATAATGATATTACTATTGGAATTATATATGGGAACAGTACCTTTTTATTATCACAATTCAGGCTTTTCATTAAGGTTTTGTCCTATATTCATATTATTGTCATATGTCATATAGCGTATTATGTTAAGTAATGTATAATTACACAACCATTAATAATTATAAACAAACATTTACCAAAAAAAAAAATACCGACTCCATTTTTTTTAATGTGCAGCAGCCATGTCATGGTGATACTTAGAACGGGCTATCATAATTGAATGCGTATACAAAATTTTGTGTCTGTGCTGTTGACCGTTAAGGAGTTCCTCGTTGGAAGACAACCCTCGGTGCCGCAGTCCTGTCTTGGTAAAACTTAGAACGGGCTGTCGTAATTGAATGCATATACAAAAAAAATGTATCTGTGCTGTTGATCGTTAAGGAGTCTCCTCGTCAGAAACCAACGCTGGGTGCAGCAGCCATGTCATAGTGAAACGGGCTATCATAACTGAATGAGCGTACAAAATATCGTGTCTGTGCTGTTGATCGTTGAGGAGTCCTCTCGTCGGAAGCCATCCCAGGGTATAGAATTAGGTCATGAATACCATAAAAAAATACATTGTCAACGGAATTGAATCAACATGTGCATTTTCTACTTCATATGATAATATTTGAGGAGTTCCCTTAAATCCTCATGGATCCCATTATTAGAACAAGTTTTTGATAAAAATGAAACCAATCTACAAGTATATACTTTAAAAAAAAAATATGTCTTTTTGAAATCGGTTCATAAATGGCAGGGTTCTGAGGTAACAAATATAAAAAAAAACAGAAAATATAACCTCCTCCTTTTTTTAAATCGGTAAAAAACGTTGCATTATCGGAGTTTGGCATGTTATCCAACAAATTTTTGATCCTCTTTTGGAGACTATTTTTTTTAATGTCGCTGTTCTTGAGTTTTTAATATTTTTTAATTCGACTACATTCGAAGTTATGTTATAACTAGTAACATGCACATTTTATGTATAATTTTGTTCTCTGACTATTTCAATTCGATTTTTTTACTATTTATTGCAATGCTATTTTTCCATCCATAATTATTACAATTTAATTATTTCACTATTTACTGCAATGTTATTGATCCTTAATTATTATTTTCCTTATTTTATTATTTTTATTATTTTACTTATTTTCCTTATGTGCGTCGCGCATGTGAAACACATCTATAACGCGTGTGCTTGACGTCAGCAACTCGTGCGTAGCGCGTTTGAAATGCGTCTACAGCGCGTCTGCATGACGTCAAAAATCCGTGTGAAAAGTGTCGTCAGCGCGTCTGTTTGCCGTCAACAACCGGCGCATCGCGCGTGTAAAACGCGTCTACAGCGCGTCAGCATGACGTCAGCAACCAGTGCATCGCGCATGTGAAACGCGTCTACAGAGCGTCTGCATGCTGTAATCAACCCGTGCGTCGCGCATGTGAAACGCTTCTAAAGCGCGTCTGCATGACGTCAGCAACAGGTGCGTATCGCGTGTGAAACCCGTGCGTCGTCCGCGTGAAACGCGTCTACAGGGCGAGTGCATAACGTTTGCAGCCCGTGGGTCGCTCTTCCGCAGCGCGCCTGCATCGTGTCTGCAGTCGCGCGTCCGCATTGCATCTGCAGTCACTCAATAAAACGGAAACCTAAGTTGGACTAAACGGTGGGGTTTTTTTAATTAGACTTTTGTTTCACTTTAGCAACTCCCGTAATTAAATAGAATTAATCAAAATTCCCTCCGAGGGATTAAGTATTAAATTATTATTCATCGCGCCTTTGGAATCGTGCGCGGTTGGTAGCCCTCGCCTAATTTCGTTAAGATAAATTATGAATAATTCAGCGGCCTGGGGTAATTTGGCCAACCTAACCAAACGGCGATAAAAAAATACAGCCTGGCAGCTCCTCCGGTCAATTTTTAGAGCGACGACACCGCAGGGGCAGAACGAGAAGTTTTACTTTTATACTTTCTTACACGGATAAACTAACAAGTAAATATATTAAAAAGATTAAAAACCACGACTTACTGAATGTAAACTATTGTATTTATAATTAACTAGCTGTTGCCCGCGGCTTCGCACGCGTTAAATTTGGGTTAAGATAGATCCCTTTTTCCCAGTCAAGTGGTAAGTTTTTGCGTGTAATATATAAAGGTATCTAACGTCCTTCTCTGTAGGTACTCCTGTCAATATGTACTTCATGATGATCAACTAAGTAATTAAGGCGTGAAGATGTGACGATCGCGGTGCTTGCGCTACGCATGTTATCGAGACAAATGATGAATTTATAATGAGGTTCTAGCGCCTTCTCACGTCCGGGAACCGTCGCGCGCGACTTCTTTTTTGATTTTTAGGGTTATTTACCTCTTCTCACCCCCTAAGTGGCAGATTTAAAAAAAATATGAAACATGCATTTGCTTATTTGTTTATTATCATTTAAACCCCTTTTCACCACATTAGGGGTTGAATTAAAAAAATACTAAATACGTATTTGCCTAAATGTTTATTAGAGTATACAATTTCCATCTAATATCGTTTCTCCATACAAATTTTAAACCCCTTTTCACGCCTTTAGGGGATGAATTGTGAAAAAACGCGAAAGACGTATTTAATTATTTGTTTATAATAGTTATCCTACAAAGTTTCAAAATAAAAAGTCCATCTAATATCGTTTCTCCATACAAACTTAAACACCCCTTTTTACGCCATTAGGGGTGAAATTTCAAAAAAATACGAAACACATATTTGCTTAGATGGTTTTTAAAGTAATCCTACAAAGTTCATCTAATATCGTTTTTTCATACAAATTTTGAAACCCCGTTTCACCCCTTTAGGGGTTGAATTTTGAAAAAACACAAAAGACATATTTGCTTATTTGTTTATTCGAGTAATCTTACAAAGTTTCGAATTAAAAAGTATATCTATATCGTTTTCCATACAAATTTTGAAACCCCTTTCACCCCTTTAGTTGTGGAATTTTGAAAAAATATGAAACACGTGTTTCCTTATTTATTTATTAGAGTGACCTTACAAAGTTTCGAAATAAAAAGTCCATCTAAAATCGTTTATCCATACAAACTTTAAAACCCCGTTTTACCCCTCTAAGTGCGAAATTTTGAAAAACCATGAAAGACCCATTTGTTTATTTGATTATGAGAGTAATATTACAAAGTTTTGATTTAAAAAGTCTATCTGTATCGTTTCTCCATACAAATTGTATAACCCCTTTTTACCCGTTTAGGGGTTGAATTTTGAAAAACCACGAAAGACGTATTTACTTACTTTTTTATTAGAGTAATCCTTCGAATTTTCGAAATAAAAAGCACATCTAATGTTGTTTATTCCTACAAAGTGTGGAACCCTGTTTCACCCCTTTAGGGGTAGAATAAAAAAAAAATTAAACACTTATTTTCTTATTTGTTTAATAGAGTAACCTAACAAAGTTTCGAATTAAAAAGACCATCAATAACGTTTCTTCATATTAATTTTATAACCCCTTTCCACCCCTTTAGGGGTTGAATTTAGGAAAAACCACGAAAATCGCATTTTGTTTTTTTTTTATTAGAGTACTCCTACAGCACATTCCTCCTCCTACATTCGAAATTAAAAGCACGTCTAATATTGTTCATTCATACAAATTTTGAAACCCCGTTTCACCCCCTTAGGGGTTGAACTTTGAAAAAACATGAAACAACTATTGTCTTATTTGTTTATTAGAGTAATCTTACAAAGTTTCGAATTAAAAAGTACATCTATATCGTTTCTCCATAAAAAAATCGAAACCCCTTTTCATCCCTTTAGGGGCTGAATTTTGAAAAAATATGATACACGTGTTTCCTTATTTATTTATTAGAGTAATTTTACAAAGTTTCGAAATAAAAAGCACATCTAATATTGTTCATTCATACAAATTTTGAAACCCCGTTTCACCCCTTTAGGGGTTAAATTTTGAAAAAACGTGAAACACCTATTTTCTTATTTATTTATTAGAGTAATCTTACAAAGTTTCGAATTAAAAAGTACATCTACATCGTTTCTTCATAAAAAAAATCGAAACCCTTTTTCACCCCTTTAGGGCTTGAATTTAAAAAAAATATGAAACACTTGTTTCCTTATTTATTTATTAGAGTAATCTTACAAACTTTCGAAATAAAAAGTCCATCTAAAATAGTTTATCTATACAAACTTTAAACCCCCGTATTACCCCTTTAGGGTCGGAATTTTGAAAAACCATAAAACACCTATTTGATTATTTGTTTATAAGAGTAATCTTAAAACGTTTCGAATTAAAAAGTACATCTATATCGATTTTCAATACAAACTTTGGAACCCCTTTTCACCACTTTAGGGGTTGAATTAAAAAAAAATATAATACATGTGTTTCCTTATTTATTTATTAGAGTAATCTTACAAAGTTTCGAAATAAAAAGCACATCTAATACTGTTCATTCATACAAATTTTGAAACCCCGTTTCACCCCTTTAGGGGTTGGATTTTGAAAAAACATGAAACACCTGTTTTCTTATTTGTTTATTAGAGTAATCTTACAAAGTTTCGAATTAAAAAGTACATCTATATCGTTTCTTCATAAAAATGGAAACCCTTTTTCACCCCTTTAGGGGTTGAATTTTCAAAAATTATGAAACACGTGTTTCCTTATTTATTTATTAGAGTAATCTTACAAACTTTAGAAATAAAAAGTCCATCTAAAATCGTTTATCCATACAAACTTTAAACCCCCGTATTACCCATTTAGGGGCGGAATTTTGAAAAACCATAAAACACCTATTTGATTATTTGTTTTTAAGAGTAATCTTAAAAAGTTTCGAATTAAATAGTACATCTATATCGATTTTCCATTCAAACTTTGGAACCCCTTTTCACCCCTTTAGGGGTCGAATTTTGAAAAAACATGAAACGCCTGTTTTCTTATTTGCTTATTAGAGTAATCTTACAAACTTTCGAATTAAAAAGTACATCTATATCGTTTCTTCATAAAAAATGGAAATCCTTTTTCACCCCTTTAGGGGTTGAATTTTCAAAAAATATGAAACACGTGTTTCCTTGTTTATTTATTAGAGTAATCTTACAAACTTTCGAAATAAAAAGTCCATCTAAAATCGTTTATCCATACAAACTTTAAACCCCCGTATTACCCCTTTAGGGGCGGAATTTTGAAAAACCATAAAACACCTATTTGATTATTTGTTCATAAGAGTAATCTGAAAAAGTTTCGAATTAAAAAGTACATCTATATCGATTTTCCATATAAACTTTGGAACCCCTCTTCACCCCTTTAGGGGTTGAATTTTGAAAAAATATGATACACGTGTTACCTTATTTATTTATTAGAGTAATCTTACAAAGTTTCGAAATAAAAAGCACATCTAATATTGTTCATTCATACAAATTTTGAAACCCCGTTTCACCCCTTTAGGGGTTGAATTTTGAAAAAACATGAAACACCTGTTTTCTTATTTGTTTATTAGAGTAATCTTACAAAGTTTCGAATTAAAAAGTACATCTATATCGTCTCTCTATAAACATTTCGAAACCCCTTTTCACCCCTTTAGGGGTTGAATTTTGAAAAAATATGAAACACGTGTTTCCCTATTTATTTATTAGAGTAATCTTACAAACTTTCGAAATAAAAAGTCCATCTAAAATCGTTTGTCCATACAAATTTTAAACCCCCGTTTTTCCCCTTTAAGGGTAGAATTTTGAAAAAACATGAAACACCTATTTCCTTATTTGTTTATTAGAGTAGTCTTTCAAAGTATCGAATTAAAAAGTACATCTATATAGGTTTTTCATACAAACTGTGAAACCCCTTTTCACCCCTTTAGGGGTTGAATTTCGAAAAATCCGCCCTTAGTGAGCGTTTGCGTCCTAAAAGGAACCTATGTTAAAAATTTCAGCTTCCTAGGTCTAAGGGTTAGGGCTGGGCGTTGATGAGTCAGTCAGTGAATGAATGAGTGAATGAATGAATGAGTGAATCGGAACTTCTCTTTTTATATATGAGACTAGCTGTTGCCCGCGGCTTCGCACGCGTTAAATTTGGGTTAAGATAGATCCCTTTTTCCCAGTCAAGTGGTAAGTTTTTGCGTGTAATATATAAAGGTATCTAACGTCCTTCTCTGTAGGTACTCCTGTCAATATGTACTTCATGATGATCAACTAAGTAATTAAGGCGTGAAGATGTGACGATCGCGGTGCTTGCGCTACGCATGTTATCGAGACAAATGATGAATTTATAATGAGGTTCTAGCGCCTTCTCACGTCCGGGAACCGTCGCGCGCGACTTCTTTTTTGATTTTTAGGGTTATTTACCTCTTCTCACCCCCTAAGTGGCAGATTTAAAAAAAATATGAAACATGCATTTGCTTATTTGTTTATTATCATTTAAACCCCTTTTCACCACATTAGGGGTTGAATTAAAAAAATACTAAATACGTATTTGCCTAAATGTTTATTAGAGTATACAATTTCCATCTAATATCGTTTCTCCATACAAATTTTAAACCCCTTTTCACGCCTTTAGGGGATGAATTGTGAAAAAACGCGAAAGACGTATTTAATTATTTGTTTATAATAGTTATCCTACAAAGTTTCAAAATAAAAAGTCCATCTAATATCGTTTCTCCATACAAACTTAAACACCCCTTTTTACGCCATTAGGGGTGAAATTTCAAAAAAATACGAAACACATATTTGCTTAGATGGTTTTTAAAGTAATCCTACAAAGTTCATCTAATATCGTTTTTTCATACAAATTTTGAAACCCCGTTTCACCCCTTTAGGGGTTGAATTTTGAAAAAACACAAAAGACATATTTGCTTATTTGTTTATTCGAGTAATCTTACAAAGTTTCGAATTAAAAAGTATATCTATATCGTTTTCCATACAAATTTTGAAACCCCTTTCACCCCTTTAGTTGTGGAATTTTGAAAAAATATGAAACACGTGTTTCCTTATTTATTTATTAGAGTGACCTTACAAAGTTTCGAAATAAAAAGTCCATCTAAAATCGTTTATCCATACAAACTTTAAAACCCCGTTTTACCCCTCTAAGTGCGAAATTTTGAAAAACCATGAAAGACCCATTTGTTTATTTGATTATGAGAGTAATATTACAAAGTTTTGATTTAAAAAGTCTATCTGTATCGTTTCTCCATACAAATTGTATAACCCCTTTTTACCCGTTTAGGGGTTGAATTTTGAAAAACCACGAAAGACGTATTTACTTACTTTTTTATTAGAGTAATCCTTCGAATTTTCGAAATAAAAAGCACATCTAATGTTGTTTATTCCTACAAAGTGTGGAACCCTGTTTCACCCCTTTAGGGGTAGAATAAAAAAAAAATTAAACACTTATTTTCTTATTTGTTTAATAGAGTAACCTAACAAAGTTTCGAATTAAAAAGACCATCAATAACGTTTCTTCATATTAATTTTATAACCCCTTTCCACCCCTTTAGGGGTTGAATTTAGGAAAAACCACGAAAATCGCATTTTGTTTTTTTTTTATTAGAGTACTCCTACAGCACATTCCTCCTCCTACATTCGAAATTAAAAGCACGTCTAATATTGTTCATTCATACAAATTTTGAAACCCCGTTTCACCCCCTTAGGGGTTGAACTTTGAAAAAACATGAAACAACTATTGTCTTATTTGTTTATTAGAGTAATCTTACAAAGTTTCGAATTAAAAAGTACATCTATATCGTTTCTCCATAAAAAAATCGAAACCCCTTTTCATCCCTTTAGGGGCTGAATTTTGAAAAAATATGATACACGTGTTTCCTTATTTATTTATTAGAGTAATTTTACAAAGTTTCGAAATAAAAAGCACATCTAATATTGTTCATTCATACAAATTTTGAAACCCCGTTTCACCCCTTTAGGGGTTAAATTTTGAAAAAACGTGAAACACCTATTTTCTTATTTATTTATTAGAGTAATCTTACAAAGTTTCGAATTAAAAAGTACATCTACATCGTTTCTTCATAAAAAAAATCGAAACCCTTTTTCACCCCTTTAGGGCTTGAATTTAAAAAAAATATGAAACACTTGTTTCCTTATTTATTTATTAGAGTAATCTTACAAACTTTCGAAATAAAAAGTCCATCTAAAATAGTTTATCTATACAAACTTTAAACCCCCGTATTACCCCTTTAGGGTCGGAATTTTGAAAAACCATAAAACACCTATTTGATTATTTGTTTATAAGAGTAATCTTAAAACGTTTCGAATTAAAAAGTACATCTATATCGATTTTCAATACAAACTTTGGAACCCCTTTTCACCACTTTAGGGGTTGAATTAAAAAAAAATATAATACATGTGTTTCCTTATTTATTTATTAGAGTAATCTTACAAAGTTTCGAAATAAAAAGCACATCTAATACTGTTCATTCATACAAATTTTGAAACCCCGTTTCACCCCTTTAGGGGTTGGATTTTGAAAAAACATGAAACACCTGTTTTCTTATTTGTTTATTAGAGTAATCTTACAAAGTTTCGAATTAAAAAGTACATCTATATCGTTTCTTCATAAAAATGGAAACCCTTTTTCACCCCTTTAGGGGTTGAATTTTCAAAAATTATGAAACACGTGTTTCCTTATTTATTTATTAGAGTAATCTTACAAACTTTAGAAATAAAAAGTCCATCTAAAATCGTTTATCCATACAAACTTTAAACCCCCGTATTACCCATTTAGGGGCGGAATTTTGAAAAACCATAAAACACCTATTTGATTATTTGTTTTTAAGAGTAATCTTAAAAAGTTTCGAATTAAAAAGTACATCTATATCGATTTTCCATTCAAACTTTGGAACCCCTTTTCACCCCTTTAGGGGTCGAATTTTGAAAAAACATGAAACGCCTGTTTTCTTATTTGCTTATTAGAGTAATCTTACAAACTTTCGAATTAAAAAGTACATCTATATCGTTTCTTCATAAAAAAATGGAAACCCTTTTTCACCCCTTTAGGGGTTGAATTTTCAAAAAATATGAAACACGTGTTTCCTTGTTTATTTATTAGAGTAATCTTACAAACTTTCGAAATAAAAAGTCCATCTAAAATCGTTTATCCATACAAACTTTAAACCCCCGTATTACCCCTTTAGGGGCGGAATTTTGAAAAACCATAAAACACCTATTTGATTATTTGTTCATAAGAGTAATCTGAAAAAGTTTCGAATTAAAAAGTACATCTATATCGATTTTCCATATAAACTTTGGAACCCCTCTTCACCCCTTTAGGGGTTGAATTTTGAAAAAATATGATACACGTGTTACCTTATTTATTTATTAGAGTAATCTTACAAAGTTTCGAAATAAAAAGCACATCTAATATTGTTCATTCATACAAATTTTGAAACCCCGTTTCACCCCTTTAGGGGTTGAATTTTGAAAAAACATGAAACACCTGTTTTCTTATTTGTTTATTAGAGTAATCTTACAAAGTTTCGAATTAAAAAGTACATCTATATCGTCTCTCTATAAACATTTCGAAACCCCTTTTCACCCCTTTAGGGGTTGAATTTTGAAAAAATATGAAACACGTGTTTCCCTATTTATTTATTAGAGTAATCTTACAAACTTTCGAAATAAAAAGTCCATCTAAAATCGTTTGTCCATACAAATTTTAAACCCCCGTTTTTCCCCTTTAAGGGTAGAATTTTGAAAAAACATGAAACACCTATTTCCTTATTTGTTTATTAGAGTAGTCTTTCAAAGTATCGAATTAAAAAGTACATCTATATAGGTTTTTCATACAAACTGTGAAACCCCTTTTCACCCCTTTAGGGGTTGAATTTCGAAAAATCCGCCCTTAGTGAGCGTTTGCGTCCTAAAAGGAACCTATGTTAAAAATTTCAGCTTCCTAGGTCTAAGGGTTAGGGCTGGGCGTTGATGAGTCAGTCAGTGAATGAATGAGTGAATGAATGAATGAGTGAATCGGAACTTCTCTTTTTATATATGAGATTTTATTAGGTACGTTTTTTAATAAAATATTTGCGGTTTATGTTTTTATCCATACAGATAGATGTATATTTCTGGAATGTAGGTACTCAATCAGACCTTTCATTTGACATTAAACATGATGTAAATGTGTTACTTTATTGACATTTGGACATTTATTCAAGTATTTTTCTGACATGTTGACAGTTTAGGTATTTTATAACACTCGGAATGACATAACGGTTCTATCAATATTACACACTTCTAAATCGGTTCAAGCGTTTAGAAGTTATGGTGGAATAAAAAAATCAGGGTTTCTACAGTAATACATAGCGGATTTTTTTTCAATGGAGTAAATTCGTAAGAGCCAAAAACATGTATCTTCGTTACTACTGGATCTATTCCTGACGGTTGTGAAACGTAAGAATGATGAAAAACTAAACTGATATTTGATGAATGTCAACACGCACCGCGTAACACGTCGAACTATATTAAAGATGCTGCTATCTCCTATTATTAGAGCAAGAGGTCGCGGAACGTACCCAATAATAACAGGTAGGACAGAGCGTTTCTAACAATATGACCCATTTCTAAATCGGTTCGAGCGTGTATAAGTTATAGTGGAATAAAGAAACGGAAAACGTACATAGATGAATCCTTAGCACATAACAATTCTTTTTTGGGCATTCGTGTAAAAAGGGAACATTTGACTTTATGGGCTTAACCCCTAGAGCCCCAATTGGCAGATATCGGCGACAACACGATTCAGCGTGACGTTTAATTTTATTTTAATTTAATTTGTTTTATTTTATTAGGTTTTATTATGTTAATATGTTTTATTTTAATTATGTGTGTAATTAGTGGTTTGGCAGTAATTAATGTTTTGGTGAGACAGTGTCATAATTCAAATTTTTTACTAATTTTTACTAAAATTTTTTGGGACATCAACTTGTCAATCGGCTGAGGGGCTGAGGCCTGAAGGGTTAAGGGTGATATCGTATTTTGCTAAAAGTTATTTTTTCTTTTAGGAAATCTCCAAAATTAGACGTTGTAATTTTTCTCTACAATAAATGGCATAATTGTGAATTTTGTTTCGTATTGCAAGTTTCATCTATTTATTCATTTTAGTTTTATATATTTCCATTAATATTATATTAAATCATGGAATCGGAAATCGAAGATCAGTGACAATAACTCTGTATGTTCTTCAAAAAAATACAATACTTGGTTAGTCAGTAGGACTCTTTCGCTCCGAAACTGCAACAAAAATACAACTATCCATATGATGCTGCTTTTAGTTATATTTTTCTTTTCTAAATTTGTTAATAAACGCTTATATACGCGTTAAAAACGTTTCATGCTATATTTTGACATTCCAGCTATCTTAACTCTTTAATACCCACTTAATAATATACGCTTTTTAATTAACGTCAACAAAAACCATGAAAGAAAGCCATATCGCGCGAAGTTACTGCCGGTGTTACGGCCATAATGTAACGGTTAGTGACCACGTGATTCCTCCTTATAAAGTGTTACAGTTGTCGACGTCATCGCCCTCTGACGACCGGTTTCCTTCCTACTCGCATAACCTAGGGTCGGTTGATTTACAGGCCTCGTTACGTGGGAATTATCCTCACGTTAGCGCGGGTGGCGCTTTCGGGAAACTAGACCGGGTCAATTGGACGCGTCGCACAGTGGATCTTTCACCCTTGATGTTCATATCTTTTTTCTAGGGCCTTAAAATCTTGTTACAATAAATACCCGATACACATTAAAACGATACACCTGACAGCCAGACATGAAAGAAGAAGGAAGAGGCCTACGTCCAGGAGTGGACCAAGCCAGGCTGAGGAAGAAGAAGACACATTAAAACAACTGGAGCTGTCAACTACAACGGGCGATACCGTCACCTCAGAAAGTTTCAACGATATTAGATCGTTTTGTCTCCCGTGAGGTGAGCGTAGAAGACTTAGGACGGTAACAGTCCACTGTCTAGTTACGCTACTCGTGAACCGTAAGAAGCCAACGCCTTACCGCGAGATAACCAGGTTAATTACACAACGGGCCGACACTCGTGCCCTGGCTTCCAGTTCCACCCAGATTACTCCGGGCTCCCGACTGGTTACGGGTTCGAGGTTGCTTGCGCTGTCCTCTCCCTTATGTCGCGGTGAAACCGTGTCTACCGAATCTATCGCGGATCACGGCATCCTTTGCCCGGCTGTTTACCCGGAATTGGGTAGCCGATGGTCGCTTCAAGATTAGTCAACGTAAGGTGAACAACTACCCCCGCTCTATAAGGGACAGTATTGTTTCCAGACTCCCCCGACTGTCAGTCAGAAGCACAATTGATTGGCTGACGCCGCACGGTGCGCAAACCGTCCAGGAGCGCCAGAAGATTGACTCCTGGAGGATACTGGCCCTCAGGCCAGAGTCCTACCCGGGCTCGCACTTCATACGTCGAGGCCGCCGGAGGGGTGTTGATCCGTGAGTGTAACCGAATCTGAACAAATGGGCCTTCGAGGCCAACTCCAACAGGGCCCATTAGCTCTCTAAAACATGATGACAGGCGGCCTCGAAGGCCCTGTCATCATGTTTAAGAGAGATATGATATATTTGAAATGATATATTATATTTTGTTTTATTTGTTTCAGGAAAATTACAAAAAAAAGAGCCTAATACTATAATATACATACAAAGGAGAAAATACCCCAAAGCAAGGGTCATTTATTTATAAATTCCATGTCGCATGTCAACTAAACTTAGCTTACCCTATAGCGGACATCATACTTCATTAGATATCTATATCAATCATTTATAAATGCACAGCTAGAGATAAATGTAACCCACAATTTCAGCAATAAGCAATATTCGATTCCATTCTAAATTTGAGATTTTGATTTTCGACCAAGTTCTGTCATCAAATACCTCACGGTGCTCCAGATTGACTGTCTGCGATACGGCATTAGTGTCGGGGTTCAGTTAAGAGAAATATCATTAACTTATCAGCTAAGTAGGTAGATTGATATATTTTTGTAAAACGCACGTACTATTCTAAATTAATAAAACGAGCTATAAAGGGTGACTTTCTAAAATAGAACAGTATGAGAAATCCGAAAATAATGCAGATGGAGGAAGGAAGGAGGAAGTCACGCGTCGGATTTTGAAAAAATGAAAAAATGCAATTATTATTTTTTTTAAACGTCCATTATTTTTACGAGAAAGTACCTTTTCACAAAGAAATCATTTATGCCAATCGTATTACAAGGCCACACTTTTCTAAGTTGTTAGAAGTTGCTCAACATTTACTTTATTTAACCTATACGTAAGAGCGACTTACACCAACGTCAGTTAAGAAAATTAATCACGGTTAAAAGCAGAAGCCATGTTTTAATCCTAAAATCGTCTGCACCTCACGCTGCTAAGCTAACGCTGGTTGATTTCCTTTACCGATCAACGATACCCGGTTAGCGAGATCAGCCGTTAGCGAGATCTGTCACAATTTTGAAGTTAGTCTGTGCGGACTGTGCTTTCGACTTCATCGTCGTTGCGACTGTTGTCTTATATTATTATTGCTGTGGCTGTTCTTTTAATTTTTTTAGTACAGGCCCTTAAGCCATCAAAATCTCAGGACCCCAAATATCGATAATTTATAACAAATATGCTATTTATTACAATTATACAATTTTATGATCCAAGAGTTTATAAAGCATTTTCTGCTTAGACTATCAATTCAATGATTTTTTCTATTGAAAAAATATCAAAAATTAATGTAGTGTAACTTGTTCGGCATTAGTCAATAGGAAAGAGCCTTCTTGGCCTTATCGCTAATCCGGCGCTGTCTTTTTAACCTAGAGGAGCAGTCATAATCGATTGTTTCATGGATAAGGATAAAATTTTAATCAACGGTATTATAATCAAAACTCATACCCGAATATTAGAAATAGTAGCCAAATGGTCGAAATAACCAAAAACCAATGGAAAAAACACTAATCAAATAAAAAACTCCAAAAAGACGATCGAGACTTATCGTAACAATGTTGACAGCTGCGCTCTACACTGTGATTAGTCAGTGCTTAGTCGATGTCCCATAAAAGCATTTTTGAAGCATCCAACGTATCTAACCGTGGTTAAATAACCTGCGTCCAAAAATGGTTGACGCAAGTCATTAACCCCTCAGGCCTCGGCCGCTCAGCCGGTTGATAAGTTGACGCCCCAATTTTTTTTCGTAAAAAGTAGTAAAAAAATTGAATTATGACACTGTCTCACCAAAACATTTATTACTGCCAAACCACTGTACCCATAATTAAAATTAAAACTATATTTTGTTCCCGATTAAATTTGCAATTAGAATATTGGAATATAATTTTAGAAAACAATAAATATAATTTTTTAAGATCAATCAAAATTCACAAAAAAAAAACTTCCATTTAGGTACCTTATGTTTTAGATTATATCTCGGAATATATTAATTTAATAACATATTTGTAAATTGATTGTGAATAAGTATTAAATTCGTAATACATCCGTAATAAAAATAGCTCCTCGGAAATAAACCTGTCTCCAAACCAAACAGACAGGCCGCGAAATATAATAGTTAAGTTTGCCCAACGGCGCCAGAAAGATGAGCTCATTTCTGCAACCCGGAAAATGCGAGGTATTACAACTAAAGCGATTGGAATCAATGGAAATGAAAGGAAAATATTCATCAATGAACATTTAACACAAAAAAACAAAGCTTTATATAAAAAAGTCCGCGAGCTTGTCAAGGATCGGAACATCAAATATTGCTGGACACGCTCTTGTCGAATCTACGTCAGGAAAAATGACACATCGCCTGCTCATTGTATATCTTCAGAGTCACAACTTAATAGTCGTATTTTTTTATAATTTCATTTTGTGATTTTTCATACTACCATCAAGCTATCATATCGCGATTTCAGCTCTCTAGCGCTGAGCATTCCCATAACAATATACCCCATAAAAATAGCATTTCGATCCTCACATCCACATCCGCATATTTTATTTACACTTATCTATCAAATCACGTAAATTATCCAATTCAAGGTTATATTTTCATATGTATTACCATTAGCTCAATATACAGGTTGTTATATACATATTATTATTATTATTATATAATTCATCATGGAGAGTAACAAAAAAATCTTCTACGCGAACGTACGCGGACTTCGTACAAAGACCGACTTATTTGCACAAAATGTTCTTTCGCGCGACTTTGACATAATAGCAATCACCGAGAGCTGGTTAACAAGTGGTATACTTGACGGTGAATTGGTAGATCAAAGGTACGAGCTTTACAGATTCGACAGGAACAAAGAGACTACAGGACTTGGCCGAGGCGGCGGAGTTATGATTGCAGCTAAGAAAGGCCTGCGTCCACGCGCCCGACCTGACTGGTGGCCCGAGGGTGTATTACCTGAGTGCCTCTGGATGACGGTGTCCGGGCATCTCCTTGCATCCAAATGTGACCTTCACATCGCGTGCGTTTACATACCCGGAGGCAAAAGTCACCAAAATCACATCGACACTTTTTAGAAACGTGCATTTCTCTGAGGGAACGGCACCCTGATGACACATTCCTAGTTCTTGGAGACTTCAACCTTCCGAATATTAAATGGGAAAGTTCGAAGGATAGATCCGTTATGCACCACACGGGAGGACTGGACCTAGTTAGTGCCTCATTTGTTGACTACATTACATTCGCTGGGCTTGACCAATACAATGGGGTTGCTAACGAGAAGGGCCGTTGGCTTGATCTCGTCCTGTCAAACGTTGA
Organism: Micropterix aruncella; assembly: GCA_944548615.1. Classification (NCBI taxonomy): domain Eukaryota; kingdom Metazoa; phylum Arthropoda; class Insecta; order Lepidoptera; family Micropterigidae; genus Micropterix; species Micropterix aruncella. The sequence continues at coordinate 10,184,238 of OX155968.1, forward strand.
GACATGTGTTACCCGTGACGAAGATCCTCTTGTTCCGGAGGATTCGCACCATCCTTCTCTAAACGTAGAAATCCATAACGCTCTATCGGCTCCGTTAAGAGAATCACCACGCTTAGTCTACAAATTTAACACCGCCGACTATTTTCAGATAAATGATTACTTATCGAAAATAAATTGGTCTGAGTTGATTAATGATATCCCTATAGACACGGCCGTAACCAATTTTTATACTGTCATAAACAATGCAATCGAAAATTATGTCCCCTATATCAAGACTCTTAAAAAACCACACCCGACCTGGTTTTCTCCTGCTTTAATACAAGTCCTTAAAGAGAAAACCAAGTTTCACAAAAAGTGGAAACGTTTCGGCAATCCCCGCGATTACGATACGTTCGCTCTACTACGAAGGAGGCATAAACTCCTCCAAAAACAATGCTATCGCAGTTTTATATCTGTTAGCGAGAATAAGATAGTTCAGAACCCTAAACATTTTTGGTCATTTATTAAACGTATTCGTAAGGGCGGCAGCCTTCCTCAATGCATGAATTACGAAGATATTGTTGCAACTGAGGGACCTCAAATATGCGAAATTTTTAGTAGCTACTTTCAGTCTGTTTACTTAGAAGACAACCCGTCAAAAGGGCCCATTTCCCAATCTACATATGATACGACACATGAACAGGTTAACCCTGGATGCATAAGCTCTATCGATTTCACTGAGGAATCAGTCTTCAAATGCATACGAGATTTGGACGTGCACAAGAGTGCCGGAAGTGATTTAATTCCGCCAATATTCATAAGGAACTGTGCTGTCCAAATTAAGAGTCCCCTCTACCTAATTTTTCGATCGTCTCTCTCGAAAGGTGTCTTCCCAGCGAAATGGAAGGAAGCACTTATTGTGCCAATACACAAGAAAGGCTGCAAAAACATCGTTGACAATTATAGGCCAGTCTCTATACTTTCAGTCCTGAGTAAGCTGTTTGAAAAGGTCGTCTATTCACAGCTATACTCTTACATCGCGCCATGTCTGCCTATACAGCAACATGGGTTCCTAAAGCAACGGTCGGTAGTTTCCAATCTGGCGGAATTTACCAATTTTACCTTAAGTGCGATGGACAAACGGAAGCAAGTGGACGCCATCTACACCGACTTTGCGAAGGCGTTCGACCGTGTTAACCATCCTATTCTCTTAAGTAAGCTAAAGAGACTAGGAGTCCACGGAGATCTATACAGGTGGATATCATCGTACGTAGCTAACCGTCACCAAGCTGTGGTTGTTGGAGGATTCAGGTCGAACTTTGCATCAATTCCGTCCGGGGTACCGCAGGGTTCACACTTGGGTCCTCTGCTCTTCAACGCCTATCTTTACGATATTAGTTCTTGTTTCATAGCTGGTCGTCACATTTTATACGCGGATGACCTGAAAATCTATGCTGAGGTGACTGACGTGGCAGACTGCCTCCGGTTACAGGAGGATATCGACCGCCTGTCACACTACTGTGTACTTAATAAACTCTCTCTAAATGCTACTAAATGTAACAGTATAAGCTTCAGCCGTAAGAGAGACTTGGTGAAGTTCAGTTATCACATTAATGGTGAAGTGATCCCTAATGTAAAATGTATTCGCGACCTCGGAGTACAAATTGATCACAAGTTGCTTTTCGATCAGCATATAGAAAGTATGGTTAGCCGAGCTTTAAGAACACTAGGATTTGTGACCCGTATCTCAAGAACTTTCTCCAATATAAATGTCCTGAAGATGTTATATTTCGCTTACGTTCGCAGTACTGTGGAATTTGCGTCCTCAATTTGGAATCCGCAATATTCGGTCTACAGAAGCAGGATAGAATGTATCCAAAGGCGTTTTTTAAAACACATCAATTATCGTGGACGCTTCGGTCTTCCTACGTACGAGAGCAGACTGGACCACTTCGGTATTGAAGCTCTAGAAGACAGACGCACTGTGGCTGATATGGTACTGTTACACAAAGTTATCCACAATACCATAGATAGTCCATACCTTGTTGAAAACTTACGTTTTTTCGTTCCTCCGCGATTAATTCGTAATTCACGCACTTTTGAGGTCTCTCGTGCCAATACCAACTACGGGAAAAATTCCATCGCTTATAGGATAATGTGCACGTACGACTCTCGTTTCTCCACCATCGACATTTTCAACCTCAACCAACCGACGTTCGTTAAAGAATTATTTAAATCAATTGCACCTAACGAGCTTGTTAACATCTATCTTTCTTAGTTATATAATTTTCATGCAACATATTAGTAGCTACTACAAATATTTATAAATATTTATTATATATCTAAAAATATCTATAAACATCAATAAATATCTGTATCTATATACCCACTATAAGACCTATTTATACCTTTATTTATATCTATATACATATACATATACCATCGTCTAACTCCTTCTTCCTAATCACTTCCAATTCCCTACCTCTCCCATCGGTTTTCTATTTTAATTTTCTATTTAACATGTACTTAGTTTATTTTACAATTAATTTTTAAGTTTAATATGCCGAAATCCAAATGTGTAATATGCGGAAATCTGTTAATTTCATAGGAAACGATTAACGGCGTAATGTTTTTCTCTTTTTCTACATTATGTTTATGCACACGTTTCAATTGTATGCGCTGTATGTTTCCAGAAATAAAATAAAATAAAAATAAAATAAATAAAAATACTTTGTTTCACTTGATTTCATACAAAAATAATAGGATATTGAGGGCCGAAAACAATTTTATATAATGATAATTTTAGAGTAACAAAACATTTTTCGCAATTAAAATATCGACAGATCAAACTTAGAATTATGTAAGAAAATATCTTTATAAGATGATTTAATTATATATCTTCGTATTGGAAACGACATAAAGGACAAATGTAATAATATTTTCTAATAAAATGCAAATATGTACATATGTACATGCACAATACGAGGTCGCACAACCACTGCAATATACATGTAAAACTGTCGCTATTAGAAATCACATTGCTCACTTATCAAAAGTAATTTCTAAGATATAAACTGACACAGACACTCCGAAATTCCAGGTTAATATTTGCATTCGAACAAATATCAACATATCGAATGGAATATTACTGTAAACTAGTTTTAGCGACAGCCCCGAAGCACACATTCAGCCATTTTCGTTAAGACGAAATATATAAGGCCGACAAGACACCAATCGATTATCGATCCCAAAAATGGTTAAATTCCACCTGCATGCTTTAAAAGTCTATTCCATTTAAAATTACATACTTAAAATAAGTTTTTTGGTCAGTAGATAAGTCGCTTTCTTATTATCGTTGTAATGGGATATATATTGTCCATTTTCAGCAACTTCTAAAGACTTTAAACAAATGTTGCACGTTAAAGATCTATTTCTAAATTAAAATAAGGCCGATTGGCGTCAAAAATCCCTTTCGAAGAAATATGAGTTTTCCAAAAAAAAAAACATGACATTTTCATTTCTCGAAAATCTATTTCGTGATTCTTTTTATATTTTTGATTTAAACAATGCTTTCGATTTTCCCTATACTATCATGTCTTAAAACCTCAACCTTTATAAAACTAATTATAAAAACTATCGTATGAACTATTATATTCGCAGTATATAATAGTTGCGTTTCGAACATACCTATTTTTTAAGTTATATGGAATAATCAATATAATATAAATATTATTTAGACATTTACCGTGAATTATATTATATTTTAAAATTGTTTAATTCATTATATATATCGTTATATAAATATAATTATTGACATTTGACGAATTTAATACTACCAATTTGCCAAAAGATTTTGTCAAGAGCATTTAGCCAATTTGTATATCGATGATATCTGTATATACGGTAGTCGACTTAAATGATAGCAAATTTAATTAGCTTAAAATTAGATAAAACTAGCTATTTCTATAGGATCCATACCTTAGGAGATCATGACCAAAACCCTTTTCGAGAATTACTTAGTTTCACAAGTTTTCCAAGCTAGTTTGATTATAGCTGGATGATCGTAGCTCGGCTACGATTGAGGCGTAGCGACCGTAGCAGATACGTTTTGACAATAGTATTATACACAGGCTAACTACGAAGAATATACGTGATGTTGGATATTTGCCAATTTTATGGAAAAAAACTTGTTTTATACTAGAAGTATCATTTTCTCAAATTATTTTACGAACTATATACTATGAAATAACTTATATCTGTAACTGAGCGCATTAATGCCTGTAGAATCCGTTAGATTTATGGCAATCCTGTGTTATATTAAAACTGAGATGTTTGTCAGGACAATGTTTAAGCTAAAATAACTATGAAGTACCTGTTTGGAATGGGAAATTTTGGACAGGGGTTTGCCCATGAGATCGTTAACGACCCATCTTAAAAATCCATCTTTTTTAACGTGCTGGTTAATCATGTCATGGTGATTTGGCATCAGTGACTGAATAATAAACGACAGATTTGACAACATGGCGGCCACGGACTGTCAATATCGACCCGCCCTTATTGTAAAACCCAATATCTAGGGACCAATATTCTTGCAAATTACCAACTTCCCAAAAATATACTTATATAGGATTATGGTTAAGTTTCCTCCCTTACTTGTCCCCCTCCCCACCACCGCATTTTTTTAGCCAAGAGGCAGCGACAAAAAGTGCAAGAGTTTTGTAAAAGCTGATACTTTCAGATCAAACAGTATTTTGACGATATAACGCTTGGGTGGAGTCAGCAGGTCAGACTTTAGACACCTGGCGTACTAGAAAAGGTGTAATTTTAATTAGTACCCCCAAAGTGTTTCGAAAACGCTGAAAATTCATCAGTAGACAGTGGATGCAATAAAGAACTCGAAACAAATGGTCCGACTGATTTGCATTGTGGCAAATACGCCGATACGTATTTATTGGTACCTATTACGCATCGGTCTAATGTGCTGCGCAATATATTGGAAATCATTTTTAACACGCTTTTATTAGGTCGACCTGTATGTAACTAACTATGTAATGGAATCTAAGGTAACTAATTTAACCAACTTTTAAGGATCGTAACGTCATGAAAATTGGCAGCTGTATGTAGTTCTGATGACAATACAATAATATGGTACTGTCGAACTGATCTGATGATGGAGTCGGAAGATATGAACTGGAACTTAATGATGGAAGATCGTATCATAGCTGTGTTTGGACTTGTAATGAACTTTGACCACGATTAGGTTCCAAGGTCTGATGATGAAGCCGGAAGATAGGCACTGGTATTCCATGACGGAATATCGTATCATAGCCGCGTGTATGTGTTTTTAGTGTTTTTTTTAAACTATTAATTTATTATGACATATGGGTAATGCTGACGCTACGCATAATATTTTTTAGCAGTCTGACCATTTATTTTGAGGTGTGTATTGCGTCCACTGGCTACTGATTTTAGCTTTGCCAGAACACTTTGGGGGTACTACTTGAAAATATACCTATCCTAGTACGCCAACACCAGGTTTTCAGAAGTCTGGCCTGCTTAATCTACCCCAGCATTCTATGGCCAAAATACTGTCTGATCTGAAAGTATCAGCTTTTACAAAATTCGCTCTTTTTGGTCGCTGCCGCTTGGACTATTATTTTATCCACTCAACTGCCACGTTGTGTCGCGTCGCTTGAAAATGCGGTATTTGCCGTGAGTAGCAAGTTCAGTGGAAAGAGTAAACAGAGGCAAAACAAACCGCAAAGTTTCACCGGCGTCTTGGCTCGCGCACGAGCCACGACGCGGGCAAAACTTTCAAGGCGAACCGCGAAAACTTTACAAGGACGCGTTTCATCCGTATGAATGTTTTGTTTATCCGCCTTTTTGTTTATCGCCACGAGCGAGGCGCATTATAGATGATTGTACCTTCTTTTTGGGGACAGTGTATATCGTACCTATGAATCAAGACATGCGAGCATGCGACACTTTTTTATGAAATATAATAAACGCACCGTCAGTTTCTGCTTTTCACGTGTCTCTAATAATAGACAAAGTTTTAAAAAAAAAAAACCCGACTCCAACCTTTCTTTAGTGCAGCAGCCATATTATGGTGAAACTTAGAACGAGGTATCATAATTGAATGCGTATACAAAATTTCGTGCCTGTGCTGTTGACCGTTGAGGAGTTCCCTCGTTGGAAGCCAACCCTATCGTAATTGAAAGGGAGCTAATGGGCCATTGCTGAGTTGGCCACGAAGACCCATTCTGTTCAGGGTTGAAGTACATTCTTCCTTCTTCTTTTTCCTCGGCGTGGTTTAGTCCACTCCTGGACGTAGGCCTCTTCCTTCTGCTTCCATGTCTGTCTGTCAGCTGCTGCCCTCAGCCAGTTGGTCCCTGCTGCTTTTCTGATGTCATACAGCCATCGTAGTTGTGGTCTCCCTACGCCTCGCTTTGTGGTTCTTGGTATCCACTGGACAAGCCTCTTCGGCCACCTCGTGTCATCCTGCCTTTGGACGTGACCTTCCCAGTCCCACTTCAGGCTGGCGATACGTTGCGGGACGTCTGTCACCCCCGTGCTTCTTCGTATTGGGAGCTAATAAGAGAAGACCGCCGAAGATTAATCTTCTCTTATTATTGACCATAATAAGAGAAGATTAATCAATTTTTGATACTATGAATGCCATCTACATATTGCATTTCGTAGTAAAATCCTAGTTGCCAAATCATAGTACGACTTTAAGCAACATAATACGAGAAGATAGTCGCATGTCTCCATTCGACATGAGTTCGAGTGAGATAAATAGTGACATAGTTTGACACGATTTAGAGTGAGAAAGATAGTGACGCCGTTTAACATGGGTTGCAGTCGCCAAGGAATGACAATTATTCTTGGAAAATCCTACATTTTTAATAGGCGATAGGCATTTCCCGAGAGGGCGCTTTCAGCATCTTTAGATTTTCATGCCATAATTTAAGTATATATACATTTTAAACACTTACGGTGATGTGTAAACAAACATTTATACGTTCAATATTATTTTCTATATAGAGATAAATTCGTAGAATAAATTTGGTAATAATGCACAGAAAGGCTCTTCTTGTGATTGAAAATCTCTGAAAAATCCTGTCAAAATCTTTCGTAAATCTCGGAGTGTCAGAGTTCAAGAACACTTTAAATAAACTGAAAACCTTTAAAATTTTACTAGTGTTACTTTCCCGGCCCAACGGGTGGGGGGGGGGGAGCATTGTAAACGCGCAAATTTTGCTTTTTCAAGATGAAGACGGAAATATCCACTTTGAGTCCCCCTGAAACGTGTTCAGAATCTCTTACCTCTTTGTATTAAACGCCAAATGGCACAATCTTTTCTTTTACCTCTAATTAACTACGCTGGTGTGGCTCATCTAGATGCGAATGAAGAACTACTCGATAAGCTAGATAGGATTCAAAACGCGTGTTTTTGCTTTGTATATTCCCTGAAGAAGTTTGATCACATAACAAACTTTCGCAGGCAAATCCTACATTTTTAATAGGCACCCATTAGACGATGTCGGGATTTTCACATACTCGTCCTACTCTTCCGCTTACTACAGTCAAACTGTCCTACTTATTTGTATAAGCTCTTCACTCCGCTTTCATCCCATGGCCTTCCATTGCGCTCTCAGGAAAATCTATTACTGGCTATACCTCAGCATTCATCAACTTTCATGTCTAGGTCTTTCGCAGTGCAGGCGGCCCAACTCTGTATTTCCGTGCCTTTACCGATAAGACGACTTGAAAACCTGAGCGAGTTTAAAAAATCGTTAAAGAGACATTTACTTAACTCATGAATACCCCCCTCCCCTCCCTTCTCCTTTGCTTGCCCCTATATTCCACTCCTTCCTACAATATCGAGTTGGCATACGTCACTAATCACTGTTTTATATTTTATACTATGATGACTATTATGTAAGTGTATTCATTTATTAGGTACTTGTAAATCAATTTGCCCACATAAACCTTTAGTCACAATAATCCTGGCGGTATGGTCGTAAGATATTGCCACTTGGCAATAGGCCCACCACATTGTATGTACTCTTATGTGTGTGCAATAAAGCTTTTCAAACAAACAAACAAGGTTGTGGTTGAAATCGGTCCACCAAGGGGCGTGATAGTCATATATCAATCAATATCAAATTTTGTACACAGATGTTTGTACTGAAAAGTTATTTAAATTTCGTCGGTCAGTATATTTGCATAAACGATTGAATCAAACTTTTGTATGCGTTGCATTCTCCCTATCTCAGGTGTCCTCAACAAAGTTCTTGGGATTCGTAATCGATAATGAGTTACGATGGCACCTACATATCGATGCTTTATGTGATAAATTGGGAAGAGCGTGCTATGCACTCTATCGCATCGCTTCATTTCTCGATTTATCCGCGCTGCGCATGTGTTACTTTGCATACGTTCATTCACTGATAACGTACGGCGCGGAGTTATGGGGGCGAGCTGCCGCCCGTCAGAGGACTTTCCGCACAATAGCGCGTGTGGCGCTTGATACTCCAGCTAGGCCTCTGTTTAGAGATCTCTGCATCATGACGCTGCCGTTCATTTATATAATGGAAGTAGCGCTGTTCCTTCGCAGAAATCTAGCCGATTTTGAAGTGAATGGTGTGCATCATCAGTATCCAACAAGATCCCGTAGCATGCTACGTTCGGTAAGTCATGCATTATCTAAGTCGGAGAGGCTAGCCTATATCGCCGGCCCAGCGGTTACAACAAACTCAGCGAGCACATTAGGCAGGCGCAATCTCTTGGCGTGTTTAAGAGACGTCTTAAGAGATATCTTACAGATAAGGCGTTTTACTCACTGGAGGAATATTACTCGAGTGAAGTCAAAAATGCTTTGGTGGCAAAAACATTTAATGATCTCTTTGCATTTTGTCTTGTATTTCTTCTTTTCACATTATTATTGTCTTTTTTTCCTTCGTTTTGTTTTGTTTATTTTATCTTTTCTTTACGATTAAAAAAAATTTTTCTTTGCTAATATATATGAATGTTTGTTAATCTGTATCTGACTTGTATACCAGTATACTAATAAAATGAATATGAATATGAATATGAATAATATCCGCGCTCGTCGCCGACGTACGGTTAGCGTTGCTGACTCTCGATATATATTCATCGCCGTATGGTGTGAGTCCCTCCAGCAAAAACATGACATTATCCTTAAATCCTTCCGTAAGAACTTGTCGGAAAGTTTTGTAGCGACACAACCATTTTTTTAATTAACATTCCGCAAAAAATCGCTAAATGTATAAATATTATTAAATTCACACTGTTTTACTACTGACGCTAAATACATGAGGGACCCCTAGCTTTAAATAATATAGTATTATAGGCTTTAGCTAGTGGAACGAAGGGGCGTGACAAGAAAATTACATTCTAGTCTTAACATTGGATTTATAGGCCCGGAAGCATCGCGCCAAATTACCTATCTGTGCCCGGCCCGGGAGCAAAGCCTATCCACAGGTTAGGAAAGACGTGTATAGTATACCAGATATGTCACACAATTGAAAATAGCCACGATTCACCTTTTCCAGGGTTTGGATAACTGAAATTTTACATTTTGTATGTTATTATTTAACATACAAAATGTGTGTGTTAGATTTTGTATGTTATTATTTAAAACACAAGAAATTTTACACAATATACCGGACATTCAACCCACATAGATACAATAATGCTCATTACTGACTGTATACTAATGAAGACTAATATAGATTATACTCAGTATTCTACGATAGAGCTGCATCTTTAACAATGTGTCTGTAAGGCAATGTTAATTCCATATCAGGTTACGCTGTGTTTGCGTCAGAGAAATCCATTGACAATGAATTTTTGAAACGCAAATTTTGAAAATATTTAGTCACCTTTAAAAATTACCCCATTGGACGCAACACACTTAAAAGTTCAAGAAAAGCTAGACGGGGTCATGTCTAATGAATACTTTGTTGAGTTATTGAAAAAAAAAATCGTGTACAAGTGTCAACCTATCGGAAGATACCGTGGTAAATTGTTGTTCAGCAATTCTGCTCTTTTCGGCTGAATATTTTCTCACAGTCGTCTTATAACATCTAAAAAATATTGTTATTTGATTATTTGCCCTGCTGCAGCTGAGAAAAGGCATTTGAGTATTCAACACGCCGAGACAATATAGTCAACGTGACATTGATTTTCGAGCAATTTTGACTTGGTTTTGTCGGATACGGATCGCTATATTAATCGCTATTCCGATGCTTGTAGCTGGTTTGAATGTCAGACTCATAAACTCTTCTTTGTCCATCCTTTTTGATAAGGACTGTGGAGTAAGGTAAGTCGATTTTGTTTTTCAATACGTCCTAGTGCGTAATAGTTGACTATTGTAAAAGGAAGAAAACGGCATAAAAATGCCTTTAAAGTCAATGAATTGTGAAAATCCCACCTTTTTGTATTTTTTAAATTTTGGTAAAGATAAATAAACAAGCATTATTTTTTATGCTTGTTTCATGGTTAATACGCGCTAAATAAATTGAGTTCTGATCAATAATCTATTTTTTTCACTTTGCGAAAAGTCATAGAAGAAATGTAACATTTTTTTGCAATTGTCATTGTGCACATTTCAATGTGCCTCAAGTGTTCTGCTTACACATTTCTTTCCATCGTTTTTACAGCATTTTATATCAAATCAACTGAAATCTCCAAATCGATATAGGGTTCGACATACATGTTTTCTCAAATTACTCTGTCCGATGTTTGCGACTTTCTCGTCTGAATGCGGAGCGATTTATCTTTATCTTTTCTGATACAATTGGAGCGATGTAAGTAGACAAAGACCCGTCTGTGTTATTTCTGATATGAACATATACTCAGCCTACGTTTAATCTGTGACTTCGCTTGCAGAGCAGCTCCGCCAACTTGAACATTTGCCAAATTCTATTCATATGTGACGTATAGGTAACATTATTACTACAAGTTTTAGTAACTTATACTGAAGAAAGATGTATGTACTTTTGTAATATATTGAAAACAAAGATGAAAACTACTATAGTAAATCTCCTCACTTTTTACACAACTGCCTAACAAATAAAATAAATTAATAGTTTTAAAAAATCACTAAAAACACGCTTTTGGGCTATGATACGATATTCACATACACACGGCTATGATACGATATTCCATCATGGAATGCCAGTGCCTATCTTCCGGCTTCATCATCAGACCTTGAAACCTAATCGTGGTCAAAGATCATTCCAAGGCTTTTCTAACAAGTCCAAAAACAGGTATGATACGATATTCCATCATGAAGTTCCAGTTCATATCTTCTGACTCCATCATCAGATCAGTTCGACAGTATCATCAAATCTGATGAAAATACCATATTATTGTATTGTCATCAGAACTACATACAGCTGCCAATTTTCATGACGCTACGATCCTTGGAAGATGGTTAAATTAGTTACCTTAGATTCCATTACATAGTTACATACAGGTCGACCTAATAAAAGCGTGTTTAAAAGGCGTGTAATGTCTGTTTTCCGTTTATTCATTCCGCCATAAGTTATAATCGCATGAACCGATATATAAGTAGGCGGTATTGTTAGAATCGCTATATCATCTCTAGTGTCATAGCTTATATTGACTGTCCAGCTATCAAGAAAATAGTTGTCTAAATGTCCAAATGTCAATATATTAACATAAATATATCCTGTGTAGTGTCAAATGAAAGGTCTGGCTGAGTAAATGACAGAAATATACATCTATATATATGCATAAGTTACATAAGCCACACATATTTCATGAAAAAACCGTAATAAAATTAATTATTAATACAAAGTCGTTTTTAAAAAAATAATATATATATATATATATATATATATATATATATATATATATATATATATATATATATATATATATATATATATATATATATATATATATATATATATATATATATATATATATATATATATATATATATATATATATATATATATATATATATATATATATATATATATATATATATATATATATATATATATATATATATATATATATATATATATATATATATATATATATATATATATATATATATATATATATATATATATATATATATATATATATATATATATATATATATATATATATATATATATATATATATATATATATATATATATATATATATATATATATATATATATATATATATATATATATATATATATATATATATATATATATATATATATATATATATATATATTGGTTTTTTTTTTTTACTTTAAATAACATTAAACAATATCTTAACGTTAATATTGACGCGAACAGATATTATTATCATTTATGAAGTTGTTATACTATTAATTAAAGCGGTTATTGTCTTTGCCAATGCATTTTTTTTTGTATGAAAAAGTGATCTTGCAATTCCTAAACCCTTCGGCTACGTAACGACCAAATTTGGTTGTACATCAGAACACCGTTGACTACGTAACGACCAATATTGACGGCTTGCTCCCGGAGCGCACAGTAATATTATTTTCTAATTCGAACGCATCCCAAAATCCATACCAAATATCTCATTATTACCATAGATACATAGACGGCCACTAGAATAATTTCGCGCGTCATTTCGCGGATATTTCTGGTAAAATTTAATTGTCAAACATCATAATTTTTTTTTTCGAGAAATCATCAAAAATTTTATTGGTGTGTATGAGCTAATATCTAAATATTTTTGTAAGTAAATAAGCAAAACAAAATATTGATTTTGATAGAGAATCTAATAAAGGTCACGATAGTATTAACAATTGCTAAATAGGGTTCCGTATTTTTCCGTAAGACAAGTACAAGTTAGAAATGCCGAGTTTTTTTCACTTTTTCGACTTTCTCATATTTATTCATAATTATCTAAGTGTTTTACAAAATGAGATTTCAATATTCTAAATACAAAATTTTAATGCGATCATTGGACAGTTATTCCTTTTTATGATTGTTATAGTAGTTCCATAGTTATAGTACTTTTTGTCGAGCACGGCGATATTGTAAGAAATGTCAATAAATTGCCGCGGTCTGCCATGAAACTATGCCGCTAATCGAAGGGTTAAGGACGCGATTTAAAGAGAATCGCGTTCTTCGTTGATTATATTACACATTTAGTTTTTTAAAGGCGATTTGCAATTTAAAGAAATGGATATGGTTTTGAAGGTAAAATGCCAATTAGTTGTAAGATTTTTCAAAATCAGTTATCGCATACATTGCATCGCTTTGTGTTGACTATTGAATATGTGGTTAAGTCAAAATGACTTATTTAGAGCGTCTGTTGCTATCCTACCTAAGTTATTAAGTATTCGAAAAAGTTGCAATCGATCATTCGGTATGTTTGCTGCGATACCAGTAGGTACACTCTTCTTAGGGTGCCCCTTCAACTAGTGGAGGTTAGTAGTCAGCTTTGCATAGTTCATTTTGTCCTTCTCCAGGCAAAACAATTCGGCGACACTCTTAATCCCGCACCATTCTCGAATGTTCCGCAACCAAGATTTCCGTCTAAGACCATATCTCCTCTTCCCTGCAACTTTTCCCATCATCAAGAGTTGCAGGAGTCTGTACATGTCGTGCCTAAGCGCGTGACCCAGGTATGCAGCTTTAGGCTGTTTGATGGTATGCCAAAGCTTGTATTTTTAACAATATTTTATCTTATTAGGTACACAAAGATACGTACATAACGTACAACGTACATAAGTACATACATACGTATAGAAGCAGACTTCATTGGCTTCTAATGCGTGAACATAGAAACAAGCATATTCTTTCCCTTCTTTATAACATCCTTAACAATTCTACCGCTCCCTCCTACCTAACCGAAAAATTCAATCACTTAGGAAGTCATGGTCTTCCACTCCGTTCCAGTTAGGATAGTAAAATTGCGATTCCCACTCATAATTCTTCTTTTTTTACCTATTCCTTCACTGTTCATGCAGCTAGGCTATGGAACCAGCTCCCGTCAAATATCAGAAACGCACCAACGGTTTCTACTTTTCAAGTGTCTCTGAAAAAGCATTTCATGTTCCTAAATTCCTAGTTATTCTACGTCTTGTCCCATCCTCTCCTATCCTTCGCTCCTTTATTCGCGAATTATTTCAAATCCTAATTAAATTATATATAATAATTTAAAATTTGTGTGTATGTAGATGTATGTGTATTTGTGTATATCATATATGTATGTACCTATGTATGTTTGAATGTGTATATGTGTATATGTGTATGTAACTAACCCTTTATCATGCATATTTGTATTATTATGTTTACTATTTTATGCCATTATCTTAGTGATAGTATTGAAAGTAGTCTATTAGTCAAATAACGACAGTACTAGTCTAAAAACAAAGGCAGTATATTTGGTATGCCCAGATACAGGCTGTTCGGTATAGTTGGGCATTCGTCTAGAATGAACGTATGGGTTGTGTTCATTTCCAATTGCTTTTATAAATAGTTACAAATTATATCTGCACGATTACACTCTGTTAACTCTCTACCAGAATGTAACAAATGAAATAAAATAAAAAATAAATAAATAAAACAAATTGGCATTTTTGTTACTTGATTATTTTTTTATGTAATGATTTTTTTTATCTTTTTTTTTGTTGTTAATTTTAATCTCTTGGCACCTAAATTCTTACACTTCCACATAGGTTTGCTGTAAGAGATTGTATTTTAGGCAATAAATCCGCATTTTGTAAGTTTTTGTTTCTTAAAATGTGCAATAAAGAATCTCTATCTACTAAGACACATAATAATCTTTCAGCTTGAATAACCTCGGCAGATTTTTCTTTCACACTGAAAGCTTCATTGGCTACTAACAATTTGAAATTTCGCCCGTATTTTCAACAAAACTCGAACCTCGGCATGCAGGAGACTCGGCATGAAAACCCGACACCTTCACCACTAAGCTACCTAGCTTGTCAGGGTAGGTCACGTTCTCTTAGCACGTTTTGGAAATTAGAGCTCGAGGAAGAGTCAGATAATGGGATCTCCTTAATCTAGCTTAGCGCATTTAATTACAGAATAACACAGGGAGAAGCAATTACACAGCGACAGGTTAACGGCCGAGAGGAAATTGCTGTAGTGATTAGGGATCGTTCGTGTGTACGCGAGTTGGAATCATAGCAGCATCTACTCGAGAATGGGTCTATTTTTCAATAATTTCCCCAAGGAAAAAGTGTTTGTTTTTTTTTAAACAACTATCAGTACAACATGTTAAAGTCTAAGACTAAAAATCTAAAGGGCTGCTACAGGGTTTAATACTCGTTCTTATCTTTAACAACATATCAATTTCTGCTATTCCGTAGACTCGTGCGGAGAAATGTATGAATTAAATTGTCATGAATACTTTACATGTATTAGATAAAGGATTCAACTCCCTGTCATCATCATCATTATAGCTACAACTAATTTTAATCCTGTAATGCACTTACGTAGTCCTCTCAAATAAATAATTTTATCTAAAATTTAAATGAACTCTGGGCTAGTTACATCGCAAAACTGTTCTAAATATTGAACACATTACGCAGTTAACTTTTTAGAAAGAAAAATCATAAAAAAAAACAAAATACCAAAAAAAACATTTTTTTTTCGATTAATATAATCTACATCTAATATAAAAGCTCTCCTAAAAGGAAAGTCACAAGTTTTGTAAGTACAACATTTGTGTTAGATTTTATCCATTCCGATACATCATTCTTCTGTTTACACGCCCTCTTTTGCAGTCCATTCTGCTCGTTTATGGAATCAGCTCCATCACTCTATCAGGCATGCACCTTCGTTGCGTACTTTCAAAAAGTTGTTGTAGAAACATTTATTTATACTTAGCCACTAACCAAATACCTCACCTTGTCCTCTCCTTTATCCTTCCCTGGGCAAACTTAGCATAAGTTACTGATATATATTTGTAAAGGTTTATTTTAAATTTAATTTTACTACTTCTTTGTGTATTTTACTGTGAAAATTAGGAAATATTTTATCAAATGGTTGACCGTAAGATATCGCTATAGTGATAAGTCCGCCATTTGTGCATAAATTGTCTTTTTTATAAAACCAGCGTAATATACATTAAATTATGTTTTTATAGCATAATAAAGTTATTCTATTCTAAAATACTTCTTAGATTTAATGTATAAAAAAATACGTTTTTTACGAAAAAATATTCTACATAAAAAACTCAGTTAAAATATTGTGAAAGATTTTTGATTTTAACTTTGTTACTGTAAAAAGCATTTCGTAAGTTTAATTTTCGGATATATATTTTTACTGTTTTTTGTAACAACTACAGTTTTTTGTAACAACTACAACAACAATTTAATATAGGTCGTTATAAAACAAACTTGCAGGTTTGAACTTGCAGGTTTGAACTATTTTTCTTTGTATAATATTATTATACAAACATAAACTACCTAATATAAAATACATGTTTGTATCTTATATGAACATGTAATATAAATATATATTTTTTAAATGCGTCAAATATGTTTAAAATTGTTTTTTTTCTACCCACTCATTTGTTGCTCACCAGTAAAAACTAACTCTGTGTTATTATAAACCTAATTTTAAAACTATATACATATATAAAAATGGATGTTGGTATATCTGTCGGGTCAGAGCTTAATAGACTTCATAACCGTTTGACCGATCATTATGAAACTTGGCACATACGATATGTATTTTTTCATGGAGAATATTTTCATGATATCTGCTTTGTTGTAACGTACCACTAGATGGCGCTGCAGCACATCAACTTCTATACAGCCGAACCGATCGCCATGATAATTTGTATACATAGACATTTAAGCATGCATAACACTTTGGAGCTATTATCTGTATTGTAACTTGCCGCCAGATAGCACTGCAACCAACTTCTATACCTTACGACCAATCGCCGTGAAAATGGGTAGACATTGGTAGTTGAGCACTGATTAATATAATATTTTTACTTACCCACGTTGTTGTAACTTGACACAGATAGTGCTGCAGCAGGAATGAAAACTTTATAAATACGAAAGTGGAAGGAACGACGATTAACATAGGCTACTAGGCAAGAGGGGGGGGGGGGGGGGGGGGGAGATGGAGGATCGGAAGGGGGAAGAATCAGGAGTTTTTCGAGAGTGGATGAAGTCATCCTTTCATAAGTTTTTTAAGCTATTGCATAGCTTTTATCGCGGGCCTAGGCCAGCGCGGCGACCGAATGAAGAAATTTCTTAACGAAAATTAATGATTTTAAACTGATAATTACGTCTAAACGATTACCGCTTACGATTCGAAAAAAAATATGTTAAACAAGAACATTTTCCTAATATTCTTAGCTTTGAATATTTTAAATTTTATTTATATTATAGTGTAATTAATTTGTGAAATTAGGTCTAACCGAACACAAAAACGACTACTACGCAAATACTATCTGGCATATTATTATAAAACCTGCACCATTTAAAAGATAATTTAATTATCTATCTTTTTATCTACGTTTTTTTTCGAATAATCCGTTTTTTTTTGCTTTATCGAATAAAAAATTCGTGCGCGGCGCTCTATCGGAAGGCGTTGAAATTATTCCGAATCATTTGCTTCCGCAGCCGCAAATGATTCGGAATAATTTCAACATTTTCCGATAGAGCGCAGTTATCTGATATCAGAAAAAAATAAAATAAATAAATAAAAAATACGTGTGGCACTCGGGGACTGCCACGGTAAAGCTATTGCATAGCATTTTTTTAACAACTTATGCAATTATAATTATTTATTTATTTTATTTTTTCTGATATCAGATAACTGCGCTCTATCGGAAAACGTTGAAATTATTCCGAATCATTTGCGGCTGCGGAAGCAAATGATTCGGAATAATTTAAACGTCTTTCGATAGAGCGCCGCGAACGAATTTTTTATTCAATGAAGCAAAAAAACCGAATTATTCGAAAAAAATCGTAGATAAAAAGATAGATAATTAAATTATCTTTAAAATGGTGCAGGTTTCATAATAATACGCCAGATAGTATTTGCGTAGTAGTCGTTTTTGTGTTCGGTTAGACCTAATTTCACAAATTAATTACACTATGTAATATAAACAAAATCTAAAATATTCAAAGCTAAGAATATTAGGAAAATGTTCTTGTTTAACATATATTTTTTTCGAATCGTAAGCAGTACTCGTTTAGACGTAATTATCAGTTTAAAATCATTAATTTTCGTTAAGAAATTTCTTCAAACGGTCGCCGCGCTGGGCTAGGCCCGCGATAAAAGCTATGCAATAGCTTAATTATAATTGCATAAGTTGTTAAAAATGCTATGCAATAGCTTTACCGCGGCAGTCCCTAAGTGCCACACGTATTTTTTTTATTCAAATTTATTAGGTATGTAGAAAGTTAAAACAAATATATTCATAATAATATAACAAAAAACAAGTTCCTAATCAATATAACTATGAACAATCGGCCTGGCGAAACCGCCGGAAAACTATTAAAATCTTCTGCAATTGAATAGCAGTATTTTCCACCTAGCTAGGCGCCAATTACTCTCGCATTGTGCGTACGACAGCGAGTCTAATAGTCAAAGTTTCGGCGCGCTTACGTTTTCGCGGCAAATTGCTCCCTATCGCCTTGTTTTTAGGGTGCGAAGTCGCACTCGCAACACGAGGGGACTTGAGCCGAATTGGATGTTTCCTTCCTGCGGAAAGAATTGCTTAGCACAATTGGCCGATAATGATTCTCGGGGCAGTTCGTAATACCGTAGTCGAAGGCAGTTGGACATTTTTTTCCACTTTTTGGGAAGAGCGAATAAAATAGGAGAGTCACTAATTAAAAAGAATTTTGCCTCTAAACTGGTAACTGAAAACCAATATTTAGACATATATTGGGGAAGCGGTACTGGTAACTGAAAACCAATATTTAGACATATATTAATATCTAGTTTCATTAATAGTGTGTGATCATTGTGTGATCGTGTGTGTGTGTGTGTGTGTGTGTGTGTGTGTGTGTGTATGTGCGTGCGTGCGTGCGTGCGTGTGTGGGTGCGTGCGTGTGTGCGTTTGTGTGTGTGCGTGTGTGCGTGTGTGTGTTTTTGTGTGTGTGTATATATATTTTGACAAGGGCCGCCGGGTCGAACCTGTAAGAGGGCCGCACTTTTGGGAATGATAAACTTTGGATCGCTAGCATATACTCGTAGACCGGGAGATAGCGACAGAAAATTCCAAGTCATGTATTACAATGAAGGCCACAATTCAGAGGTCAAATGAAGTAATTATTGAAAAAAATGGTCATAGTCGTCGGGGCGTAATCGCAGGGTAATTTATTGAACTTGTCGGATAAATTACGTGTTTCAACATTTTTTTTAAACTAATTATTTTTACCTAAACATTAAAGAAAATCACTATGCCGTAGCGTTTCGACGGTTCCAAATAACCGCCATACCGTCGCAAAGAAGAAAATTTGCTTTACATTTTTCCACGATTTAAGTGCCATATTGTAATAAATCGTTTACGTTATAAGATAAATCTGCTTCTTAGCAGAAGTATAGCGGTTATTTGGAACCGTGGGAACGGTATGGCATAGCAATTTTCCTGAATGTGTATTTAAAAATAATTAGTAGAAAAAAATACTGTAACAAATAAAATAAAAACACTTGGTCTAATTAGTATGGCGAGCAATAAGCTCCACCATAAAAGTATGGCATTTCGCAAGGGAAGATTCATTATTTATCGAAAACCGAAAAATACAGATATCTCTGTGTAACAAATCGTTTGAAACACGTAATTTATCCGACAAGTTTAATTAATTACCCTGCGATTACGCTCCGACGACCAGCAATATGGCTATTTTGTTTGACTCCTAAATGGTCGTTATACTTATAACAAATGACTTCGAATTTTCCGTTACTATTTGCCGGTCTATATGCCAGCGATTCCCAAACTTTATCAGAGCGCAGTCCACTTACAGGTCGTAGTGTTTGTCCCTGCGCCCTTGTCAAAATATATGTGCAATAACATAAAACAGGCACAGCAATGAAAACTACTCTTAACATAACAAAAAAATATGAAATAAATGCTGAAAACTTTCAACGTTTTAAGTAAGTCAACATGTCGGGTGAACTTGCTAATCGCCACATATTTTTTAAAAACGTGAACCATTCTTATTTCTCTCTCCAGATCGATGTTTGATCTATGTTTGCTTTTTATTACATTTACAGGAAGTTTCTGTCACTAACTCCCGGTCTAATAGTGCATCGATATGTAGGTTCCGTGTATACGCTCTGACACGCTACCATAAAAATCCTTATCAAACACTGCAGCTTTTGTTCTGAAGCTGTGCAGCTATTCCATGAAAGCCGAGCTATAAATTGGCATGCCAACATTACTTTTCGATTGGTCTCGAGAATCGACCCTATGTGGTTGCTCCGAGATAACGTACGCCACCCAAACCGTTGCCTGGCAACCGCAGATAACATCCCCTTCTCTTGGACTATTACTTCTGCTCTCGCCTGTCTCCCGAATAAAGGAGTAGATTAACCAAAACAACAGCAAAAGCGCACATTTTCAGGAAAATGTAACGTCGGCGTCAGAAGTAGCAGAACGTTTATTTATTTATTATGTAACATATATTTACAAATCACATGCTTAAATTGTAATGATGTAGGTAGGGGCAAGCTATTATTTTATCTTAGTTATACATAAATTGCAGGACTATTTTATTTAAATTCTTATTATAATGTTGACTAGTTTAAATTGTTTTTTCCCGATTTGAATTTATTCGCTGAAATTTTAATTTTCCACTTTCAACTTTAAGTATTTAATCATTGTTAATATTATGGTTTTGCAATTCTATTATTTTGTGCATTAATGGATTTATATGCCATTTTTATAAACACGGTACTGTTGCAAGCTCATTCAAAATTGTTACCTCAGAACAGGTCCAGGCCCAGTTAGATGACGTTGCCACTATACTATGCGATGTGTTGATTTTCTGATTTTGTTTCAATTTTGTGAATATTTTTGTGCATAATTCCTACGCTGAAATTGTTTACTAGCAGTTTAGATTTGCATTATTTATGAATAAAAAATTAAAAAGTCATTTACCTTCGGACAAATTCCAATTTTCTGAAGATATATATTTTTCCTGCAAAACTGGCGTTAATATTGTTCAAAGTTATGTCTGATTTCGAGAGCTGGATTCATGATCAATATAATACATTATTTGTTTTTAATGTTACTTGTAAAATTTCTGAATTTTTTAATATTCAAAACAGTATAGTTTTTGTCTGAAGATACACGTCATGATTGTACCTTCAGACAATTGGTTTGTACTTTCGGACAATGTATTGAACATATAGATTTAATGGACTATGTTTGATTTGATGGAGATGTTGCACACATGAGTGGTAAAAGTATTTTTTTAAAATACAGCAGAAAATACTATGGAGCTCGATGACATGTTTTCTGCAAGTATTGTATATTATTACCACTGCATCATTAGATATGATTTGAATTTTGCTCGTGCTGGTTCTTTCACAATCTCCTTGATATTCAGGGATATATTTTTCTACTGTTGGGCGCTTACTGGCTTGTTTCGTAATTGCGTCGATTGGTAAAGGTATACTTTATTTCAGAGACTGTTCCATGGCACAAGCTTTTAATTATTTTATTAAAGTTTTATTTTATTATTTCGAATTACTAAAAGTATAAGCTTTCTTGAGCTATGCGATTATTTAATAATTTACCACCGTAAACCACGTAAAAAAACAATTAAAATAACATTAAAAAACTTACTGTTTGTATGAAAAAACTTCAACTGTCTTTCCTAATCACACTTGTGACAGAAGTGATATTTTGGTGCCTCCACATGGCACCAAAATATCACTGCATAATCAAAATGTTGGTGCATCCACATGGCACCAAATAATTATTATCGACATATAGATATTAAAGCCTGCAATATCCCATCCTTACAAAATCTGCTTTCGCCAACTGTACCAATGCCCCTTTGTTTGTATAGGTATGAGCAAATCATTTCAGCTTCACTGCCAGGGGCTCCAATGCAGAGTTGAATATAAATTTATTTAGGCGAACGGAACAGACGAATGCCATTTTCAGATTGAATCCGATGGAATTTAATTAAAAACACAACAGTTCCGGGCGTCTGCCTGGGGTTGTTTAAATAGTTATCGATGGAGTATTTAATAGTATTTTTAAACATTACATTTATGTCCGATTGACTAAGTTACCGCTCTTGGACGTGTCATATTATGCTATAGGTAGTAATATACAATCTACTGTTACTAACGGGTGGTTATTGCAAGCTTTTTGCATGATACAAGTTTGAGTATCTCAACTATTTTAAAGACAAATAGAAAATCTTACGGATTGAGTACATTTATGAATACATTTATGCTCCATAACTGAATACATTTATGTCCTCCAGCTGTTTAATAGAGGCAGGGAGTATATTATAGAATTGAATGCTCAGGTATAAGTAGTATTGTTGTACTTTAGCCACTCTTATTCGGGGTATGCATAAAAGGGAGTTCCCGCAGGTATGGTAAGACTGAATGCCAGAATTAGTTACGGTTTCTGTTAGGTGTTGTCTGGCATACATTCAGCACTAGTATATGCCGAATACATGGTCGTTATCTTTGCGTATCTGAAATTTTCAATTTGACAGAAGCTTTCATTTTGTATAAGTCGAATCATCTTTTTAATTATTTTCTTTGTTTCTCCCGGAGATCTCAGGTATTTGTGGAGCGTTTACGGTGGATCGCATTCACCGAGGATCCGCGATTCCTACTAATTGATAATCCATTTTTCATCTAGAGCTTTTCTACTTGTGTGATTGGCTAAAATATTCAAAATAATATAATTCTTTATTGAACAAAATAAACATTTCTTCTAAGGCGGGCTTAACAAACTAAGGTTGGTGGTTCAGCCGGCCTGGTGGTTCAGCCGCACTGAATTACTTCACTGCATAACACCATTTAACTTGATATTAAATGCAAAATAGTATGATATGAGCGACAAAAAAAACAACACTATGTCGTATGTAGAGGAAAAAGATGGGAGGAGCGAGAGGTTCATTACTGGTAATAGAAAACATGCTTTTCCATAAGAAAATTGCATAGAGTGAGCGATTGTACGTCCTTGATATTTGGAGAGATCTGGTTCTATATTCGAGCTACATGGTCAGAGAAGAAGTCAGCATAAAACGAAGTATTACAAATGATGTTGATCTGACGATCATAGTGGGAGATATTTTTACACGACTTCCCAAAAAAGTAGTGTTATGTGTTCAGGATTCATTAATGTAAATTCTCCGTCCTTTATTCCGCCATAGCTTCTAAGCGCGAAAACCGATTAAGAAGTATGTCGTTTGTTAGAATCGTTATGTCCTCTTGAGTATCATAGGGCACTTGCAGCGACCCCTTGCTCCCATATAAGGAGAAAGCAGCATCTTTAATATAAATCGCCCAAGCTACGCAGTGCGTATTAAAATTCATCATTCGACAGTTTGGTTTTTCGTTCTTCCTATTCGCGGCCGTCAGGAATAGATCCGGTAGGCCTAGTAACGAAAAGAAATATTTGTATTATTAATTTAGGGTTTAATTATTACACTCCACAAAATATTACCGATTTTTAATAACCTTTTTTGGTACTTACGACTTTATTCCAATCCAACATTTTAGAAAATTATAAAACTACGCAATTGTACACTGAAAAAAACCGGTATGTATTAATGATGAAACTCTGTTTTTTTTATTCCACCATAACTTCTAAACGCTTGAACTGATTTAGCAGTGTGTCATATTGATAAAATCGTTATGTCATCCCAAGTGTCATAGAGTAACTAAACTGTCCAAATGTCAAAAAATACTGTCTAAATGTCCAACTGTCAAAAAATTTACATAAACATATTGTGTTTAGTGTCATATGAAAGGTCGGATTAAGTAGATTCTGTCAATATACATCTGTATATATGGATAAATACATAAACAACAAACACTTCATAAAAAAATCATCATAAATACAATAGTTCACTTTCTGTGACGGTTTTCAGTGGGTTATTTTATTCTTTTTAACCGACTTCATAAAAAGGAGGAGGTTATCAATTCCTTGGTATCTTTTTTTATGTTTGTTACCTCAGAACTCTGCCATTTATAAACCGATTTGGAAAATTCTTTTTTATTCTAAAGAATATACTTTTTTTATTCTAAAGAATATAGATTGGTCCCATTTTTATCAAAATCCTGTTCTGATGATGAGATCCATGAGGAATTGAGGGAACTCCTCAAATATTATCATATAAATATGAAAATTTACATGTTGGTTCAATTCCGATGACAATTAATTTATTTTTATGATAAGCATGGCCTGATTATACACCCTGGGTTGATTCTACACCCTTGGAACTCCTCAACGGTCAACAGCACAGACCCCAAATTGTGTATACTCATTCAGTTATGATAGCCCGTTCTATTGTATCATATTGTATGAATTGACATAGCGGCTGCACCCAGGTTTGGCTCCCGACGAGGGAACTCCTCGACGGTCAACAGCACAGACACACAATTTTGTATATGTATTCAATTACGACAGCCCGGTCTAAGTTTCACCAATGACTGCGGCACCCAAGGTTGGCTTCCTCAACGGTCAACAGCACATACATAAAGTTGCGTATATGCATTCAATTATGATAGCCATTTCTAAGTATTACCATGACATGGCTGCTGTACCTACTTATAACATATTATAACATATGATAGCCATTTCTAAGTATTACCATGACATGGCTGCTGTACCTACTTATAACATATATAAAATGTTGTCTATTATAAATATATTTACTTGTTCTCTATAAATTTTTTTTATGACTAGTAAAATATTCGTTATGACTACACCACGTGGGGCCTCTAGTTGACCGAGCATAGCTAGGTCCTTTTACAAGTTGAGCGTTTATAATTTCGCCTGTTTGTAACGCAACTATGACCAAACGCGTCGTTCGATGTTTTTAAATTTAGCATGAAGTTCTTTGAATACATTTTAAAAGACATACGTAAAAAAAAATATTTTAATTCTGTTTTAAAAAAGGGTCCGTTTTAATGGTTATATAACACGTAAGTTCTACTGATGAGGAACTACTAAATATGGTTTGTTTTGATTGCATTCATATAATAAATTTCTTTAATTTGTTTTTCTTGTCAATAATTGCGATAAAATATAAAATTTTAATGTGCTATACCGATCTGTGTGGAATATCGAAGGGTACAAGCTTGATTTATGTTATTTATGTAAATCTGTTACCTGAATATTATTTGTATTCGTTTTTCCATCTTGATTTATTAAAAAAATAACAAAAACTCTAAATATTGCTTCGAACATTATATTATATATTATATTAAAAATTATTCTACGTAGACCATATCGCCATCCCACTAATGAACTTTATAAGGAAGCTAAAGTTCTTGACTGTAGGCAACTTTTTCTAAAAACTTCCCTCTTAAGGCTATTTTTGGACAGTAACTCAAATTTAGGAATAATTCAGAACCGGCGACCAACGAGACAAGTTTTAGAAAATAGCTCAATAATACCCAGAAGGAAAACATCATTTGGACAAAGACATTACTCTTTCATTGCGCCGAGATTTTACAATCTGATCAATATGGAAATAAAAATGAACTTGACATTCAGGGAATTCAAAAATAAACTAAAGAAATGGTTATCGAATCATGACAGACTAACCATACATCAAATGTTAGAAATAATAGTATAATAAAACTTAGGTGCACAAATTATTAACATATTTTTAAACATATATGTTAAGTATATTTTAACATTGAACTAACTACCAAAAATTATTTGACTTTGACAATGAAGTATACTTTTTAGACTAGGTAGGTAATTTTATATTAATAAATATTAATGACCGTTTCTTCGTTTTCTCACATATAACTTTATTTATTTTATTTAATCGAATTTTATATGATATTTATTGCAGATTAAATAATGGAATTGCATTTTATTTATTATATTATCTTTTAATAGTTTTTTATTATTATTTTTTTTTTATTTTATTCTGAAGACCACATTTTAGGGCAATTTAGTGTCATTAGCTTTATACTAAAACTGTATATTTGTAAGCAACCAAGCAATCAAGCAATCTTGATTGTAATATTGGAGTCCTGTCCACCCTAGAACGGGCTAGTCCCAGTTGGGTGACAGAAACAAATAAGCAAAAGGTTAAGGGTTTGCCATTCGGTTCCTGTTATTTTTATAAGCTAATCAATGTTTCATAGTAATTAATTCTTAAATAAATAAATAAATAAATAAATAAATAAAAAACACACTCTCTTTAGCCACAGATACGGCATAAACAGCTGTCACTCTCTGGAGAAACAAAGGAGAGAGAAAAATATACAATGCACCTCAGGAAATTAACAATCATAGCTTCCATTTTTATTTTTAGCGCTGTCGTTCGTAGCAAATGGCTTCCTCGATACGAAACACAATTCGTATTTTTCTCGTTTATAAATAGGGCACTCACTCAAGAAAGGTTTCCTTTGAATAGGCAAGTATTTGTACGAAGGGAAAACATGGGTTAGGACATCTTAAATGGACCATGACAAGTAATGGAGTTATTTTTAAAACAACGCGAGCTGAATGAAAAATATATTGGGTTTTTGCTGCCTATTTAATTGCTGTTTTTTCACACTGGCCGTTTTGAACTTAGATAACTTGGGTTTGAGTTAGAATTTTAAATTTAAATAAAGTTAAATTCATATCCATGTTATTTTTTTTTAAGAATCAGCTGTTTATTTGTCTTTCCGTCGTTTTTTTTTGCTCAAATATTTTTGTTTGTGCAACCAAGGTAAAGTTGAAAATTTGCATTATTTTCAAATGTGAGATCCTGTGTCGGTGTTTTCTATTACAGCATCTTGCAGTCTGGCTATACAGTTATCGGTAATGTGTGGTGTTAAGAACTGCAAACAATTATGGAGGAACTCGTGATTAAATAACCGAGCCTAGTCTTTCGCTCATCATCACTGCTTCTGCATGACCACCAATAATCACAGATTTTACTGCAAACAGCCGCAACGTTGCAGGAGTTGCTGCTGGAGACTCATTGTCACCCACCGTACTTGCCAGACCTTGCTCCAATAGAGGTTCTTTTTTTCAGAATTTAGATAACTTTTCACAAGGGGAAAAATTAACTTTGAAGAGCCGGTGAAAAACGCCTTCAAAGCGTTAATTGGTTCCTGTCCACGAGAGTTTTACAGCAGAGGAATTAACCGCTGGGAAGCCAAAACCACCGATCGGTGGTTTCCCTATTTTGACAATTTGCGGACAATCTCCGTATTTATTTATGTATGCAATTATATGGGGTAAAAGTAGCCTTAATTGAAAAAGCCACCGTTATATAATAGTATGCGTGCACTAACACGCGCTATAACAAATTTTCAGGGTGTTGAAAACATACCGTCGTAATATTCGTTCCCATGTCTGGCACTATAAGGGTTAAGCAACTTCCATTAAACTGACAAATCTGCATAGATAATGGGTCCAATTGCGTTTCTATTGAGTTAAAATTAAGTCGCTTTAAAAATAAGTAGCATTAGTGCGTGCATTAAAATAATAGCTATCGCGTTTCTGCCAGATTTAACACACGTAACAAAATCTGCGACTTCGTTCTGTGTCTATGGTAATGTACTAAAAAGCTGGCAACACAAGTTTTTTCGAAACGCCAAAATCGGTGCTCTGAATCCATTTTTCGCGCGCGGCTGGCTAGCAGCTTTGTTTGTCATTTCGTTTGATCCGAATGATCTCTGATGTGCCAATGTTCTGACCTCCTTGTACTAAAAGACAACATATAATTTACAGGTTATGACGGAATATGAATTTTGTTCGAAATCGACATGTATAATACACTTAAGTACGTACCGTTGTCTTTGTTCATTAGATCTCCTTTGTAATATCCCAAAATACTGGAACATTTCAGTAGTAACAGCAAAAACGACAAATTCTTACGTAAAAACACAAACGTCATCCACTAAAGGGGCAAACATATTATCGGACGCGTCTGTAAGCTGCGGCTTACGGACGCGTATGCACAGTCGTTTGGGAGGCGGATTGCGGATCTCTTTCGGACGTCTGAAGCCTGAAGGTCACGTCCGCGACTGACGCCCGATAATGTGCACGGCTTATAATAGACTTTCATTACACAGAAACCTTTAAGTCGCGTCCGTAAGCCGCTGCTGATGGACGCGTCTGTATGTTTGCCCCATATGTCGCCGGTGAGTATGTTCGCCCCATAAGTCGCACCGAAAAAGCGCATTTTAAAATTGTCACGTTCAAGCCGGTTTTTATTCGGAAAACTGTCAAATTTTGAGAAACGGAATAGCGTTTCTGTGAGAATGAAATAAATTTAATACAAAATGCATTAAAAACGGTAGCACCAACATCTGAGACATGAATCGCAATACCAATGTGACTTAAAATTTTTATTACGAATTTTGTAATAAATTTATCGCATTTTTTGACTTTATTTTAAACCGCCGAAGAAACGCAATTGGACCCAATAGGGGTCAATATTTCTATTAATTAAATATTTCTCTATACTTAATATTATAAAGAGGTAAAGTTTGTGACGTTGTAGGAAGTAATCTCAGGTTCAACTGAACCGATTTTGAAAATTCTTTTACCAATAGAAAGCCACGCTATTTATGAGTGCCATAGGCTTTATAATAATCCAAAAAATGAAAATACTTTTTCGTAGTAGTCGGATTTGCAAAGTAAGTCGGAGAATAAGCGGTCGAACGAAAAGGTTTCTAACGAACGCTGCCTTAACGATGAGAGATATATGATTAAGTTCTAGAGAAAAGTTGTAGAGCTTGATAATGCCTACAAAAAAGTCGGCGACAGCATATATCTAACTTTTATATTTAAGTCACAAAAAGTAGTATTTTTTATTAAAAAAATAAGTTATATCGTTAGGTCATGTTTATTGGTCATATTATCAACAATTATGAATTCTTATCAAAATAAGTAAATTTATCGTCTCAAGTGTTTAAAACAAAAGACTTTTCCCTTTTACTGCATATAATTTCCCTTTTACTGCATAAATAGTTAAAGATAATACGCTTACAAATAAGACGCTCACAAGAAGATACTCAAAAATAACGGTATTATAGTCAAATTAGCATGCAAATACATAGGTACATACATATGCAGTAAAAATATAACCCTTCCTTTGGCAGCCAGGAAATAAATCATAGCACTCAGTACTAACCTAACTACACTCATAATTTCATCACAAGTAAAAAGTTTTACCGCCTAACGAAGTAGGCACGGGTCAGCTAGTTTTTAATACAATGTTTTTGGCCTTACATTTCCTTTATAAAACAGCAAATTCATAGTTAAGGACCCAATATTACGAATTTCACCAGCCGATTTTCAGTGTTTTTTCTAAAACGTTATTTTGTCATAGCTATCCTATATTTTCAAGTAGGTAGTTAATAAAATCAGATAGATAAAGTTACGTTCTCCCAATATAAACTACAACTTGCACTTAACCCCGATGTCAACATTTCACAATATTCGAGCCCCGTTTGTCGTTCAACAAAAGTGGTGGACCCTTTCATTGTGCGAGAGGCGTTGTTTGATCAAGGGATCCTCTTGTTTTTGTGTAAGTAACGGAGAGACAGAGAGAGAATGAGCAACGTGTGTGGACGCCGGGTATCGAGGGTTGTTTGTAGGCGTCCTGGGCACCGCGAAGGTTGATTGTATAATTGATATGACTTTAGGGGTAGGACTGTCGTGACGGTTACGCTAACGGATACAATTATCGCTGTGCGGCCTCCTCTGCGAGCGGAGCGGCGAGCGGAGCTATTACTTTCGAAACACTTTATTGAGTTGTGTACGCTTCGGCCAAAAGAGAATGAGGGAAAGGGAGCAGGCTTGTAAGTAGAAATTAGTAGAGGTTAGATAGAAGAACAACGAGTGTGTTTTGTTGATTAGCGATTTGTTGTATCACTGGGTTAGTATAGCTACTCGCAGATCGACTATCACCGTACATCGAATTAAGACATGCAATGAACGAAGCATTTCCTTTCGTAGATAGATTAAAAAAAACTTTTACTAGTAAGCCAAATATATGAACTCCCCATAAATCTCTAATAACAATTCAATAAAAAAAACTAGAGTCTAGATAGATGATCACGAAACATTTGTGCACATTACATTTTATTTCATTTTGTTTATGTATATAATTCACCTTAAGTATATTCATAACCAATATGATGGACATGAAAAGATACCACGCGATTGATAGTATGCACAAAAAGATACCGGCTGTTAAATAGTGGCTAAGAAATTACGGTCGATATATCGAAAATTTTTGAAAACCGTAATCGGCTTTTCGAGAAAGGGAACATTCATGAGGGGCTTTATTTGACATATGGTCTTTTGCCCATATTATTGGAATGACTATAGAATGTGCTTTGTAGTTGGGCAACCATTACCACACACGCAGTACGGGTCATCGGCGAGACTAAGGTCAAACAGTTTGCTCTTAAAATCGCCATAACCTCCGACCATCTGTTTGGTATAGTGGTCAAAGCGTTGGGCGGTGTCGACTACAATAGGCGAAATGTGATCGTTCTTTCAGCCGTGGGATGGGCGTAGAAGACTTTAGAACGCAACAAACATACCGTCTAGCAATTCCACGAGCCCGTCAGAAGCCAACGCCTTACAGCGAGGCACAGGGAATGGTTAGCAGCTTGCAGCCTCGCCCCCTGACTACCAATTTTGGATAGATATTTCCGTCTGGAATTAACCATAAGGATACCTCCTTCCTCCCGACTGGTTACAGGTTCTAAATCGCATGCGCAGTCCTCTCCATTGCGTAGCGGTGATATCCCTACCTAATCTATCGTAGACCACGGCATACCTTGCCCTACTCTTCACCCGGTATCGGGTAGCGGAATGGTCGTTTTAAGAGCAGTTGCCGTAAGTTAACAACCTCCCCCGCTCTATAGGAAACAATACTGTTTTCAGAATCCACCGGCTGTCAGTCGGAATGCACAATCGATTGCTTGTCGGTGGTGCGCAAATCGTCCAGGAGCGCCCGAATGTTTACCATTAGGGAAAACTGGCCCGCAGGCCAGTCTTACCCGGGCTCGCACTTTTGCGTGGAGGCCGCGAGATGGGTGTTGACCCGTGCATTTGGCTGACAGTACACACATGGGTCTTGATGGCCATCTGTGTGATATAATTGGGAGCTAAGGGGCTCTTGCTGAGTTGGCCACGAAGACCCATTCCGTTCAGAGTTTGTCACATTCACGAGTCAACACCCATCCGAAGGCGTCCACGCATGAAGTGCGAGCCTGGGTAGGACTCTGGCCTTATGGTTAGTTTCCCCTAGAAATCAACCTTCTGGTGCTCCTGGACGGTCCGCGCTCCGTGCGGCATAAGTCGGGGGAGTCTGGAAGCAGTACTGTTTCCTATAGAGCGGTGGTTGCGGACCTTACGGCGACTGCTCTTGAAACGACCATCGGTTAGATCCTGGGTGAACAGCCGCGCAAAGGATGCCGTGGTCCGCGATAAATTCGGTATACACAGTTTCACCGCTTCGTAAAGGAGAGAACCGCGCAAGCGACCTCGAACTCGTAACCAATCGAGAGACCGGAGTAATCTGGTCACAATTGTGAGTAAGGGCGTGAGTAAGCCCGCCGGGTAACACTCGTGGCTATCTCGCGGTTAAGGCGTTGGCCTCTTACGGGTTTGTGGCGGAGCTAGACGGTGGACTGTTTTGTCCAAGTCTTCTGCGCTCACTCCAGGGAGATAGAACTACTAATCGTTAAATATTCCTGAGGTGACGGGCTCGCCCGCTGTAGTCGACAACCCTAGTTGTGTGATATAGTGGTCAAACAACAGTAACTTACAGTTTTGCATCATGTCCTCTATTACTGATAAAAGATGCATTGGCTTAAACGACCTGTGCGACCGGCATCTGTCCTGCCACTCCCATCTGCTTTCGCTACCGCTCCCGCTCCCGCTCCGCCCGCCTCACAAGTGCGACCGTCTCCCCGCCTAAGTTGTGGGCGGTCAGGAGGAGACAAGCTAATCGCCGTCCACGGTGGGCCGAGTAAACAATTGTCGGTAAAGTGGGCCATCGGCTATCTTTACTTTACATCGAGGGCGATGGCGTCATAACCTTCTGGACCTTCGACCACCGCGATGTGAGTTCCGCTTGGCCCCAATCGCTCCCAAGACACTCCTCACTTTCACTCTGAATAACTTAAACGGTTTCTTTGCGCTCACTCGCTTTTGCATCTTCCTTAAGGTTAAGTATCACGCAACAGGTACTGCAATTAAGGTTACCCTAATAACAGTATATATATTCTTTCAAACGATCCTGACATAAATTGCTCTCGAGAGCAATGATTCCAGGTCACCAACAGAAACCTTAATATCTCAGAAACTAAGAATGAATGCAAGTTATTTATGGTCGCGTGCTTTATTCCTCGTTACTTAGGGCTTGGTATTACGCAACAGGCACTGTCAGTTAGGGTAATAACAGCATTCTTGTAAACGTTCCTGACATAAATTACACTCCGTAGTAATGAATCCGAGTCACCAACATAAACCTTAATATTTCGAAAACTAAGAATGGCTGTAAGTGACATATTTTTACACAATAATAATTCATATTGCTCACCATGAACGCTTCTTTATGGTGATAGATCAGAAAAAACAGTGAATTCATAGTTAAATTTTTAAAAAAACTTTTTTTGTAGACTTTTCGATGGTATTATTTGCAGCGACCAAGAAGTATTTATTAATTTGAGTAGTATTAAATAGTCCAAAAAAACTGTTCGTTTGAATATGGTATAGTTCTATAACATATTTAAATGAACTGAAATGAATAGCACGGCAATATTCGTCACGGGATCGCTCACACCGGGAAGTACTGGCGGAACTACTACTGGCGGATATCCGTATTGGTTTTAAAGTGGTCGTTTTCGCGCGCGAACGGCCTAAAGACCATAGATCCCGGGTTATCGGATCATGCATTTCATGTTATTGAGATTGATGATGTTTTTAAGCGTACTCAAAATTATATATTTAAAACAAGGAGGAACTTTGCTAAAAGTAATCACACCGTATTTAGAAAATGGGTTGAATCGTTAAACTGGGACTATCTTCAGACAATAGATGACACTAATATGGCCTATACGTGGTTTCACAATCGGATAAATGACTGCTTTTCGAAATCATTTCCAATAATAAGGAAAAAAGTTTATCTCCAACCTACCAACAAGCAATGGATTACTCCAGTTCTTGTATATCGCTGTAGGTTAAAGAGAAACATATTGAAAAACAAAATGTTCAAATATGACCCTTTATATCGAAAACTCTTCAATAAAATGTATTCGAGGTTAAGAAATGATATTCGCGCAGCTAAAAGAAAATTCTACTCTCAAAAAATATATTCCTCACGAAATAAAGTAAAAACAGCATGGTCCATTATAAACGATGAAACCGGAAAATTGAGAAAAGGATTTAGCGCATCATTATCCATTGAAATAAATAAAAAACTCGAAACAAATGCTCTGGTTTTGAGCAACGTATTCAATAACTTCTTTATCAATAAACCTTTAAGTCTGGCATCTGCAATTCAGACCCCAATTACAACAGCATATGAAAAGTTGAAATTAATGAAAAAAAATTATAATTCGATATTCCTGAAACCCACATCTGAGATGGAAATAGCCAAATTTATAAACTCATTGAAAAATAAAAAATCCACTGGGATAGACAATTTTCCAGTTGATATACTAAAGAAATCCAGTGATATTTTATCTAAACCCCTCAGTATATTATTTAATATGTCGTTAAGTAATGGTGTCTTTCCTGAATGCTATAAAATGGCAAAAATAGTACCGGTCTTTAAAAAAGGTGATATACATAATATCGAAAACTATCGACCCATATGTTTATTGACCGTATTCTCTAAGGTTCTAGAAAAAATAATAGAAGTCAGGATACGTGAGTTTTTGAAGAAAAATAATATTTTGAGCAACACACAATTTGGTTTTATGAAAAAGAAATCGACCCAACAGGCAATGTTGAAGTGTTGCAATCAAATACATACATGT
The DNA here is from genome assembly GCA_944548615.1 of Micropterix aruncella. Lineage (NCBI taxonomy): Eukaryota > Metazoa > Arthropoda > Insecta > Lepidoptera > Micropterigidae > Micropterix > Micropterix aruncella. Next base: position 10,218,423 of record OX155968.1, read on the forward strand.
CTAAATATGAAAAGGTATTCGGCTGCCATTTTTTGTGACCTCAGTCGAGCCTTTGATTGCGTCCAAACCGATCTTCTACTTGCAAAATTAGACTATTATGGCATCCGAGGTACGGCAAATAACCTATTCAAGACTTATCTGCAAAACAGAATGCAAAAAGTAGAAATAGCCAATATTGGCAGAGATCTAATCGAGTCCGTAGCAACTTCCGAAATACTTACTGTCAATATTGGAGTACCCCAAGGCTCAATTCTTGGACCGTTGCTTTTCATTATTTACATAAATGACCTGAGTCCAAATCTATCTAAATGTGAAGTCACCCAATTTGCAGACGATACTAGCGCTGTAGTTGAAGCTGACAACATAAATACGCTCACTGCCAATCTCAATACATCTCTTGGTGAACTTGATGATTGGTTTAATGCGAACAAGATGTCTCTAAATATGTCTAAAACTGTCATTTTAAATTTTAATAGCAAGACATCATCTATAAAAGTTAACTACCCGGTTGAACTTGCGGAATCAGTTAAATTCCTCGGACTACATCTGGATGCAAAGATGTCATGGAATCTACATATAGAGCATGTCAAGTCAAAACTTTCGTCAGCCTGCTATGCTCTATTACGCATCAGAAATTGTTTGGAGAGAACTGAAGTAATATCGGCCTATTACGCGCTAGTTGAGTCACACCTGCGCTATGGTATTCTTTTATGGGGTAATGCAGCACACATCAACAGTGTATTCACTCTCCAGAAAAGAGCCATACGTGCGATAGTAGGTATTGGTCCACGGCAGTCATGTCGTGAACACTTCCAAAAACTAGGGATATTGACCGTATATGCGATTTTTGCTCAAGAAGCTCTTTGCGAATTCTATTGCAATAAGAGCTCGGCCATATCCCACGAGGAAGTACATCGGCATGACACCAGGAATAAAACCCTGTATCTCCAACCGTTCGTAGCACGTACTGCCAAGTTCCAGGCGACTAGTCGATACTTAGGCCTCAAACTTTTCAATAAATTGCCCGAAAGATTAAAAGAAATTAAAAACATCGATATTTTCAAGAGATCCATCCGAGTCTATCTGCTTAAAATCAACATGTATGCCCATAACGACTTCTTAAAATTTTTTGAAAATACATAGCATCGTATCTACCCATTTAATTTAATACATATTATTTACCGTTAATTGTTTTGTTGTAAACTGTTATCATATAGTCTATGTTTTCGTAAATTGGTAAGTTTAAAACTATATATTGTATATCATCTCTTGTCTAAATTGAGTAACTAATTTAAGATTAATTACTGTCATTCCTACACAATTGTATGGTTGTATTGGAAATAAATACCTTTTACTTTACTTTACTTTACTTATCTAGGCCCTTACATTACGATGATTGAGAAGTAACTAAAGTAGCCCCTATCACTCCGTACTAAGTTGCAAAAACAATCGAAAATGGGAAATAATATAATAGCAGGTGCGAATAGTGGAACATTGTTGCATTATATTATATGCAGCAAAAACTCCGTGGACGAAATTCGGTAAAAATGTTTGTGCTTTCCTATTGTAGGATTTCTAATTGTAGGAATTCTAGAACTGATTTCTCGTCTCTTTACTCTAAGATTGGCTTTGTTTGTTCATAATTTCTTTTTATTTTTTTTTGGTTTCTTTTGTTTTGAGTTTACATAAATTTTCTTTATTTTCTTTAAATTAAATCACGAACATGAGATTTAACTTGTTATTCAAATGTTTTGTTTAAGTATTTAATTAATATTTTCTGGATGTTCCGATTTTTTAAAAATATTTGTACTTTCTACGCCAGATGGGCGTAGAAATTGGGCCCCCCGTTATAATCGAGGCCCCCCATTATAAGCCATATAAAGTGAAAAATCTTTCTTTAATCTCGAGCAAATATTTGAAGAACACTAAATGGGAATACTTTCGTCGTTTACTAAATAAAATAAATAAATAAATAAATTAAAAAAAATACAAACGGAGCCGCCATGGAATTCACCGACATAAGTCGGGCCCATCATAAAACAAATATTTTTTTTTCACTTCTGAGGGGGTGAGCGGTGGATTTCTGACTTACGACCGGCTGTGGTAGATTTAGGACAGCTGTCTTGCCGCATGTGAGCGTTTACCTCACCAACCATTCATTCCCCCTTCGAAGCCATAGAATTTGAGATGCGGAAATCGCGGTTTTAGATATTTTTTCTAGGAAAGAGTTGATTATTTTTCTGGAAAGACCAAGATCTTTAAAGAGGTGAAACAGAGATCTGGCTGGCAGGCCACAAGCGCCAATTTCCAGCGCGTGTAGGTGACGGTATTTACGAGATCATGTTATTAATTTAATTTGTACTCGTGGTCTTTTGGGATATTTGATTCCCATGGAATAGTTAATTCTACAATAAGGGCCACCTTCCGAGTTAGAGTAAAGAATTATATCTGGATGGAGGGCTGTGCCTCTGAGACTTTCAGGGAATTTATACTGCTTAGTGACCAAATCAACCACCAGAAACCAATCTGAAACTTTCTCGATTATTGAGAAAGGTTTGTAGAGCCATCCCGCATCCCGCTTCGCCTTTAGAGCCATCCCGCATCCCGCACTAAATTTATTTTATTGAATTTTAGTGAAAAAGTAATTAATTTCAATCCCTGGAATTATTTAGAGACATATTGACTGCATTTTTACGTAATATAGTATATAATAAAACTGCCTCGTTTAAGGCCTATTGTGGCATATTCCCGAAGTATATTGACATACACAAAAACGCTATCTGCATAAAGAGTGGATATACGCTGAAACTATACAATGCCTGTATGGTTATTAAGTAAATCTGTCATAAAAAATCATCATCATCTAAATTGTTCCAATTCTGAGTTACATAATAATGCTCTCTTTTGCGATAGTCACGTCCCTATTTGTACGATATTTGGCCTCCTCGATATGGGTCCTTTCTGCCGTTCAGTGGGTGATGTCTGTATTTGTGGACGTTCAGTAGCGAGCGAACGCCATTCGAGGCAGTAAAAGAGAGCTTCGCTAAAAAAAAGCCGGGTGGAGCATTTCGTCGCTTCGTGTGCCCCTTCAATTTTATGCTTCGAGCCGCCGCTGTCGTCATGAACCATCTTTTAACAAAACGCACAACGGTGCGCTTGGTTATATAAAGTATTATTGATCATATAAGGTATTAAATTGCTCAATCGCTGCTACGTTTTGGCAACCCTTCTGCACCGGCGACATGCAGGTGGCACTGATGGCATTGTTCGTCGAAACTAATAGCAATTTATTAGGTCATTGGATAAGGATTTTATTATTATTGTGGACTAATTATCAACATTAAACAAACCATAATTTAACCAATGATAACAATAATAACAATTAATTATTAGTACCGTCTATCGCATTTTTGTATAGGCTAATTACATAACAGACATAAAAATAAGAGTTTAGAATGTCCTCTATTAGTCTATTATGGGGCATTGTGGCCTGAACAAACACATGTTCAACCTCAAGCTCCGAGACACAAAAATGTGCAGATTCTGCCAAGGGGCAGAAGAAACTCCGCTGCACCTCATGTGCGAGTGTGGCCCGCTGATGCGTAAAAGATACACCCATTTGGGTGGTCATTACCTCCAACCTGAGGAGGTAAAACAATCTGGCGCCAAAAGCCTGTTGCGGTTCTTAAATGACAGGAGGCTTAGCGCAGAACTATAGTAGGTGCCAAATGGACGCAGTGTTACAAGGCTCATAAAGACCTTAGAAAAGCCCCACACAACAAATAATAGTAATTAGTCTATTAAAAACAAATTAAAATAGACCTATGATTTAATGAGTTAGCGCATATGCTTGCATCTAGGTTTCAAAGCAAGAAAAAGCTGTATAGAATGAATAATAAAATAGTCTGTATTTAATGAAATGCTCCAAACGACAAACGTTGCCATTTTCAATATAGACTGAGATGATCATTGAATTTTTGATAAAGTATGGTAGGAGAAGCAACAGAGAGCTTTTCTAAATTTAGGGTGCAGGACACTACAGTATCCGCAGACAGGCAACAACTTTTATACTTGGACAAGGTAATGTCCAATTTAAATCCAGCGGGTATCCCAATTTCCCCAAATTCCTAGGACCAAAAAAATGTCACTGGCTACTCTTGCACCGGTCATGCTTAGCCTAAAAAGTACGAGTAACTCGTAACAGTAACTAACCACGAAATTATTATTATTATTAGTTATTTAAAACGTAGCATTTTATTGGGCCTAAAAATCAATTTAAAAATTACGAAAATGTGACCATTCTTTTATCACTATTTAGGTAATTTTTAGCTTTATATTTCAGATAAAATTTAAATTTTCGCTAATACCGGCCCATTTTCGATTTTAGTTGTTTTTGTATATTCCCCATATTTTGACAGAAGATTCCCGTTAAATGACCGCTTTTGATAGCCAGGCTGTCATTTTCAGAGTCCTGAAACAAACGAGAATACCAAAGGTATTCCGTCATAAAACAACATGACTTTTGGCTTAAACTAATTATTAGAAAAAATCTTTGAAAGCAATTTCCGCCTAATTTATCTCTCTTCGGCTGTCTTTCTGTTTCTTTCTTGTAACAGAACTAAGTTATGTATAACATAACTTAGTTAATATAATTTTACAAAAAAAAACGCTTGGGTCACCCTAAAACTTTCCCGGCAAATAAACAATTCCCCCTTGACTCTCGCCACCCCCCTCACGGCGCCAAACTCTTTACCCTCTCCCCCCGATAGTGAATGTGTTCGATTAAATCGCGAATGTATTTCTAACATTTTTGTCGACTTGTAGTAGTATTTTCGTACTATATTTATAGTATTTTCCGTGGTTTAAAAATATTATTTTTTCAATTTGATGTAGTATTTTTATAATTATGGCGAAGTTTGAAAATTATTTATGTATCTTGTATATGAGATAATCCAACATTTTACAATGTGGTTTCGGCCCTAAATAGCATCTGTGTAACGAATTTCAAGTTTAAAGTTAATTATTTCGAGATTGGCGTACGACTAGCGCGCCCTTCTAACGGACCGATTTCAAACACAATCCTTTCAACTCTTGCCATGGCCAAATCACAGTATACCAGACAGTAGCTTCTCTTAGAACAAAATTGAAATCAGAGCGAATACGTTCCGAGTCGTAAGGGCTCGGATATGGTCGCCAGATGTCCCGCTACTCTGCCCCCGCTGATAGTCAAACGCTCGAAAATTTCGATAGCCTTTACCTGCACGTAATGCTAACCGTTCGCGTTCGTCGGGACGTACCCCTCTGCCCGTATTTCTCGCACTCTCTTTTCGCAATATACTGTGGCTCTAAAGTAAAACTACTGGTTGGTATACTGTGGCCAAATGATGCCTGTATGTATGCTGAATTTTAGTTCAATCGGATGAAGCGTTTGGGCGCTATCGCGGACGAATTCACACACCTACGAACAGACAGACACACACAGATAGACTTCAGTCTGTAAATGGACTTCATCGTCTCGGAGGGGGGGGGGGGGGAATCAAAATCCGTCTTTATCTCGAAAAGATCTTTTGCGCTTTCACAATACTTTATCTCCTCGTCGGTTGGTAGGCCGGTAAAGTAAACTTGAGGCTATTTCCGTTAATTTCCCTTACTCCGTCTCTCTCTTTCTTTCTTTTAATATAACTTTTCGTTATATGTATTATATAAAGTTAACATGTTGACGAACGAATGTGCGTTTTGTTGGCGGTCCATATCGATTCCAGTGGCGGTCGTCAGCGATGTTTTCCTCTGCATTTCGATGTCACAACCTACAAATTATGGAGTCGTTACGTTGAGATGTAAATCGTTAATTCACAATGCGGTTACAGTACTGACTGGGGAAATGGAAATATTACAGCACAGACGCCGCTACTAATGATCATTAATATTTATCTTCTACTAATGACATTTTTTTTTTCATTTTCTTACTCCAACGAGGTGGATGGAGACAGAAGCCAATCTATCCACCACCCGAGCAGCTATAACGACTATAGTCGTCTTTTCTGCCCGAGCTTAATAGTATATCCAAAGATCAGAGGCTTCTATCCCCATCCAATCCCCCAAGGAGTCATTTATTTATTCGTTTCATAATTACATATTTTTTCTTTTTTCTTAAATGTGTACCTTTGAATACTACCCGGTCTAGTTAGGTAATATTGCTACTGGACTATGCGATTTATTAATTTTGTGGTATTTACTCGATGCTAAAAATATTTTTGTAGTAGTAGTAGTAGTTAAAAGAGTGGGGGGGCTTGTAGTCAGCCTTTGATGTCACCTGGATCTATAAGATATTTTGTAACTAACTACTTTGTGGCTGGGTCAGTGGTCAGCTAGAAGCCCAGTACTGTTTACCAGTGCATACAGATCACCGACCGGTTAAGCGGGTTTCGCTTCGCTGGGTTCGAAAACGGCTCGTTCCAGTAAACTGTGTCTTTTTGCGGCGAGGCTTGGGCAGCGACCATGTACTTTATGCAGTCTTCGGGTTCTTCGCCACATATTCGGCGATGTCCTAGTCCTAATCTAAAACCGTAACTATAATTAAGTACCGTTATAACAAAGGTATACATCAGATTTATTTTCAAAAACAAGTCTCTAATGGTTTCATGTATGTACTACTTTTGGAGCCGGGGACATCAGTGAAAATAAATTTCTGGAAAATGTTACGAAAACCTTTTTTAGCTGGTGCAACATGAGAGTTTAATCCATAGAGAATCTTTGATTCTGTGAAATGTATAATATTAGCGAAGATTTAATACACAATACATATTAGGAGATAAATAAAGATACTCTACCAAAATACTAAAGTTATTTGTCTTGTAAGAGTCTTAGAACCAATTAATAAAATTGTGATTGTTGAAATTACCATAGTTTTGTTTCCAAAGCGATACATCAACTGCAGAAGTATAATTTTGATATAAACTCACTCTTTTATAACTAAGATATTAAAGAAGATATCTATTTATATAATAATAATAATAATAATAATAATAATAAACACTTTATTTGCACTTAATACAAAAAGACGAGCTTATTGCCACATGGCAATGTCTTACAACTAACCTAAACACAGTGGTATATGCGGACATTGTGAAAATAAAGATTATTACATAACATACAGACCGTCTGCATAACATACAGACAAGTGGAAGAATTTAAAACTAAAAATGCCCGAGGAGTGGAATTTGGGAGAGGAAGAGGAGAGAAAGGGAAGAACTGGTTACTTCTTAGAAAGGTAGTAATCCTTAAGGTAAGTCTTAAACGATGGTAAAGAAGGTGAGTTTCGTATGTTTGCTGGGAGATCGTTCTAGAGTCTTGCACCATGGATACAGAAAGAATAGGAATAGAAATCACTATTATGACTCGGTTTTTTTAGTAAACTATCAGAGGCTGACCGAAGTACGAGCCCGTGGCAACTTAGTGGTTCAAAAAGCTCGTGGAGATAGAATGGTGTTAATTGGGAGAGTACACGATTTATTTATATGTGCGATTTATTACACAATTTATAACTATCAGTATATGTTTAGATTTATTAATATTTGACTTATAACAATAATAACAAAAGCCTTTATTTACTGACCGTATTGTACAATTGCCTTATGTGATACTTATAAAACATTAGTAGTTTAACTCTTATTTTCAAATAAAACATCATGTTCTTCATCAGCTTGTTTCTTGATCAGGTTGTCCTTCGACATTGGCCTTCCCTATTTATTAAGCACGGCAATTCTGTCTGATATTACATGGAAACTTTTAATTGTATCCTTCAGATACTTTTCTATTAAGAATTCCATTCCATATATACTTTGTTATTCGCCATAAAAGTAAAACATGTGTTATTTATATTCTCTTATGTCTTCTATTGTTTTTTATTTCGCAAGATATCCGACTTAAACACTTAGAAATATGTTTAATTGCAATGTAATTCTTAGGTAACATTTTATTAGTTAACATTGTCATCATTTTTAAAAAGATGTTTTTATCAGTATGCGTTTAGATTTATTGATTTATGAATTAAGAACTTACAATTATGTTTAATTTAAATCTAATTCTTAGGAAATGTTTTATAAATAAAAATGTTCATCTCGCAAAAAAAAATATTTTTGCTGATGTATTATTTAGAAAAAAACGGTCCACAATTATTATTAAAGATACGTTGTATTCCACGATCGGTAATGTCGGTTAGGAGAGGAAGGCAAAAGGTATGAAGACGAAGTGGGGAGAGTGGGGGGGAGGGGAGAGGGCTAGATCCATTTTGTACTTCTGGGAAGCCCCTATACGTCATAGCCGCTCAGAAAGTAGGACAGAAATAAAGAGAATGAGCCTTGCGGCTACGAATCGACTGCTTTTCCGTCAAAATGACGTCACGGGAAGGCTGTTGTGTAGCAACCATAAAAGAACACGCTTTTATATAAAAGTGCTTATTAACACCACGACAATTATGTATCAAAGTATTCTTGTTGTTGATAAATTAGTTGAAAGAGCTCAACTCTCGTGGAACTCTCGAGTAGAAGAAATAAGGCTTGATAACGAAAACACAATTAAAATATAATACTTTATTTATCCCTACAAAGAGGGAAGAGTTTTTAAGAACAATGGGCATTTTTACATGAAAGGATGAAAGGCGTACCTAAAGTGTAAACACTGGGGACGTAAAACAATTATTTGTGCTTATTTAAAGAAGGTAAAGTTCTTGAGCGCGTCCGGTAGTACAAATATCTCGGTGCATGAGTGAATGAAATATGAGACTCCGATCAAGAAATTAAGACCCGGATAGAAATCGCCCGTGCATTATTCAATAAAATGAGAAAAGTCTTGTGTTGCCGGAAAATCAATCTAAGTCTTAGAACTCGGATCCTGCATTGCTACATCTGGCCAGTGGTTATGTACGGCAGCGAAGTGTGGATCATAAAAGAAGACACCAGACGGCGGCTAGAAAGCCGCTGGACCCATAAAGTTAGCAACGAAAAAGTGCCTCAGCATGCTGGTACGACCCGAAAATTGTTGCACACCGTCAAAAAACGCAAGATTGAATATCTGGGGCACGTGCTGCGGCATGACAGATATCAGCTGCTCCAACTAATATTGATGGGCAAAATTGAGGGTAAACGACGCCGTGGAAGGAGGAAAAAGTCGTGGTTGTGCAATGTCAGAGAGTGGACCGGGATCACCATTACGGAACAGCTTTTTCAGATGGCGCAAGACCGACAAAAGTATTCAGAGCTAACGGCCAAACTTCAGTAATGGGGAGGCACTTCGTGAAGAAGAAGAAGAAGAAGTAATAATATTAGAGTATTGGAATTATACACATCCGTAATTGATCTTGATCGAAATCGATCAAAATACTGATTATTTCGATCAGTTTCTTTTTCATCCATAAACCTATTTACTACTTTAGTTTCGGGATATCATAAAAGTACTCACTCGATATAGGTATATAGTTTGTGATATTTTCTATATATTTCATCTACATAAATAATATAAACAACTGTATCGTTTAAATAAAACGATGTAAATATTGTATTTCACTAAAAAAGTGTAATTATTGAATAAAATATTTCGTTATTTCTGCACTCTATAACTTTTTTCAGCCACGTATTTCATTCAGCTTAGCTGCTATAGAATGACGTATTACACTTGTAATGACCTTGTTATATATCGTAAACAACAAACTTTGCAAGTGTGTACGAAATTACAATTTATCCTTTATTGTTACAATATCGAACGAAATTGTGTTCGAATTCCAGGTTGAAACATTGAATGCTCTAATTAGGGAATAAGATCACATTTATTGGTTAAATTAAAGAGGTATTTATTTATTTAACATTGGCAATGTTCCAATAATTTCGTCCATTTTTTCAGTCAGGCAGCCAAACACAGTAACAGTGTGTGGCTGCCTGACTGATTCGCCGGGCTGCTGACTGTGATAGGTAGCTCCTACTAATCAATCGCATCTACAGGTGTCCCGGAAGTCGACGTCAAGCCGGGAACAGGTCATACTTGTTATCAGAAAAATATAAAAAAAATCTAACTTATATATTTTTAAAATTTAAGGCAAAAAAATCGAGAAAAATATATTATTATCAGTACAGTCAGTTAAAATTGGGCGAAGTATAAATTTTGAATAATTGGTTGGACAAAAAGTGACATTTTCTTCGAAGCTGGATCAGTTAGATTTAAATTTTGAGCAACAATTTATAGCAGCACTATTCAGGATTACATAAAAAAAAGGTAATATTTCTAGTAAAGGGAGTTAAAATACCATCACAGGATGTTGATTTTCTCGTTTTCTTGCCTGTAATTTGAAAATATATAACTTTGTTTTTAATTAAATATTTTTTTGATAACTAGTGTGACTCGTATGCCCTATCACCCTTTGGCTTGACGTCGGCTTCTGGGACATCCTGTACATAATTCAGAGGGGTACGTAGGCGCTAGAAAAAGAATGTGGAGTTTATTTTCCTGTTCACAACGTTGCCAGCTGTACAATTTGGATTGATGGAGTAAATGATTTCTTAGGTTTTAAACACTGAAAAATGGCAATGTTAATAATCTGGACTAACCTATAAAGCAGAATATATTTATCTCTCTCAAGCATCTACGCGTGACATTATGTTAGAAAGAGAAAGACACGAAATTAGTTAGCTTATTAAAGCATAATTATGAATTAACACACTAATCTATTATTATGCATTATACCCTTCCTTGTGAAAAACCAATTTCCTCGGTGTAACCTTTGCCTCGATTCATGTACTTAAAAAATGAGTTTTAGATACTGAAAAATGACAGCCTTTTTAATATTTTGATTAATTAACTTTAAATTGTTTAATTAACTTTACTGTTGCTTGTCACTATATTTTTGTAAAATCATATTTTTACGATTATGGGTAGTACGGGTATCATACGACAACTGGCATTGTTAATAATGCGGACGCAACTTATAAAACAGAATATATTTATCTCCTTGAAGAACCCACGCGCGACATTATGTTAGAAAGACAATGGCATCAAATTAGCAAATTAGTTTAGACATTTATGAAATACACATTTACTTTTAGAACCCTTTCTTGTATTAAACCAATCATATTGGTATAACTTTTGTCTCGATCCATCTACGTCAAAATCGACTTTTAAATACCGAAAGAAAACACTCAACCTGTTTTTATATAGGACGGATTACGTTTTAGAGAGGCAATACCGGAGCTTTTTAAATTGAATAATTATCTTTACTGTTGCTTCTAGTATTATATAACTTATTCATTTTGTGGGTCGATCAGACTACCCGCGCTTTCGAATTTCCAATTTCCAAACACTTCCTACTCAAAATTCATGTATACCTATTCTGTATCTATATCTCTAAATTTAAATAACAATCTAAATAACAGTTTCGTATTCACTAGGGGTACAAACGCATATATTCGGTAACATTCATTGGCTGTTACTCACTAGAAATTGCCCATAAACCTACATAATAAAGCAATGTGTGATGTTAATACACCATATTGTGAGGTTTTCGAACAACTGCGGCTTATTCGTAGCTCATTGTCAATTTTTACCGTTCCTTTTGCAACAAATAGTGATACGTCGATAGAAGGTCGAAATGTGAAAATGAATTTAGGACTGTTGGTTTTTAAGGAAAAAAAGGTTTTTATTAAGGAAGTTTTATTTATCGTGGGCCTACCTGAATAGGCAGAAAGATCAGCCTGAGTATATAAATATTTAAAACCAGCTGGTTTCGTGGATGCTTGGGCTTCAAACGTCCAGAATATACCAAAGGCAAAAAATAATATAAAAAACGAATTTTCCGTGTGAAGTTTGCAACACCCGACGTTAAGGCGACGTTGCAGCCGACGTTGTCTAGGGTAGACCATCTACACCAATGCCATTTGCTACCCAATTGCATCAATGCCATTAGCTACCCAATATGAATGGAAGAGTTCGGTTATTCTGATAATGTTATTACTTTTAAATGACAAACATGCTAGCATTTATTTGTTGGTCTTGATGCGACAAACGGAAGCATTACATGTAACTATATTAAAAAGAATTAAAAAAACGCGACTGCCGTTGCAGTAATTGAACTATCGTATTTCTAATTTTATATTTTACGGTTTTCATATGAAATATGCTTTATGTATTTATCCATATATATGTATATTTCCGGAATGTCTTAATCAGACCTTTCATTTGACACAAATCTCGATATATTTATGTTATTTTTTTGACATTTGGACATGTAGATAACTATTTATTTGATATTTAGACAGTTAGGGTACCATATGACACTTTTTTAAAATATATTTTTATTCAGAGAACAAATACATTTTTTTAAATATTAAAATCTCGCCAAACTGGTATACAGTTTGTTGGCGAGACAAACTCTTATTTTTATAGTCTTACACTTCTAATTTTGTGATACAAAAAGACATTAATATTATAAAAAAACAATGCACAGCAGTATTACTACTGGTCTTACTACAGCCTTAAATTAGGCCAGTATTACTACAAGATTAAATTATAGAAACGTATAACAAATTTATTTATGACCACTAATTTCACTATAAACGTCCAACAGGTAGCTTTTTAATCTCCTTTTAAACATCTATTTGCTCACGCTTACACAGTCTTCCTCAGATGCAATAGTAAAGATTCTTGGAATGAGGTACTTTAACGTCCTTTCACCATAGTAGTTGTTCGCTCTTGGTTCTTCAAATCTTTTGCGGACTTTTTCTCTAACATTCCTCCTACATTTCTCTAACACTCCGGTTGGTATAAAGATTTTAACAATACTACACAATTCTAAATCGGTTTTAGCGTTAGAAGTTACGGTGTAATAAAGAAACAGAGAACATACATGCATAGATATGGGTCTCCCTAGATACGGGTTTCTGACCTAGTTAGGAATGCGGATAGACATTTTCACCATAGGATGTGCTCAACTCTCCCAACTTAACCACAGTATGTTAATGGTGTGTATATTATGACATAATTATAAAGTTATTGTAAATTAATAAATAAAATAAATAAATAGGTAAACCCGGAACCTATTACACTTCTTTTTTTTTGGGCAGTCGTGTAAAAAGGTATTTCACAACTCTATTGTGTCATTTTGAAATATACCATAAAGCAGTATCAGGTGCAGAATTGCAAACCTGCCATTAATATGGCATAGAACATATGTAGAGGCTTCTGGCATGTCGCCGGTAGAGATAGCGAACAAAGGATGCCGTATTTGCAGCGGGCGCAGCTCGGATGCCGTACTCGGCGCTCAACCGGCCGGAAAAGTTAATTTGCCAATATGCCGCATCCCTGCCAGCTCGACTGGAAACGCCATTTTAGTACTCATCCGCCCCCCGTTCAGTGTGCATTGTGCAGTCTCACCGACGCTGTCTTTGGATCCATCGTATTCCTATATTTTATTTTATCATTCACGGATTAAACTTTAGAATAGTGAGGGATTTTACGTACATACATCATATTTTTAGGACGTATATCATATTAATGAACATCGTTAGACATATTACATTCCATTACATTACATTTTCGTCGTGTCCAATTGACGGCTAAAGACCGCTCTTGGACGTGTCAAAATAATTCGGTTAGGTAGTAAGTTTCGTTACTACTCTTTACTGAACATACATAGGTAGTCAAGAATTAACTACTAGATTGTCAAACTATAAATATAAATAATCAAAATAGAAGCCTAATATTTGAAGTACATAGTTAGTAATTCGAAAAGATACGTAGTAAAATTATTCATCGTAATATTCAAATTGTCAGTAATCAATTTATAATCAAATTAAATCTACGTTATACATTTTAAACTAAAAGTACAGATATAAACCATATAAAATAATCAGACAATAAGGCTCTACTTTTTTAAGTAATTTAAATGGGCACAATATTTGAAAAATCATGGCCCTCAAATTCGGCCAGATTATAGAAAGGGTGGCCTATCAGCATCTCCTTGATGTTTTTTTAAATTTTATGTCCTCCAGCTGTTTAAATTTTGTAGGGAGTAGATTATAGAATTTAATGCTAAGGTACAAGTAGCTTTTCTGCACTTTTGCCAGTCGTATTCGGGGTACGCATAAAAGGGAGCTGCCGCGGGTATGATGCGAGTGAATGTCTGCATTAATTGGTGTTTCTGTTAGGTGCTGTCTGGCATACATTAAACACTGGTATATGGACGCTGAATACATAGTCATTACCCTTATATTCATACCCTTACATTTGCTATTATATATCATTATAATAGCCATATATCATACTATTATTTACTATTATTATTTATTCCAGGCCCAGAGATTGGGGAGGGGGTCGCCCTCGCAGCCAATACGCTGCTGTCGGTGCGGCTGGATCTCCTACTCCATTCACGATTCGCTTCCATACTTGACGATATTTTGCCACGTCTCGAGCATCCCTAACCGATAATTGTTGATACTTAAGGTCGTCTTTGATGTTATTTAGCCAGGTTTTCTTCGGTGCCGAACCCTGAATTCGGACGGTCTCGCCAAAGAAGTTATACTAATCATACTAATGGAAATAAATCATTTTAATGGAAATAAATCATATTAATGGCAAATAAATCATATTAATGGACATACCATAATATATCATTTTAATGGGCGTATATTATATTAGTGGACATATATCGTATTAATGGATATACTGTACCGTGCAAACTAATTAAAACAAAGACAATTTTTCTTCGAAAAGTGCTTTATACAATCCATCTTTGTATAAACATACAAAAACAGTACTGGAAGTTATAGATTGTTAGTTTTTATATACAATGAGTCCTCTTTTTGCGTTGATAACACTTTTTACTCTTGTAGGCATAGAATTTAACAAGTTTTGACAACTTCCTTTCAGTTCATCATCGTGAAACCGGACTTGAATTACTGCACTGATCATTTGGTTTTCGTTGTACAATCCATCTTGGAGATTCGATTTTTGTAAATGGCCCAAAGGTTTTCGATCGTGTTGAGATCGGAGGAGTTTGAGGCCATTCAAGTACAGTAGTTTGGTTCTGTGTAAAAACTGTTTTTCACTTATTAAACACTTATTTCACTTTCAATATTTCAAAAACGGTTGTATCACCCCAAGACATTCCCAACAAGTAGACCATCCCCCCCCCCCCTGACCCCGACCCCGCGCCAACCAAATTAAAATGGTATTATTCCAAAAATGGTTTAGATGACAAATGAGTATTATCTTAAATATTGCGGACTTTGAATATTATTTGCTTAGATTGTACATGAGATATTCTAACTAATCGTCATTTTCACAACGTGATTTCGCTCCAACAAAGCATCTGTGTACCGAATTTCGACTCTAACTGCAATCTTTCGAGATTAAAGTGAAACTAGCGCGCCCTCTAGTGGACCAATTTCAAATCCTTTTTAACTCTTGCCATGAACAAATGATGTCTGCATGCTTAATTTCAGCTCAATCGCATAAAGAGTTTGGGCGCTATGGTGGACAGACTAACAGACAGACTTCAGTCTGGAAATGGTTTTAATCGTTTCGGTAGAGGGGGGGGGGGGGATGTATATCTGTCCATCTTGATTTTTTTTAGCGCGTGCACAATACATTCATTATGCCGCGACAGTGAAATGATTGAATGGGTTCCGAAAATTAACATTTGTTATTTGAACTTGTTTCCACATCTGAACCATAGTGACGCATCGGCTTAAGGGTCAAACACATTATCGGACGCGTCCGTAAGCCGCGGCTTACGAACGTATTCACAGGCGTCCGCGACTGACGTCCGATAATGTGCACGGCTCAATAGAAATTCATTACACAGATACCTATTCAGTCGCGATCATAAGCCGCGGCTGACGGACGCGTCCGATAATGTGTTTGCCCCTTTATGCTGCGTACAGACTGACGAAAGGTAACATGCAATGTAACAGGAAAGGATCGTTTCATCAGTGTGTACGCAGCGCGCGCACGAACCGAACATGTACCTACTCGCATCTGTTTCCGGCGTGCGCGCGAACGTCGTCAATCTGCTAAACACACGCTGTGTCCATACCGTTCAGTTCGTGTTCGCGCGCGCGTGGACAAAACCCGTTCACACTGGCACTCTTGAGCCTTTTGGGAGCTAATAAGCCCTTGCTGAGTTGGCCACGAAGACCTATTCTGTTCAGGGTTGGTCACACTCACGGGTCAACACCCATCAGGCGGCCTCCACGCATGAATTGCGAGCCCGGGCAGGACTCTGGCCTTAGGGCTAGTTCCCCCTAGGAATCAACCTTCTGGCGCTCCTGGACGGTCTGCGCACCGTGCGGCGTAAGCCAATTGATTGAGCACTCAGACTAACAGTTGGGGGAGTCTGTAAGCAGTACTGTTTCCTATAGAGCGTGGTGGTTGCGGACCTTACGACGACTGCTCTTGAAACGACCATCGGCTGCCCGATCCTAGGTGAACAGCCGGGCAAAGGATTCCGCGGTCCCCGATAGATTCGGTATATCACCGCTTCGTAAGGGAGAGGACCGCGTAAGCGACCTCGAACTCGTAACCAATCGGGAGACCGGAGTAATCCGGTCGCCATTGGAAGTAAGGGCGTGAGTGTATGCCCGCTGGGTAACACACCTAGTTATCTCGCGGTTAAGGCGTTGGCCTTTTACGGGCATGTGGCGGAGCTTGACGGTGGACTGTTTTGTCCAAGTCTTCAGCGCGCACTTCACGGGAGATGGAACGACTAATCGTTAAATCTTTCTGAGGTGACGGGTTCGCCCGTTGTAGTTGACAACTCTATTTGGCGCTCTGAGCACACTGCGCGCCCCTTTATGTTCGATTGAAAAACCGATAAATCAGGGATCGCTCCGCGCGCGACTTGAAATGCTCGAAGCGTGCGCATGAAATGCATAGTTCGCGCGAGCGAGGCGACCACGCTATGACAATTTGTTACAAAGTATGTTACATTGCATGATACATTGCACTAATGTGGACGGCTAATTCTTTCGTTTCATGTTTATTTATTTATTTATTTAACAGGGAAACATACAGCGCTACAAAAAATATTACAATTACATTAAATACAATATTTCTGACCGATGACATGCTTTCAACAATAGTTTTATTTATTTATTTATTTATTTATTTATTTATTTTTTAAGGAAAACCAACAGCCATATAAAATATTAAATAACAACTTAAATAATAAATGATAGCCAATAACAGGTTCTCACATATAGCTATACACAGTTTAGAGAATATGGAATTGCCAGCAAAAACGCTTGGCAGGGTCCGGTACTATAAATTTAAAAAACGCAAATAAAAATTAAACAAAAGGGACAAGAAGGCAAAAAAACAATATCGAGAAATCGAATACAAAAAAATAATAACAATAAAGAAAAGCAGAAGAGTAGGTACTAAAAGAAATTGTTGCTGAGGATACGTCTCGCTGATACAACACTAGTGCTAAATAGATCGATATCAACGTCGCCGCAAATCAGTTTATTGAGGTTGTTACTCGCACGCCACATATAGGTGTTTTGCATGTAATTAGATGTAACAACAGGTAGCCGAATTGGGATGGTGTGTCTCGTGGATTTTACCGGGGCATTAAAAGATAGGTATGATAAAAGTTCGGTACAATCTAAAGAACCTTGGGCAATTTTTTGCAAAAAAGTGAGGTCACCGATTTCTCGCCGTTTTGCTAGTGGAAGCAGGTGGTGTTTTTTACATAATTTGACATAGTCGTCTGAACTGTATTTGTCTTTGGTACGGAAACATAAGTATTTAAGGAACTTCCTTTGGATGCCCTCGATGCGATTGGAGTATTTAAAGTACATAGGGTTCCATATTTGAGATGCATATTCCAGGTTGCTACGTACCAGAGTACAGTAAAGAATTTTAAGAGTTTTAATGGATTTGAAATCTTTGGTACTGCGCATAACGAATCCAAGAGCTCTGGAAGCCTTTTTAACTATTTTGTCTACATGAGTGTCGAAGAACAGCTTGGAGTCGTGGTACACACCGAGGTCACGAATGATAGAGTCCCTTTGTAACTTGGTACCTTTTAGGACATAGTCGTGTAATACAATATTTCGCTTTCGAGTAAAAGTGACCACACTACATTTGGATGGATTTAAATCTAAGTGGTTCCGGGTACAATAGCGCTCGAGGCGTTCAAGGTCGGCTTGAAGTAGTAGAGTGTCGGCAGGAGATAGAATCGTCTTGAAAATCTTCATATCATCGGCGAAGCTAAGAAGGTGAGAATAACGGAAACACCTGTCAATATCGTTGATAAAAATGATAAAAAGCAAAGGACCTAGTAAAGATCCTTGAGGAACACCACTTGGGATGGGGACCCAACTGGATGTGTAATTATTAATAACTACAGCCTGCGAGCGATTATGGATATAAGACGCAAACCATCTGAGAAGATTGCCACAGATGCCAGTCTTCTCCAATTTGCTTAAAAGTAAGCTGTGCTGAATCCGATCAAAGGCCTTGCTATAGTCAGTATAGACCACGTCAACTTGGTGACCTTTATTCATGGCATCTGTAAGAGCTGTATTTAGAAGGACAAGATTAGAAACTGTCGATCGACCTTTCAGGAAGCCATGTTGAGTAGTATTAAACGACTGTTTGAGCGCAAAATATACTTGATCATATATAATTTTTTCGAAGACTTTTGACACTATACACAGTTTGGAAATGGGGCGATAATTATTAATGTTATGTTTAGGACCTTTTTTATGCACAGGCGTAATAAAAGCATTTTTCCAGATAATTGGAACGATCCCATCATCTAAAGATCTCCGAAAGATTAATGAAATAGGGATAGCGATTGTTTTAGCGCAGCCTATGAGAAAGACAGCTGGTAGGTTGTCAGGCCCAGCGGACTTAGACGGGTCCAATTTTAAAAGTAACTGTTCCACTTCGCTTACGTCAACATACACTTTAGATATATAAGTGGAAGATGTGTCGGTAGGCGAGAAACCACCGGTATCATCTTGTGCAACAACAGTACTAGAGAGAAAATTATTTAAAAAGAAATCAGAGAAGGCATTACAAATCAGCTCGCCTGTGGTAAATATACTGGTCCCTAAGGACATGCTATTAGGCATTGAGTTGGATTTGGTTTTGCCTTTAAGATAAGACCAAAACTTTTTGGGGTTACTTGTAATAGAGTTTTCGACGGAGGAAATGTATCTAGCGTGGCATTTCTCTTCCAGGTCCCTAACACGGCCCCGCAGGTATTTGAATGCCTCTTCGTCAGCTTTGTTACCATACATTCTGAATTTTTTAAAATATTTATGTTTTTCTTTAATACATTTCTTAAGGCCAGGGGAGTACCAAGGAGGGAAATAGTCGGAGGTAATAACTTTAGATGGAACAAACTGCTTAATTAGAGATGAACACTCGTCGTAAAAATAACAGACGGCATCTTCTAGGGATCTAGTGGAAAATTCCTTGTCCCAATCTATATTTACAAATCCATTGTTTAGTTTTACATAATCTCCTTTGTTAAATAAATATTTGGTATATGAATTGAGCCGTAATGGGTTATAAACTAAGAATTTTACCACAACTAGGAGCGCACCATGGTGCGGGTCTATTGGAACAAGAGGATCATCACTGTGATCGAACACAGTCACAATGTCGTTGGAGAAGATTAAATCCAGCGTACGGTCGAGTGCATTGCGTAAGCCATTGTATTGACCAAACCCAAGGGTGGCCATTTCATCCGTCAGTGATAGCTCATCATCGGTCAACATATTGGATGGATCAAGATATTCACCCGTAGTACGCGTCCACACTATATTACCAAGGTTAAAATCACCAAGGATCAAATATTTGTCTTCTGGGCTGGACAGTAAGACACGGTTTAAACTGTTAAGAAAGTTGGTCAGCTGCTGAGAGAATGAGTTGCCTGCGTTTTGACTACATAGGTAAAGGGCGCAAATGTGCAATTTGACGGATTTATTAGCGTCTTGCGTTTTAAGGTGCAGCGTGAGCCATAGGTCCTCGGCAGTAGAGTGGAAGGCAGGCCGCGGCGACACGGACAGATCCCTGCGCACCGCCACAAGCACACCTCCACCGCGCGACTGGCCAGTTACGTTATAGTCACGGTCCCGCCGCCACACCATGTATCGATGGTCAAATAGCTCACTATCGGTTATACTTTCCAGTAACCAAGTCTCAGTTAAGACAACTATATCAAATTTCTGCTTACTGATATTCCTGAAAAAAGTAGTTGTTTTAGTACGTAGACCTCGGACGTTTTGATAATATACCGAAAATTTATTGGGTGTGATTTCATTAGTGACATAGTCAGCCATTAGTAATGTGGGTTAAGGTAAAAACAGTGTAGAAGAAATTGAGTAGTGATAACCCCTTTGGATAGAGAATAAATAAACGATCTGGCAGAGTAATGTAATATTGCGATAAATATTAGTTAGTAAAGACTAATATTAGTTAGTAAAGTCTCCAATACGCACAGTGGATTCTGTGGGGGTTGGGAGGGGAAATGGAAAGAAAAAGGAAGGAATGGGTATCAATAGATTTTAAGTATTAATGTGCAGTACAAAAAATAAGAAAATTTACTGCATCATATAAAGTTAAAGAACAAAGAATGAAAAACCAAATATTCCCTAAGACATAAGTATCCCATGTGAAATGTCTTTGTCGCATTTTCGATTAATTTTAAGTTTATGCTCTACTTAAATTTATTCTGTTTCATGTTAAATAGGTAGATATTCTGGAAATGATTATCGTAAGTTGACATCAAGCGGTATATAATGGAATTCTGGGCATACCTAGTACGCGTGGTGGTACGTGAAAAGATAGATTCTGTGTGAAATACGGGTTGTCCACGTTGTTGTGGATAATTTTATGTAATAATACCATATTTGCCGTGGTACGGCGGTTCTCCAATGAAGCAATGTTGAAGTGATTCAGTCTCTCCCCGTACGTGTTTAGTCCCAAACATTGAGGGTAGTTTAGTTGTCTCATAAATCGTTTTTGTACGCTTTCTAATCTCTTCTTACATACATATATTGCGGATTCCAGATCGTAGATGCAAACTCTAATACGCTGCGAATGTATGCAAAATAAAGGGTTTTGAATACAGTCGTGTCAGAGAACGACTTTGAGACCCTACTAATGAAGCCCAAGGTTTTTAACGCTTTACTGACAATACCTTGTATGTGTTCGTCAAATGTCGATCGGTGATCGAGTTGAACGCCAAGTCGATCACCGATTGACATTGACGGTATGTTACATTGCATGTCACCTTTCGTCAGTCTGTACGCAGCATTACAGTCAACCCATTTCCTTAGTGTAATCGCACATCCCTTAAATGGCAGAATTAAAAGTAGCGACATCACCGCCTGTATTGAAGATCATTCCGAGCCATTTGTTCGCATCCCACATAACGTAGTGGATAGGGTGACCCCGAAACAAGCTGAAACGTGACAATGGCGAGTGGCCGGGAAGACCTTGACGGTCGGTAGCAATTGAGTTTAACCCGTAGCGGACGGGTCGCTTCTCCGCCTACTGCCCGCAACCCCCAACCACTCACAGTTCACAATCCACATTCTACAGTCATTTCAAGGCAAAATCAATATGGGCCACAGCTAAAGAATTCTTTTCCTTGCTTCTCTGACGAAGCGGTAATAATATAGTTTATATCAGAGGTACCCTAACTTTCTTGACTCGTAGACCCCTTACTGTTTTCCGTAGACCTCTGCCTGAATTTTCCTGAACTTACTAACATTAAAAGTTTCTTGACAGCTGGAACAGTACCTACTGATCACCTACATAGGGTTTTTGGTAATGTGGACAGTTGTAAGAAATGAAAAATATGTACAATTTTTTTTTTATTGCTAAGCGTCCACGACCTTGAAGTACGAATCATTTGGGAAAGCCGCACTTGTCGCACATGTCGCTTGCTCATTCATGTGGCGCGTTTATCCTACTCGCTCGCACGGATACCCATTGAAGCGCAATTTTTTCACATACCTCATTCGCACCTTCCATCGTTCGTCCTGTGCGCTGGCCTCTTCAATCGACTAATGATGCAATTCGAGTTCAGTGTTGATTTCATTCCGCGATACTTGTGACGCGCGCGTTTGTTTATTGCTATTATTACAATTTTAAAATACTATGATGTATACAAAATCTGTTTAAGAAGTGATACGATATTAACGGATCGCCTGAATGCTTATGGTGACCTGCCGGAGTCCACTAACGTGGACCCCCATTTATATCTCGTGCACTCCGATTTTTGTTTCTCGCTGATATGGACCCCCTGCGAATCGAAATCGACACCTGGGGGTCCATATAGGTCCACTTTGGGAATGACTGGTTTAGATAATAAACTAACTGAGGAGTCGGCGAACAAAATGATCTAAAAGCGTTGAACTCAATTTCACAGGAGAGCCAAAAAAACTAAATAACATACTTTCATTTGTTTATTTGTATAGTTTGTTTTTTTAGTTGATACCTTGGCTGATTTGTATTCGCAACTGTAGTCATAATATTGGTGGTGAACGGTTTCGTGCAGCTTGGGCCACAAGATCCATTTTGTTCTCGGATCGGCTCAACTCACGATTCAGCTCCTGTTCAGAAGCCTACTCGAGTGGAAGGCTACCCCGGGAACGATAAGATAAGATAAGATAAAAGTATTTATCTCCAATACAATCATAACATTTGTGTAGGAATGACTATAATTAATCTTAAACTAGTTACTCAATTTAGCCAAGAGATGATATACAATATATAACTTTAAACTTACCAATTTACATAAACAAAGACTATATCATAACAGTATACAAGAAAACAATTAACAGTAAATAATATGTATTAGATTAAATGGGTAGATACGATGCTATGTATTTTCAAAATATTTAAGGAAGTCGTTATGAGCATACATGTTGATTTTAAGCAGATAGACTCGGATGGATCTCTTGAAATTATCGATGTTTTTAATCGCTTTTAATCTTTCAGGCAATTTATTAAAAAGAATCCCGTGTCACTGTCTCAGGCCTCAGAGCTGGCGGACCGGTTTCTCCCGGCAGGATTGCATCCCTGCGCCACTGGACGGTTTGCACACCGGTCGGCGTAGCCAATCGGCTGTGCATTCTGACTAATTTCTGAAGGGGTCTGGAGACTACGGTAATATACTGTTTCCTAAGCAGCGGGAGTGGATGTTGACCTGTTGTCATGCCACTCTTGAAATGACCTTTGGCCACTCGATCCCGTGTGGCACTACGGGCAAAGAACGCCCAGGTCCGCGATAATTCAAACTGAATTACCGCTGTAATACAACAGGTAGAGGTCGTGTAAGCGACTTCGGACCCGTAACCAGTCGGGAGGACGGAGGTATCCTGAAGGTTAATTCCAGACGGAGATATCCTGCCAAAACTGGTAGTCAGGGGGCGAGGTCGCCCGCTGGCTGGCGGAGTTTGACGGTGGATTGTTTTGTCCTAAGTCTTCTGCGCTCATCTCACGGGAGACAGAAAGTACATTTCGTTAAAACTTCCTGAGGCGACGGGTTCGCCCGTTGTAGTTGGCAACTCTAGTTGTATTCATAAATTATACCGTTTTGATTGCTACTGGTGTTTTAAAAAGAGGAAACTAAAACATTTATGCAATTTTTTTTCGTTTTTATATTTCTACGTAATTAATCTTAATCTATTAAATCCTTAAATAAAAAAAATTCAAAATAATGAATAATATTTAAGAAATATATAAATATTTTAGTCTATTTCTTCTTAGACCTTCTTGAGTGCCGCAACAGTAGCAGATATTTTTTTTCTCTATATATACACCAAACCATTTTGCAGTCACTCACTTTTCAAGTCACTCACAATGTTGCCATATGTAAATTAGGGATACCACAACAAAAATAAGAAAAGGTGCCAAAAAATATATTCAGACCGTTATGAAAGAAAACATTTTTACGGGCTATGATTTAGTATGAGATTTATATCATAAAATCGAAGACTATCGCGGTTGTTTGACATTATAAATAGGATAGAAAACGAATTTACCGCGTGAAATTTGTAGGACCCGACGTTTCGGTGACGTTGCAGCCGCCGTTGTCTAGGGTAGACTGAAGATCTGTCAGTCCGTTGTTTTGCGGGTAGGCCGCAAACCGCTGCCGCCACTACGTAGGTTATAACGGTGGTGGGGGGCCGGACTCGGAGCGCGGGAATTTTTAAAATCCGTCTGCACACAACACTCACTGTATCCTGTTTTACGTCTTTGCGTTCGGCGTTCGGCGGCGGGAACATTTTAAGAAGAGGGTTCCACGTAGAAGAGAGTTTGTAGCCGTCATCTCTATTGAAGTTCGGAGTTCTTCTTATTTCAATGGCTTCCCGGATCATGCGAGGAAAGTAGAATTGTTCCTTGGATAGAACAATGGGATTTTGAAACTGCATCCAGTGGTTACTTCCGCTATCCAATATATGTTCGCAGATCGCCGATTTTTCTCGCTGAACGTTTTTAACAGCTTTGATATGTTCTGTCAGTCGCGTGGCTATGGGCCGTTTCGTTTGTCCAACGTAGGCTAGACCGCAGCTGCATTCGACTTTATACACACCCGGGGTGTATAAAGTCGACTTTATACACACCCGGGGTGTATATGTAATACCACTGCAAACCCCGGGTGTGTATAAAGTCGAATGCAGCTATAATAATAATATGATCTATGGACTTCGCGAAGTTTTCAACAACATTTCGCCCTGGTATGCTCGATAGTAACTGTTCCAAGCGTTACCCGAAAGACCTGATTGCTAACACCATCACAGGCAATGACGGACACCCATTGTATCATCGCTGATCAGTTGCGGACAATGGGCGATCTGCAGTTGTGAAGGTCAAAGGGCAAGATGTAAATGTGGTCAATCGTTAGATTGTGCCTTATTATCCAAGGCTTTTCAATGTGGGAAATCAATGTGGAATACTGCAGCTTCATCAACTCGATAAATTACATATGCAAATACGTAAAATAAAGCGATATGGCTGTTTTCGCTGTGAGGAATTCAAACGAGGTGTATCTCAGTAGCAGACGTGTCGCTATGTCAGCAGCAACGAGGCGATTTGGCGCATCTTTTCCTTTGCGACATACGAAAGACAATCTACAGTTGTACACTTGGTAATTCTGGAAAACGGAATTTAAATTCCCCGTGCGTCTGGTGTTCACGATGACAAACCACGAGTGTTGGAAGTTTACGGAATTAACTTGGAATTTTCGCATTTCGCGCATGGACAACTATATGTCCCGTGTTCGCCAACCATCGGTCGGAAAGCCATAATTTTTGTTTATCTACGCGCCGGAAAACAAAACGGAAATCTTATTTTACCACAGTGTTTTGTGTTGAATGTGAACTGCATTTACCTATATATTATCATGTAAATTAAATGCATTGAATTTATTTCAATCACAAACGACTTTCATTTATTCACCAAACGATACTCCAACCGTACATGATTCGGCCATATTATAGATTTCAATGAATTAGATTTGGAAGGTTCATTAGGATTAATAAACGCTTATGAAGAGTTACAATCAAATAAATTTTAGGTGGTACGAAATTCACCGGGTCATCTAGTTATACATATATTCAATCTGATCTTTACGTATTTATCCATATAGATAGATGTATATTTCCGCAATGTACTCAATCAGGCCTATCATTTGACACTAAACACGATATATGTATGTTAATTTGACAGTGGACAATTGAAAAGTGGATAGTTTAGGTGCCCTATAATACTCGTGATGACATTACGATTCTAACAATATCACACACTTCTAAATCGGTTAAAGTTATGGTAGAATAAAAAATCAGGGTTTCATCATTGATACATACCGGATTTTTTTCGAGTACAATTGCGTGGTTTTATAATTTTCCAAAATGTTGAATTGGAATAAATTCGTAAGAAACAAAAACGGTTATTTAAAAATCGTGTATTTTTGTGAAGTGTAATAATTAAACACTTTGTATATTTTAATTTGCTAAATTATTATTCCAAATATTTCTCTCCATTACTAGGCCTACCGAATCTATTCCTGACGGCTGATTTAACACGGCGATGTATATAACTGATGCTGCATTCTCCTTATATCCTGGACACTCGGAATGTCGAAATGATTCTAACAATACAACACACTTCTAAATCGGTTCAAGCGTTTTGAAGTTATAGAGCAACTAGATGACCCGTGCCCACTTCGTTGGGCGGTAAAACTTTTTACTTCTGATGAAATTATGAGTGTGGTTCGGTTAGTACTGAGTGCTATGATTTATTTCCTGACTGCCAAAAGAAGGGTTATATTTTTACTGCATATGTATGTTAAGTATTTGCATGCCAATTTGACTATATTACCGTTATTTGTGAATGTCTTCTTGTTTGTGAGTGTCTTATTTGTGAGCGTATTATCTCTTTAACTATTTATGCAGTAAAAGGGAAATTATACGCAGTAAAAAGAAAAGCATTTTGTTTTAAACACTTGAGACGATAAATTTACTTATTTTGATAATATTTCATAATTGTTGATAATATGACCAATAAACACGACCTAACGATTTAAATTATTTAAAAAAAAATTAATACTACTTTTTGTGACTTAAATATAAAAGTTAGACATATGCTATCGCTGACTTTTTTGTAGGCATTATCAAGCTCTACAACTTTTCTCTTGAACTTAATCATATATCTCTCATAGTTAGGGCAGCGTTAGTTAGAAACGTTTTCGTTCGACCGCTTATTCTCCGACTTACTTTGCAAATCCGACTACCACAAAAAAGTCTTTTCATTTTTCGGAATAATATATAGCCTATGACACTCACAAATAGCGTGGCTTTCTATTGGTAAAAGAATTTTCAAAATCGGTTCTGTAGATCCAGAGATTACTTCCTACAACTTCACAAACTTTACCTCTTTATAATAGTAGTAGTGCAATAAAGAAACGAAAAACATGCATACATGAATCCTGGACCTGTTTCCTCTTTAGATCCATCGGTAGCCGAGTGACCTGGCCTGTAAAGCTTGCTGGGACTTTAAGACGGCCACTCATTGCACCATAATAATTTCCCCTTTGAATAGCGATATCATTATAAAACATACCTCTTTGGCATGATTAAACGAGCCGGTGGCTGACAAAGAGGCAAGTACAGGATGACCTTTTACCACCTCTACAACAATATTTCACTTAAGGGGCTCTCTAGACGATCAAGCATGCTTGTCAAGCATCGCGTCGCGGGCTGGGACGGGATCGTAACACAGTAATTATGCAAATATTAAAAAAAAATATTTACCACAAATGCCTAATTTTGTAGTTTATACCAGGAAGTCACGTTAATTAGACGTGATTGACTGATGAATGACGTGACTCCCTGGTATAAAACTACAAAATTAGGCATTTTTAGTAAATATAAAAAAAAGCATATTTCCTGCTGTTTACGATCCCTGCCCAATCCGCGACGCAATGCTTTACTAGCATGCTTGATCGTCTAGAGAGCCCTCAAGCCTTATTTTAATAGCTGTTGCGATGTAGGTATATACGAGTTGTATGTATGTTAGTATGTATGTTAAGGGCTCTCTAGACGATCAAGCATGCTTGTCAAGCATCGCGTCACGGGCTGAGAGGAGATCGTAAACCCCAGGAAATATGCAAATATTATTTTTTTTTATTTATGAAAAATGCCTAAATTTGTAGTTTTATACCAGAGAGTCACGTCATTGGTCAATCAATTACGTCTAATTAACGTGATTCTCTGCACAAAACTACAAAATTAGGCATTTTTGGTAAATATTACAAAAAAATATTTGCATATTTCCTGCGATTTACGATCCCCTCCCTGCCCGCGACGCGAAACTTGTCAAGCATGCTTGATCGTCTAGATAGCCCTTAGGCATATTTCAAATCTGATATATACATAATATGGATATCACATAAACATAACATAGTTTCTTATAAATATAAGTAGTTTAAATATATTGGTTGGATACCTAGTTTGAAACGTGGGTTGTTGAATTTATGCCGTGGAAGCGACATATTTTAGCAAACTACTAATATTTTAGTCAAATGTGAAGAAAATATTAAAAATGAAATTAATCATAATAATGTTAATTATTCCAAATTGTTTACAAATAAATACGTAAATTTTACGGTACATTAAGTATATAGACCCAATTTTAAATACTTATTTTTTCACTATTATATAATGCTAATACAAATTGTTTAAAAGTACATATATATATCATAATCTGAACAGAAGTATAAAAATATATCATCAATAAAACTTGTACAAATTACTAATGTAAGCCCTATGCTAAAATATCAATTATATTACATAATTTATATTATACAAACATTATTATAAGTAAAATAATTATTTTTTCACTTGCTTAGTTTGAAATTTAATGTAGACATATATAAATAGTCCAGAATTAAAAAAAAATAAAAATAAGTTAGAAGAATGATTCTAAATATTATAAATCATTAATAATATAGTGATATAATATTATTGAAAAAAATATTAATATATTTATTCGTAGCTGTTACAAAAAAAATATAAAAAAACTGAAACAAAAAAAAAACAAAAATTAAATATATAAATAGTCAAAGACTATGTCAAAAAACTACAAACGTTGCAAATTTGGGGTATCCTCTGAATATCTCTAATCCTAGTTTTTAGGACACACCTATTAATTATTGGTACATACAGAAAATCTAGTTTACAATAAATTACATATTTTCTTTTCAAACCCACGCTGAAATATCATTTCATTTAAGTTAATAAATGATAAAAATGGAATTAGGAAAATTTTAAAAAGAAATGATATTTATTAATTCCCTGCGATCCTTCATTTTGTTTCATACAATTAATATTTCAATATAAAGCGATGTTGGCTTGAATTTGGGCATATTTGAAATTCCTAATTAACGTAGATTGTTAATTAAAATACCGTAATTATTATATTCAATCGGCCATTCCTTTGTGAAAGAATTCTATTATGACATCGGAATAATTATTTCGTTTTCTAAATTAAAAAAATGCCGTCATGGTGGCAACCACTAAATAGAAAGCACGATACTTAAAGAATTAGAAAATCTATTTTTTTTTATTCGGTAGCCACTGCTAAATAGACAAATTTATTTGTTTACTAATTTTTCAACAGATGAATGGCGATTAGCTCGGGTTTGCCTACGGCAAAATGTATATAAATTTATATTTACATTTACATTTAGATTCACATAGAGCGGGGTTTACTATAGAGCTATAGCATTACTATAGAGCGGATTACTATAGAGCGGCGCACATTTACATTTATATTTACATTTATATAAATTTATATACATTTTGTATACATTTTGCCATAGGCATCCATTATTGGACGTCTCACATGTGAAGGGAGCCAGATTCCGTTTTGTAATTATTTAATTACTACATTATTAGCTACCAATAGCCAAATTTGTTTAAAATGTTATATCTATGAAAGATATAACATTTTAAATAGATATATTATTATTATTATTACTGCTGTTTAATCTTTAAATGGCTAGAAAATATATTGGTATTTTATATTCTATACATAAACTCTATTTTTACAAGCTTTTATTTACCTTGAACTGTTTGTTAGTATGTATGTATGTTAGTACGTACATATGTTTGTTTAGGTCGAATCTTGCAATCTGAATTAGAACCACTTGAATGCTCCACTTCAAGAAATCCTCAAGTCCGATTTGGTGATTTTGAGATATTTGACATTTTCTGTTTTAATCATCTCCTGAAATATTGTGTTAAGGTTAAAAAATATAAAAAAATGCAACCTGTAGTTTTTGGTACGTAGTTTTTTCTGTCATTTATTAAATTGAGAAAACATCATTAAGTTCTGATTTTTTTTTTTTAAAAAAAAGGACTTATTGCAAATTGTGGGACTTAGGGATTTCATGTCCTTATGGGTGGACTTAGTTATTTTACATGTCGTTTTTGAATGCTCCTCAAATAAAAACCAATATCATTACTTTCCTTACGGTTTATTACTTTCTATTAGTTAAGAATAAACAAATAACGTCCAATTTTAATATAAATTTAATCACTCCATTTCCACATCAGATTCAACGATTGGGCCTTCGTTACTTTTATTATCATCGCATTTTAAAATGTCTTGGTAAAAATGATGTTCTGGTTCGGGCACAAACTGTAGGAGATGCTTTACGTCCTTAATTTTGGCCAGTTTAATAGCTAATGGTGCTTCGTAGCAGTCTTCTAGCATCTTTCTAATCGTTCTGCTTACACCAACACGATACAGAGTTATCGAAGTAAACTGTTTTCCTCTCATTGTAGAACTTATTTGTGGACGACCAGATTTACTGAATCGTACTTGACGGCAGACAGATATTCCCGGAATGGATGGTTTTATGTACTCTTTGTAGCATGTTTTATAGTCTTTTACTTTAATAACTCTTTCAGTGCCTGGCGTTTTTCTCAATTGCTTTTCAATAAACACCACTTCGAATTTATTTGTAACTTTGCTCTTTTTTATGAGATCGACATAATATTCCGGTCCATACACTTTCTCTTTCTTCAATCGTTTTCTTTCAATCAGAGCAAAATCACGGTCAATAGGCATCATTGAGTGCCCTGGAATAGGATACATCACTGTGATGTTTTCAAAAGTTCCATTTGCACATAGTTGGTCCAAAAATGTAAACAAGTATCTATTTTTATTTTGACTGAAACAATTGTCGCAAAATAATTGAAGATGCGTATGGGTAGCTTTTTTATGATTAGAAATGTAGTCATTTAGGGATGTCAGAACTTCGTTAGGACCTTTATGAGCGTAATTTTCAGTGTATAAATACATTGATGCTGTATTTTCTGATAAGTTATGTACCAAAATTATACAACCATAACTGGCGGCGATAGTATTCATCCTGAACGTTGGTTACAGGTAATGGCATGTTTTTTTGGAAATCAAAGCACAGTGACAATGTATGCGGTGATTTGCGGTCATTTGATGTTTTAGTTATTGTTGAAAAAAATACCTCCGCTTTCCTCTGATGTAGCTCTTTTGCGGTATTCAAAGTTTTTTTTTTAAGCTCGTCCTTATGTAACTGAGCCGATTGTATGTCAGTTTTGTATTTTTCACAAGTGTTGCAAATGTCTTTACGTGGAAATCCAAACGAGAGATTGAAATCTTCGTTGAAAATTCGTCGGAATTTTTCATAACTAATTTTATGATCAAAATTTTTATCTGAATAATTGCGATGTAACTCAGCAATACTTAAGTCAGCGCCCAAATATTTTTTGTGTTTGTTAGATGATCTTGAATAATGAGAAACTTGAGTGGGAAGACCACTGATGTATTCATGCACTCGTCTCAATGTTTCCTGATTAGTAGAACGCGATCGGCTTTCATGGTGACCTCTTCCATCTTGGATATCTTTGTCCTTATGTTGCACTTTGCATTGTAGACGGTCTCTTTTTATTCCGTGAATGGCTAAAAATGCATTAAGGCAAATATTAGTGGTTCTGTTATTTCCTAAATCAACCGTATACTTGAAAACTCGTCTATTTCGAGCTGGAAACATTCTTTTTCGGGGTCGAAATCGAACTGGTTGTATTTCGTGAAGACATCCTTGTAAATATATATTTTGTTCTGTATGAGTTTTGTAGCTCACGAATTTGTCAAAAATTTTGCTCGCTTCCCGTTTTTTAATCTTATTTTTACACTGGCATCGACAAGAAGGGATGTCACGCTGGGTGTGTTTTATAATTCTAGACAGTTTATCTCGGTTTTTCTTCCAGGACATGGAATCAAGCTTTCTTTTTTTCCCCTTTTTCAAAATAGTCTGTTCAGTTTCATTTTCAGTTGATGGGCCAGAATCTGTCTCAAATATTCCAGTCGCAGCATTCAGTCGTATGTGTTTCTTCTCAGAATTGGTATTTAAAGAAGATGTGGCGATGTCGTCAAAAAGACCCGTTTCAGGATTTAGCATTAAACAATTCATGGAAGTGGAAGTGCCAGTCAACAAACTTATATCAGCCTCAACATTTGAGACGTTAAGTGGAATTTTATCTTCTTCGCATTCTGATCTGAAAATATTGTTTAAATTGTCAAAATGATAATATTGTGAGGAACAAATAATCTACCTTTACATGATATCTTATTATCATACCTTTCTAGCTCCGTTGGAATGTAATGTGAAAGAGATTTTTCTATTTGTGTTTTTTCAGCATTCTCTGGTGTCCACTCGCTTCCAGAAGAATGTCCCCAATCTTCATCCGCATCTTCATTATCCGAAAATGACCCCAGCAAGCCAGCATCTTGCATTATCCTATAGAAAAGAAATGAAATTAAGTATATTTTACTTCTATCGTCGTCCCGACAATTTAGTTATTCAAAACTTCCGAGATTTCAAAAATAAAGCGGAGTGCATACCTTTTAAGCTTATCTTCTTTTAATTTGTCCATTTCTTGTAATAAACCAACACAATCTCATAACCTCTTTATGCGCGTTGCCGTTTTGACTTTGACATTTGTTATCGGTGTTGCTAGGACTTAGCAAAATAAATTGCGGACTTAGGGATTTTTCAAGTACAAAATACCGGTGGTTCAATACTTAGTGGTTTTTTGAAGTGGAAATGTAACTTTATTATTATTTGACATGCCTGTGAAATTGGACTTAAGGAATTTTAAAAAAATAACTGAAATACACAAATTATGCGAAATTAAATTCTGAATAAGCTGGTGTTGCTAACTCTAAACCATCAAAAATGGACTTAGGGATTTTTTGAATTGGGGCATTCACTTCCTCTTATCCTTTGAAATTGAAATTTTATTTTTTGGTTCAGTTCCGATGACAATGCATTTTTATGGGTATGGCCTGATTCTACACCCAGGATTGTCTCCCGACGAGGCTACTCTTCCACGGTCAACAACACAGACACACAATGTTGCATACTCATTCAATTATGATAGACCGTTCTTAATATCATCATCACATGGCTGCTGCACCCAGGGTGAAGGCTGCCTCCAGACGAGAAGACGCCTACGGTCAACAGCACAGAAACGACATTTTGTAAAGGATTCAATTATGATAGCCCGTTCAAAGTGACAGGGCTGCTGCACTGAGGGTTGGCTTCCAAGGAGGGGACTCCTCAACGGTCGACAGCGCAGAAACGGAATTTCGTATACGCATTCAATTATGATAGCTTGCTATTGTTCTTGCTTCAATTACACAGCGACACAAGCTATACTAATTGAATGCGTATACGAAATTCTGTTTCTGCTCTGCAAATGCTCTCAGTACACTTGTCTGTAAAATGAAAACTCTAGAACTATCTGTGGCTTTCCCCATATCAGTAAACCATGCGTCATTTTGGAATGGAAACAAGCATGATACGCAGTTACTGCAGCGAACAAATGTCAGCAAACAGTTATCGCAGCGAATTATGGAACAAATATCGAGATGTGAAAACTGTGAATTAAAAAAATTAAGCATTTATTCGGCCAGCCTGTATAATCGACCGGGCGAGGACGGAGAAGACGGTCGAGGCGTACGACAATGTGACCATAATGAAAGGACCCTCTTAATATAGAATAACGCCACTTGAGGAAGAATACTCCAATTGAACTCGGGCATTTCAATTAGGAGCAACCCGTTGTCATTCAGTGTCAACAGCTTTGCAAATGCTAGGCTACCATTGCACATTGCAACACCCTGTGTTGCAACCATCTACGATGTGTCCTTTCCTCTCATAAGTAATAAATAATAGTAAACATAAATAAATAAAAGCTAAAATAATTAAAGTCAAACAATGAGTGCCAAACGCTCTCTATAAATAAATTCAGACGCGCTCTACGCACTAATGCATTTTGGAATATTCTAGAAGGCCATTAGGTAGGTAGAAATCGTATCCGATAATCGCGAGCCGTCCAAAGAAATATACTCGCCGGTCATTACTTTTGGGTTGTGAGCGGTCCGGGGCGGGTTCGCCTCGGGCCGCCGCTCAGATAGAAGAAAACCCTACTTCGAATCACTCTAGTTTGTACGGATTTTAAAAAGAATTTTAATGTGTTAAATTCAGTGCTCAGATTTCCAAGGTAGGAATTTAATTATATATAGAGGATACTTAGCTCATGTCTCCAGAAACTATAAGGTGTTTTTCCGTCATTACAGAAAACGCACCGTTCGGTTCGGGGACTGGTTTTTTTTTTGCCTTTCTTTTTTTATGTTAATTCTTCTCCTTTCTTCGATTAAATTTTAGGATTAAATTCTCTCTTTATTTTTTTGGAAATTATTTTCATAGCATATATCATGTTCATTGTCTTTATATAATTAGATCTCATTATTTAGATAGGAATACTGGGGTATTCGTTTTGTAATTTGGCAGGCCGTAGGGCCATATAAATATTTAATTATATAGAAAAATAGCCAATATATTCTTCTTCATTATTCAAGAGAGGTAGCGCGACACAATCCGGTTGGGGCTCACACATTTTGATTTCATATTTTCTGTTCCTGGTTCTTTCAATTTCCCCATTTCTCCATGTAAGAAATAATTAAATTATATATATAAAACCGGCTGTACAAACCGGACATAAGGTAGACGGAGTTTGGCTAGGGTTCTTTCGGAGGAACGTGACTACCTCGCATATAAAAACTTTAATTAATAAGTACCTTATTTATTACAATGGTGATTTCCCATATGCTGAAATAGGTACCCCTAGAAATTCTTTATAACATACCCAAATAAAACTTATAAAAATTCTTACGTGTTCCGGTAAGATTGGTGCAATAGGTACGGTGCGATACTAGTATAAGCAATCCTAATTTCTAAAAAAACAAAAATTAATACTAGCATTCGCCATAAAAGAGCGAGATTAGAAATAATGGTCATAACCCGCAGGGGTGAAAGGTCGTAAAATAAAATTGTAAAAATATAATTTTAAATATCGTTCTTAAATATTTTTTTTGTTATTTTGATTTACATTTCCTCCTCCATAAAAGGAAATTGTAAAATATAATTTTAAATATTGTTTTTTTTTTTTTTTTTTAACATTTATATATTGATCTATTTTTCCTCTTCCATAAAAGGAAACCGAAAATATAATTTTGAATATTATTTTTTAAACATTGTTTTATCTTGATTTACGGTATCCTCTCCCATAAGGGAAACTGTAAAATATAATTCTTGTAAATATTGTTTTAAACATTTTTATTATTTTGATTTACGTTATCCTCTCCCATAAGGGAAACTGTGAAATATAATTCTTGTAAATATCGTTTTAAAACATTTTTTCCATTATCTTAATTTACGTTCTCCTCTTCCATAAAGGAAACTATAAAATATGATTTTTTTTAAATATCGTTTTCAAACATTTTTTTTTGTTTTATCTCAATTTACGTTCTCCTCCTCCATAAAGGAAACTGTAAAATATAAATTCTTTTAAACATTGTTTTTAACATTTCCATATTTGATTTACATGTTTTCTTCGTGAAATAAACTGCGAAATATAATTTTAAATACCATTTTAAATATTTTCTTTATGTTGACTTACGTTCTCCTCTGTTGTAGAATAAAACCGTAAAATACAACTTTGAATATTATTCTAAATATCCTATTAGGCTCGATTTACGTTTTCTCTTTGATAAGATAAGACTGGAAAATATAATTAAGAATATTCGTCTTCAATACTTTTTCCTTTGATTTACCTTCCATATGTCGTAAAGAAATAAAGCGCATATTTTAAACCACTTCAACATTGAGTATAATTTCATTTATTTTTTGAAGGGAAAAGGGGTAAAAAGAAACTACACCAAATAAAAGGAGAAATATATATTTAATTATCCTCTCCCGTTCATATACCTACTCCCTCTAGTTACCTTACCTAAATATATTCTATCTTCCTTCCTCAATTAGTCTGTCAATTATAATTTGCCGTTCCCATCCGTGGCATCTTCCTCGTCCATTCCCAATTATAATTATCAATTTTCTCATTTGTTTAATATCCCAGATTTTATTTGATTCTCCTAATTTCCTTTGAGGTATATTCTCATTCCGTATAATTCCACATTTTATTTTTATAACACGATTAGTCATTCTTTTGGGCAGACGTCGCCTCCCGCAAAGCGCCATCTATCGGCCGCGGAGTGAATCATAGTACCCCCTAGTAGTCGGTTCGCCCGTCGAGAGGGCGCTGATCACGGCCCCGCCGATTTCTGTTTTGTCGCCGCCAGCCGAGCGCGGAGACAGTTTACGAGCCAGAAATAAAGTAGAAAAAATATAGTTGCATCTCGACATTTGGAACGCAGAATTTCACCAGATTTTAAACTCTTCCCTCTCCATATACCGGACGCCTCATCAAGGCGAGTCTCACTTCACGCAGGACATCGCACTTTTAAATAGCGCGCAGATTCGCGCGCTCTGAGAGTTCTTCCCACGACCCGTCTCCGATAAACTTACTTGAATGAGCAGCCAGCCTCTCGAGCGATTATCCTGTACTCCCGTAAAATTCGCCGCGCAGAAGCCTGTTTCCGGTACGGGATCTGCTTGCACAACCAGCGAACCGCCCAGCGCCTGGTGGCCTGGCGCCCCATGCTCCTCGTAGCTACATTATCCCTCAATAATAGGTAGACATCTCTTATTGGCCACCAAAACGCTGTTTTTGCTTAATTAATAATAATAATATCAACATAGTATAAATTCGCATAAATAAACATCAATAATAGAGCGGTTTCGTTGCAGTTTAGGCGCCACAACGTGGGTCTTTTCAAAAATATACATTTCATTCTTCGTTTTTTAAATATAATCCCCGCTTGGGCGTTGCAGTTTTGGCTCCCAAGCATGGGGCTCTTTTTACTACAAAATATAGATTGATAACCCGCCCACCACACCCGTATATAGACAATTTTCATACCTTTCAACACAGTACACATAGTTTACCATTTATTTAGCCCAAGTTGGCCGCTGCAGTTTTGGCGCCTCAACTTGGGGCTCAATTTTTTTTCAAACTATATAGTTACACATCATATATTACCATTTATCTTATATAGCCCACGTTGGCTGCAGTTTTGACACCCAACTTAGGGGCAGAATTTTTTCAAAAAATATAACAATAAAATACAAGTACAACAAACCCACCCACCTACCCTATTTTACTGTGTATAACACATTTTAAAAAAATAAATATTTTATATTTATCGCATCGCACCGTCAACCAACCTACCGAACCACACACACAAGACACAACAATTTTCTTTTATAGCAATAATTTTCCTTAAGTTCACGCATATTTTGTACATTTCCAAACATTGTTTTCACATAATACAAACTGGTCATTATTTATCCGTGGAGACAGATCGGTTCCGACGCTCCAAACAGGCTTAGCAACTAAAGGTATCGTCACTTAGTTGGTAAAAAAAAATTAAAACAGCATTTTCCTACAATTCGGCACACCGGCCGTTATCATATTAGACAACGCCAGCTACTTCAAGTCGCGCAAATTCAAATCGTTCGCCGAAAAGTACAAAATCCCTCGTTTGTTTTTCGGATGCAATTATGCTCCCCAATCGAATGTTGTAGAAAGGTATAACCAGACCATAGAGACGTCTCTCGCAATTTTGGTAGGAAAAGACCAGAGAAAATGGGTAGAATTTCTGGGGAAAATCCAAAACGCCATTAATTCGCACGTTAATCTAACTACAGGCTTTTCTCCATCTTATATCATGTTTGGGAGAGAGATGATTATTGATGGCCGGTACCATAACATAAAAAGCTTCATTCCGGAAAATGAAAATGAATTAGACATAGAAGGCAGGGAAAAATTCGCCGAAGGTCTAAAAAGCCTGGCTGACACGTATGACATTGTCCAAGAAAAATTACTTGAGTCATTTAAAAACAACGCGAACAGGTACAATTTAAGGAGAAAAGATCTGCGTCTAGCTCCTGGAGATACTGTGTGGGCAAAAAATCACACTCTATCTAGGAAAATAGATTTCTTTTCAAGCAAACTTGCACCTAGATACATAAAATGCAAGGTTGTAGCGCGTAAATCGCGAACCGCGTACGAACTAGAGGACGAAACAGGTAAAAACAAAGGAATTTTTCATGTCAGACATTTATTTAAAGGCTAATGACAATGTCTAAAAACTAAATTCATACTATCTCCTAGGAAAACAGTTACGCAAAGGAAAATAACATCGTTTATTCCGAAAGTCGCTAAGTACTAAAATACTCTTGGGGTGGGTCTCGATCTGAGCTCCGTGGACCGGTAAAAGAAAGGAAAAACATGTTTGACAATATATAATAAATGATTAAACACTTTATTAACACAGCAACACACTTACACAAACACATACACGCCACATAAAAAATAAGACATATATAAATATTTTTAAAACTCAAAATACAAGCACAAAACTTTTTTTTTTAAATTTTTTTTTTTTCTCACCAAAGCCGGCAAAAATAACCAGCTTTGGCGAGAACAATCTGAAGAATGATTGTGTTTCGTCAAGCAGAGAACATAACAAATTAACAAATATATTTTCTCAAAAAAATAAAATAACAATATTATACTCACGACCAAAATATGACTTTTGTTCTTTAATGTATTGAAATTACGGGTTAGCAACACCATACAACCACCCTAAACGGTGACTAAAAAAGTGCAACATTTATTATTTTTTACAAAGCATATGGAATCCCTTATAAGATAAAACGCCGACTCCTGAGGTTAAAACCAGGCTAGGTACAAATCAATTTGGGTAAACAATGCAATTTTTAATTTTACTATCATTACGTTCATGAACGAACAACTTTTTTTAATATAAAGTATTTTGAGTGCACAATGTGCAATCTTGCTCCACAATCCGAGGTTAAAACCGGAGGGGACAAGAGGAAGAAGGAGTTTTCTTATTTTATTATTATTTACTTACAAATATGGAATGCCACTCAAAGAGTGCTTCCTCCAGACGAACGTGTCAGGACGCGCCTAGCGAAACGCAAAATGATCACGACGTAGTCTAATTATATACTTGCCATTATTTATTCTTTCTATATAATTCCACAAATATTGGTCGTGAGAAAATCTATTAAAACATACGTATATATCACAAACTTATATATATATATTCAACAAATCCCAGTACCACGGTATTAATCACCTCGACTCACCACAATATAAACATACATTGAAAACCAAGTTCAACTCTAAAAATTATAATTAAAACTCAAACTAATAATAGGGTAAGAAATAAGTTTGACACGTTCAGGTGAAGTATGAAAGGAGAAATGGAAGGAACATCTTGCATGGGACGAACGAAAGTGTGTATGGAAAGATGGCGCCAGGAAAACCCGTTTGATGGAAAATCAAAATATTACACCTACACTATTTTCTATCTTTGTTATAAACAAATAGATCATTTATTTTAGTTTGATTAATCGCATAACAAAGCGACTATGTTTATATCGTATTGACTCGTTCACACAGGATTAAAATCCAAAATTACATGCTAGTATCTCGACACTGATGTGAATCGTTTCACCTTACTGGGGTACAAGCAAGTAATGATTATACAATGGTACACATTGACTTTAAACGGTGGCCCTGACACTAAAAGCTCGGCTAAACCAAAATGAAGATCAAACAAAACAGATTCTGTACACTCAAGGATAGTGACAAATCTCAAGTCCTTATAATATTTCCCCATATAATTTTTTTTAACTCTATTTATCTGCTTGTAACGAACAAAGGTGGTCACGCACCATTCAGAGACTCCGAACCCAAAACAACTATTTTTAAAATTCAAATATCAGGAATTTATTCGACATATTTTCATTTTGATTCATTTATTTATATTTGTCCCTGTTTTGAAGAAAAAATAAACCGGCCCATAAGCCGTGAATACCCAACCAGATTGCGATCGCGCTACGTACGTAGTTTAGGAAATAGTAATAATCGGGATTTATAAGCTATAGATCAGTCAGCAAAGACGTAAAAAAAAAAAAAAAGATATTCTTAGTAAGTAAATGAGCACACCTAGCAATAGTAATTACCAAACCCCAAAAAACCAGTCCCCGGCGGAAGAAGAAAGAAGAAAGAAGAAGAGGAGGAGCGTCCCGAGGTCCAGTTTTCGAGCAGCTTCCAGTCGACATTTGAACACACTTCACCACAACCACTGCGGAGCATCCCACGGACTCCGTCAGCAGTACGGAAGAACCCGCGCAGGCCGAAGGCAGCCGCGCGGGGCGGTCGCGCAGATCGTCCGAAAGGGCTGGATCGCGCGATCGTTGCAGCCTACGCACAGGACCGGCACAGTTGGGCGACTACACCCGCCCGGTCGCTGTAGCGTTCGCATTCGCGCAGGGGCACGACTCTCCGTCAGCTATTTCGGCGAGAGACCGCGCAGGCTGAGGACAGCTACGCGCTGGCGATCGCGCAGTTCGCCACCAAGGCCAGAACGCGCGCTCGTAGCAGTCTACGCACAGGGCCGGCGTAGCCAGGTGTCTACACCTACACGGTTACTGCAGCGTCTCGCGTCCACACACGGACACGACATCATAGAATACGAGTATCGCACCTTCATATGTATAGTATACTAGCAATGGACTACAACTATATTTTGTTTTGAGTGTCAAGAAAGACAATAACTTTGTGTAAAGTGCATTTTTCCAGAAACACTAGTGTACGAGGAATTGTACATTAATTCCAGTCAAATTAGAAGTTCATTTTACAAATTCCATACAAGGATCTACAAGCCGCAATAGCAGGCTTAATCAATTGCAGGATTCCGCACGTCCCAGTGGGACATCCCACTAATATCAGACTTTTTTTGTTATCATGTTACAAGACTGAACATCCCAGCTGATGGACCTCGGCCAACGCTTCACCGCAGCTCTTCACCTCCGCGCAACTTCGCAACCGTCGGCGTCTACGTCTTCACTTTAGTAATTTTGTAAGTCGCATCCGTACCAGCCACCACATCTGTTAGCGACAACCAAACTTACCGGAATACAACAGCCCATTCATTATCATATTTCTCAAACCTATTAAATTAGTAAAACGTGTTAGCTTCTTACTAGGCATCGTGATGTATGATCGAGGGCGGCGTAGCGCCCTGCGTAGCACTGTAGCATTAGCGATAGCATGTGTTCTCACCAAGCCGGCATTGCAACACCCTGTGTTGCAACCATCTACGATGTGTCCTTTCCTCTCATAAGTAATAAATAATAGTAAACATAAATAAATAAAAGCTAAAATAATTAAAGTCAAACAATGAGTGCCAAACGCTCTCTATAAATAAATTCAGACGCGCTCTACGCACTAATGCATTTTGGAATATTCTAGAAGGCCATTAGGTAGGTAGAAATCGTATCCGATAATCGCGAGCCGTCCAAAGAAATATACTCGCCGGTCATTACTTTTGGGTTGTGAGCGGTCCGGGGCGGGTTCGCCTCGGGCCGCCGCTCAGATAGAAGAAAACCCTACTTCGAATCACTCTAGTTTGTACGGATTTTAAAAAGAATTTTAATGTGTTAAATTCAGTGCTCAGATTTCCAAGGTAGGAATTTAATTATATATAGAGGATACTTAGCTCATGTCTCCAGAAACTATAAGGTGTTTTTCCGTCATTACAGAAAACGCACCGTTCGGTTCGGGGACTGGTTTTTTTTTTGCCTTTCTTTTTTTATGTTAATTCTTCTCCTTTCTTCGATTAAATTTTAGGATTAAATTCTCTCTTTATTTTTTTGGAAATTATTTTCATAGCATATATCATGTTCATTGTCTTTATATAATTAGATCTCATTATTTAGATAGGAATACTGGGGTATTCGTTTTGTAATTTGGCAGGCCGTAGGGCCATATAAATATTTAATTATATAGAAAAATAGCCAATATATTCTTCTTCATTATTCAAGAGAGGTAGCGCGACACAATCCGGTTGGGGCTCACACATTTTGATTTCATATTTTCTGTTCCTGGTTCTTTCAATTTCCCCATTTCTCCATGTAAGAAATAATTAAATTATATATATAAAACCGGCTGTACAAACCGGACATAAGGTAGACGGAGTTTGGCTAGGGTTCTTTCGGAGGAACGTGACTACCTCGCATATAAAAACTTTAATTAATAAGTACCTTATTTATTACAATGGTGATTTCCCATACGCTGAAATAGGTACCCCTAGAAATTCTTTATAACATACCCAAATAAAACTTATAAAAATTCTTACGTGTTCCGGTAAGATTGGTGCAATAGGTACGGTGCGATACTAGTATAAGCAATCCTAATTTCTAAAAAAACAAAAATTAATACTAGCATTCGCCATAAAAGAGCGAGATTAGAAATAATGGTCATAACCCGCAGGGGTGAAAGGTCGTAAAATAAAATTGTGAAAATATAATTTTAAATATCGTTCTTAAATATTTTTTTTGTTATTTTGATTTACATTTCCTCCTCCATAAAAGGAAATTGTAAAATATAATTTTAAATATTGTTTTTTTTTTTTTTTTTTAACATTTATATATTGATCTATTTTTCCTCTTCCATAAAAGGAAACCGAAAATATAATTTTGAATATTATTTTTTAAACATTGTTTTATCTTGATTTACGGTATCCTCTCCCATAAGGGAAACTGTAAAATATAATTCTTGTAAATATTGTTTTAAACATTTTTATTATTTTGATTTACGTTATCCTCTCCCGTAAGGGAAACTGTGAAATATAATTCTTGTAAATATCGTTTTAAAACATTTTTTCCATTATCTTAATTTACGTTCTCCTCTTCCATAAAGGAAACTATAAAAT
Organism: Micropterix aruncella; assembly: GCA_944548615.1. Lineage (NCBI taxonomy): Eukaryota > Metazoa > Arthropoda > Insecta > Lepidoptera > Micropterigidae > Micropterix > Micropterix aruncella. Next base: position 10,261,251 of record OX155968.1, read on the forward strand.
ATGATTTTTTTTAAATATCGTTTTCAAACATTTTTTTTTGTTTTATCTCAATTTACGTTCTCCTCCTCCATAAAGGAAACTGTAAAATATAAATTCTTTTAAACATTGTTTTTAACATTTCCATATTTGATTTACATGTTTTCTTCGTGAAATAAACTGCGAAATATAATTTTAAATACCATTTTAAATATTTTCTTTATGTTGACTTACGTTCTCCTCTGTTGTAGAATAAAACCGTAAAATACAACTTTGAATATTATTCTAAATATCCTATTAGGCTCGATTTACGTTTTCTCTTTGATAAGATAAGACTGGAAAATATAATTAAGAATATTCGTCTTCAATACTTTTTCCTTTGATTTACCTTCCATATGTCGTAAAGAAATAAAGCGCATATTTTAAACCACTTCAACATTGAGTATAATTTCATTTATTTTTTGAAGGGAAAAGGGGTAAAAAGAAACTACACAAAATAAAAGGAGAAATATATATTTAATTATCCTCTCCCGTTCATATACCTACTCCCTCTAGTTACCTTACCTAAATATATTCTATCTTCCTTCCTCAATTAGTCTGTCAATTATAATTTGCCGTTCCCATCCGTGGCATCTTCCTCGTCCATTCCCAATTATAATTATCAATTTTCTCATTTGTTTAATATCCCAGATTTTATTTGATTCTCCTAATTTCCTTTGAGGTATATTCCCATTCCGTATAATTCCACATTTTATTTTTATAACACGATTAGTCATTCTTTTGGGCAGACGTCGCCTCCCGCAAAGCGCCATCTATCGGCCGCGGAGTGAATCATAGTACCCCCTAGTAGTCGGTTCGCCCGTCGAGAGGGCGCTGATCACGGCCCCGCCGATTTCTGTTTTGTCGCCGCCAGCCGAGCGCGGAGACAGTTTACGAGCCAGAAATAAAGTAGAAAAAATATAGTTGCATCTCGACATTTGGAACGCAGAATTTCACCAGATTTTAAACTCTTCCCTCTCCATATACCGGACGCCTCATCAAGGCGAGTCTCACTTCACGCAGGACATCGCACTTTTAAATAGCGCGCAGATTCGCGCGCTCTGAGAGTTCTTCCCACGACCCGTCTCCGATAAACTTACTTGAATGAGCAGCCAGCCTCTCGAGCGATTATCCTGTACTCCCGTAAAATTCGCCGCGCAGAAGCCTGTTTCCGGTACGGGATCTGCTTGCACAACCAGCGAACCGCCCAGCGCCTGGTGGCCTGGCGCCCCATGCTCCTCGTAGCTACATTATCCCTCAATAATAGGTAGACATCTCTTATTGGCCACCAAAACGCTGTTTTTGCTTAATTAATAATAATAATATCAACATAGTATAAATTCGCATAAATAAACATCAATAATAGAGCGGTTTCGTTGCAACATATGGAGTCGAAAATAGATTAATACTAAGGGCAAATAGAGTTGTCAACTACAACGGGCGAACCCGTTACCTCAGGAAGTTTTAACGATTAGTCGTTCTATCTCCCGTGAAGTGAGCGCAGAAGACTTGGACGAAACAGTCCACCGTCAAGCTCGCCACATGCCCGTAAGACCTTAACCGCGAGATAACAAGGTGTGTTTCTCAACAGACACTCACGCCCTTACTTCCAATTGCGACCAGATTACTCCGGTCTCTCGATTGGTTTCGAGTTCGAGGTCGCTTGCGCGGTCCTCTCCCTTACGAAGCGGTGAAACGGTGTATACTGAATCTATCACGGACCACGGCATCTTTTGCCCGGCTGTTTACCCAGTATCGGATAGCCGATGGTCGTTTCAAGAGCAGTCGCCGTAAGGTCTGCAACTACCCCCGCTCTATAGGAAATAGTGCTGCTTCCAGACTCCCCCGGCTGTTAGTCAGAGTGCACAATACTAAGGGCAGGTAAAGCAGCTACTCTTAAATTGCCAGGGTATTACCATTGATTGTATAGGGCAGGGCTATCCAACTGCAGGTACCCCAAGGGCCGCTTTAAATAAAATGAAGTTTGGAGGGTCACATTATAAAATACTTCGTATGCAACTTTATCAGTGACTTTTAGTAGGTATGTTATACAAAGGAAAGATGCTTTTGATTTATTATTTTAATTTATTCAAAAAATATCAAATTACAAAAAAAATATGAGGTAAATTTGAGGACCTTGGCTTTTACTAACTAATGCATCAATATTAACTTTAATACATTATATTACATTACATTACATTGAATTTACGTCGTGTCCAATTTGCGGTTTAAAACTGCCCTTGGACGTGTGAAAATATTTGTGTTTTAAGTAGTAAGTCTCATACTACTTAAGGTAAAAACTCACCTATCACTTTTGCGCGCGACATATTCGCGCAAAAAATCGACGCGAGTCAACGGCCTTGAGAAAAACGATCATAACTTTTAAACCACTAAACGGATTTAAAAAAGATAAAGAGAAAAATGATCGCATTGAAATTTGACATATAAAACATTATAACCTTATCTAGTAAAACAATAAGGATAATCATGAATAAATATTACAAAATTGGCAAACTGAAAAAACTCGCCTATAAAATCATTTCGATTTTTTTGTCACAAAATACGTAAAATATGCAAAAATTGTAAATACAGTTATGTTCTTTATTAAATGCTTTACCAAAACGATATTTTTTTTTTACTTATTTGCATACAAAAATATTTATTTATTCAGCCAAGAAAAATTTTATGTATTCTCGTAAAAAAAAATTTTTTTAATTTTTAATTTGTGACTACTTATGGTATTTTTTTATATGAAATTCTTTCAAAATAACTTTATTACTACATATCACTTCTAAGAAATCACACCAGAACTTTGAGCTTTGTCTGATATTATAGAAAAATCTAAAGTTTTGAGAGTTTTCGCGTCCGAACTTAATAATAAACGTTGAATGGTCATAATATAAAATTCGTTAGATTTTTTCAATTATATTGTCTTATCATAGACTTATTATATGTCTAATAACTAATTACTATACTCCAAAGAGTCACATTTCATCGATAAACTATGGAAAAGCGCACTTTATTCTCTCATAGTAATTATCAAAACAAGTTTCTTTGCGCGATTCATTTTACAAAACAAGATATAATTTTCAAAATACGCCTAATTATGTGATAACTTAGGATGTAAATGAAACAATACTTATTTTGTTAGTAAATTAAAGCGATATTACGTCATATTTCGCAATATATCGGGATATTTCATAAACATATGCGAGCCGTTTGTTGTTGCCAAAGTGTTTTCTTTGAAAATTCGTGAAAAACAGCAAATGGACTGTCTTAATTGACTAATACTTATGCCTAAACTACTTAAAAATGGAAATTACTCACTTTTATCCGGTAAACACTGCACTTATATCCACAAAACACTGCACAAAACAAACATTTCGCGGAACTATACGCCGCCGCGGGGTGGCCGATCGAGACTGCTGTTTTGACGTCTATGCTGACTTTTTAAATCGGCGATCGATTTTATCGTCGTTGGCCGGCGAATGAAAGATTATTTGGCCATGTCGTTCCGCGGTCAGAAAGCATTAAGTACGACGATTCGAATCGTAAATTGCATTTTTCGCAGCGGCGAGCGCGATATCCAAAATCGGATGTTACGGATTGTAGGCGGCCGCCATACATGTCCCCAAATGGATGTTACGTGCTGAGCGGGAAAAAGTATATAGTATCTAAGAAACTTTGGAACCTACTAAAAGTTATTCGTCGTAGAATCTTATTACAAAACAAATTAGGCTTATTTAATAAAGAAAGTTAGTAATTCTAATGGCTTCCTACTAAACACACAATAATTAAAATAGTCAGTTAAAATGTTGAATAATCAAAGCAGAAGCCTAACAATTGAAATAGTCAATAAATCGAATATATACGTACTAAAAACTGTACATAGCATCCAAAGTAGTAAGTAAATATTTGTTATTGATAAACTAAGCAATTGAGTAAGTGACATCAGAGGGACAACATCAATATTTTGGCTTCATAAATTTTATGTTGAAAAGCGGCTTTTGCAAAGAGACGTATTTCCCAGCATTGAGCCCAGCGTGAACCCTAAGTTTCGCAAGTTGGCGTATCGTTCTTCTGATCTGGGTATCGGATTGAGAAAGCCAATCCAGTTTCGGTTCTTCCTTGCTAAGAAGGATCTGATTGCAAATCACACAATTCCAGCTGAAGGGCTGCTCTGCTTACATTCTCAACTGAAACTATAAGGATATGAGAAAAAAAACTGAAACGTCTCTTTTTCTAAAGTCTAAAGTCGCTAAATCGATTTCAGAATTATTCTGCAATTGTGACCATGGGCTCCATTGCGTTTCTTCGTGAACTAAAATCGGAAATTAGTCCGTGTGAACGAGACAGGGCAAGACGCTAGAGCGGAATGTGAGATAACCGGTTGTCACTTTTTCGCATTAAAACTGCCCGCCAAGGTCAAAGCATCTGAATCTTTCACCGCACGAAATATGCTCGAATTTATTCGCACGAGCATAAGTTCGACAGGTAGTATTTATCGACGATCGTTCGTTTCATATTCCGCTCTAACGTATTGTCTCGTTCGCTTGGACTAATTTTAGTTTTAGTTCATAAAGAAACGCAATTGGGCCCAATGTATTTTATGTGAGGTAAGTTTCAAATTTCAAAAAAATCCCTAATTTCTTCAAAATACTTCGCGGGCCGCAAAAAGTGAGATCGAAGGCCTCATGTTGGACAGCCCTGATATATGTTATTAGATTGCTCATGTCCATACTACCTTTTGGCAGCTAGGATTTTGTTACCTAGCGCAACGTGCATATGACACTTACAGTTCCATATATTGATCAATCTTCTCGTATGTTCAGTACTACTTATATGTGATAACTATTAATTTATCCTTATATTAGCTATATGTCTTAATTAATATTGTATATTATAACTTTACTAACAATAAATATTACATTTTATTCTTGTATATTATAGTGATTTTTTCTGGACTAGACTTTTTTTTTCTAAACTCAACTGCATTGAACTGAGAATTTGTTACTGGATATGATTAATGAAATTAGCCGATATTCAAACCAGTGACACTGTATTAAAAAAAAACGATGGTGTCACCCCGAGACTTTCTCGGAAAGTAGTCAAGGACTTATTTCATCTGAGAACTGATTCCGGACTGATGTCATCACAGAAAAAAATATATCATAAAACACAATCAAAATACGAGTCTACTGGTATAATTTAAACTATTTTAAACAGTACACGTAGTCAGATTTAGTTATTTTCTGGGACCTGAGGAGACATATTTTTTTTGTATAGGAGCTGAAAGCATCCCATTGTTTTATTTTCCTCTCTAACCTAAATAGTTACATTATTTGCGTTGCAGTTTTTTTTATTGTGTTGCTATGTTAACAAGTTATTTCGTTAAAAATACTATTAATAATGAAAATAACCTAGCCGTGTGGAAAAAAATCGCAAATATAAGGGACAAGCCCTATGAGAGCCAGGTACATATTTTTTTAGAACGGCCTTTATACACCTACATTTGTAACATTATAAGGGGCTCTCTAGACGATCAACCATGCTTGTCAAGCATCGCGTCGAGGGCTGGGAGAGGATCGTAAACCGCAGGAAATATATAAATATATATTTTTTTAATTTTACCAATAATGCCTAATGTTATAGTTTTATACCAGGAAGTCTCGTCATTCATCAGTCAATTACGTCTAATTAACGTGACTCCCTGGTATAAACTACATTCGACGTCGAAGCATCGACGACTACATTCGACGTCATTTCGACGGATGATAAGCTTTAACGGGGTATCCGGAAAGGTTAGATATCTATGGCTAATTTACTATACTATTTGTAGACGTTTTGAATTAAAATATTATATTTTTAAAGCCCTGTGGTCTTTCTTTTATATATTTTTGACCATTTCAGATTTTTCATCTGTTAGTTCTACTATATTTAAGACCTGAATGTATGATTGAATCTGAAGCTCCGCAACGACGTATTATCCGAAAAAGCGACTCTTATTCATTGCGATCACAATGCGGTGGCTGGTAAAATTGGCAGCATTTTATACGGAGTCGGACATCAAAGGTGGTCTTATTCAGCGAGCGGTGAGTAAGGCATCCCCAATTTCCGCTTCCTTTTTAGCCCCCCCTTCCCCTACATCGACCCCAAGTGGCTAACCGTCACCCCGTCACGCCACCGCTCCTGGAGCTGAAACACAATTACCCAACAATGTGCGTACTTTTAGTTAGAAATTGTATTATGACAGGCCCTGGGCGTGGTATTCGATCTGGGAGAGATTTGATCGTCGCGCCTCACTGCAGATGAGGTCAAACCGATAAATATGAAAAGTAAAAGTAAAGACAATCTAGCTTGCAAAATCATGGCTGAGATTGGCGGACTGCGAGAGAATCAGCCGTCCCAGGATGTAATTTTTTTAAATTTAATTTAATTTTATAGCAAACTTACAGATAGTAAATATATGGTACTAGTATTTTAAAAACATATTCAAACGAAACAAATTTACTATCCTATGAATAGTTTGCAATGCTTGCATTACAAATTAACAGAAATAATATGAACACGTTGATAGTAGAAAAAAAAATATAATAAGCTAATAATAATATAAGGGTTAGAAAAGTAATAATTAAATAAGTTGTTAATGAGGTTATTTGGTTAGAGCAAAATTGAAGTATGAGTAATTGGATAATAATATTTATTATACATAATGATATAATACAATAGTACCTATGTTATAATATAATAATCATATAATACAGTACATTAGGATGGCAGTTAGTGAAATTTTAAGAAGTAGGAGATAGGTTAGGTATGATCGAATCTTTTATTAAATTAATGGAATCAAAAAATATATCTAATCCTTTACACGATTTATCAAAAACGCGACACATTCTGGAAAGAGGTCTATTCGACCCGATGTTGTTATTGCAAGCGACAACCGAAAATGTTTGAGAGGACTATAACGATCGTTGTCGTCTTTTTCCCTGAGATGAGTGGAAAAAACTTTAGGACATACTCTACTAATATAGCAGAGGTGGCAGCTAATATTCCTCGTGCAGTCAGACCACAAAAACCCACCTCGTTCTTTGGAGTCGGCTCAACTCACGTTTCAGCTCCTATACAGTAGCCTCCTCCTCTAAACCCCTCTTTTAAATGCGCGGCGTAGCTTTCATTTGATTATTTAACATTTTATTGACAATTTTAATATACCATGAAAAATTTTACTACGTATCTTTTGGAGTTATTGACTATTTCAAATATTAGGCTTATGCTATAATTATATTTCATGCTATAATTATATTTCTTAGGCTATAATTATATTTCAAATTTGACAATCTAGTAGTTAAATTCTGGACTACCTATGTACATATACTTAGTAAATAGTAGTAACGAGACTTACTTATGGTTATTTGCCGTCAATTGAAAACGACAAAAATGTAATGTAAACCCTCACCAAACCTTTCCCTCCCCTCCCATTCAACCCACACATCACCCCCTACCCCTACCCCCTACACCCTTCCCTCAAATCCCTCACCCCCCAAACCACTTCTTTCCTCACCTCAATGATGCCTGCATGCCAAATGTCAGCTCAATCGGATGAAGCGTTTCGGCGCTATCGTGGAGGAATACACATAGACATACTGACAGACAAATAGAGTTGTCAACTACAACGGGCGAACCCGTCACCTCAGGAAGTTTAAACGATTAATCGTGAAGTGAGCGCAGAAGACTTGGACAAAACATTCCACCGTCAAGCTCCGCCACATGCCCGTAAGAAGCCAACGCCTTAACCGCGAGATAACCAGGTGTGTTACCCAGCGGGCTTAGCCGTTTTAGATGACAACTAACAACTGTTATTGTCTCCCTAAGTATACTATATATATATATATATATATATATATATATATATATATATATATATATATATATATATATATATATATATATATATATATATATATATATATATATATATATATATATATATATATATATATATATATATATATATATATATATATATATATATATATATATATATATATATATATATATATATATATATATATATATATATATATATATATATATATACCTATATATATATATATATATATATATATATATATATATATATACAGTGGCGGATCCAGGATTTATGTTTGGGGGGGGCTGAGGGTCGGTCTCGCTAATAGCTATATCAGTAAATTGGCTGACCCGTGCCCACTTCGTTGGGCGGTAAAACGTTTTACTTGTGATGAAATAATGAGTGTGGTTTGGTTAGTACTGAGTGCTATGATTTATTTCCTGACTGCCAAATGAAGGGTTATATTTTTACTGCAATGTATGTTTGTATTTGCATGCCCATTTGACTATATTACCGTTATTTGTGAGTGTCTTCTTGTGAGTTTCTTATTTGTGAGTGTCTTATCTCTTCAACCATTTATGCAGTAAAAGTGAAATTATATACAGTAAAGGGGAAAAGTCTTTTGTTATAAACACTTTAGACGATAAATTTCCTTATTTTGATAATAATTAATAATCGTTGATAATATGACCAATAAACATGACCTAACGATTTAAATTATTTTTTTAATTTGAAATACTACTTTTTGTGACTTAAATATAAAAGTTAGACATATGCTGTCGCTGACTTTTTTGTAGACATTATCAAGCTCTACAACTTTTCTCTAGAACTTAATCATATATCTCTCATCGTTACGGCAGTGTTAGTTAGAAATGTTTACGTTCGACCGTTTTTTCCAACTTACTTCGGAAATACGACTACCACGAAAAAGTCTTTTTATTTTTCGTATTAATATATAGCCTATGACACAATATTTTATTATATTTTTTTTATTATTTATTTTTTTATAATTTTTTATTTTACTTTTTTTATTATATTTTTCATAATTAGAGTATGGCAACATTCAATCAGCTGATTCTGGGTTTTACTTAGATATGTAGAATTTTTTGGAGCTGTCTCTAAATTTTGAGCTGAACTAACAGATTTTTAATAAACAGTTCAGTAACAAATCTGAAAGTTTTGTTTATTTATGTTTTGGGGGGGGCTTCAGCCCCTTAGCCCCCCCCCCCCCCTGGATCCGCCACTGTATATATATATATATATATATATATATATATATATATATATATATATATATATATATATATATATATATATATATATATATATATATATATATATATATATATATATATGATCGCATTCTGCCTACTCTGTTAATTCTTTCCCAAATAAATATTATCGTATATTGATCCGTCCTGAACGATTCGGTCCACGTCACTATTGTAATCCTTACAAGGGGGCGCGTGACTTATCAGCGGCTGCGAGCCTTGCTCCGCGCGGCATATCACCACGATCTACTAAGCCCTGAAGCCTCTCGTAATAAGTTCTCACAATTCACCGCTACAACAAGTAGGTGAAGTCGCCAGCCTCGGCAGAATTGATGGCTGGAATTTGTACTCATCTTTTAATAAACGAGTTTTTTTTTATTACGCTATTGCATAGCTTTTATCGCGGGCCTAAGGCCAGCGCGGCGACCAAATGAAGAAATTTCTTAACGAAAATTAATGATTTTAAACTGATAATTACGTCTAAACGAGTACTGCTTACGATTCGAAAAAAATAAATGTTAAACAAGAGCATTTTCCTAATATTCGTAGCTTTGAATATATTAGACTTTGTTTATATTACATAGTGTAATTAATTTGTCAAATTAGGTCTAACCGAACACAAAAACAACTACTACGCAAATACTATCTGGCGTATTATTATGAAACCGACACCATTTTAAAGATAATTTAATTATCTATCTTTTTATCTACGAATTTTTTTCAATAATTGGGTTTTTTTGCTTTATCGAATAAAAAATTCGTGCGCGGCGCTCTATCGGAAGATGTTTAAATTATTCCGAATCATTTACTTCCGCAGATGATTCGGAATAATTTCAACGTTTTCCGGTATAGCGCAGTTATCTGATATCAGAAAAAATTAAATAAATGAAATAAATAAATAATAATAATTGCATAAGTTGTTAAAAATGCTATGCAGTAGCTTTACCGACCATGGTTAGTGCCTGAGCGCGAAAACAATGTAGCGCCTCTTTGATTTTATGATTGAGTAAACCTTGTCCACCCTAGAACGGGCTACTCCCAGTTGGGTGACAGAATCGAAAAAGTACAAGTTTAAGGTTTTGCCATTCGGTTCCTGTTATTTTGTTAGCAAAATCAATATTTCATAGTAATTCATTCTTAAATAAATAAAATGAAAATCACCTGTCTATTTGGAAAACATTACAAAAAGAAAACTAATAATACATAATATTTGTTAGATACCTGCTAATTCAACTGAAGTACAAATTATGATATATTAAATTATGTCCCTTAATGTAAGTAACTAAATGTTGCTTGTTATGTATCTCTAGTTTTTATCCTTGTCGTTTATCGCAATGTGGCTCAGAAAATTTATAACATTAGTGTATTTATTATTTACAATGAAGCAAACATAAAATGTGTAAAAATTAAATATGTATGTATGTATGTAAACTTATGTATGTCTGTAAACTCTCTCACTTAAACCTACATCTCTTTCCGCAAGTGAGAGACATTCGTCATTCTAGTTTACACCTAAATCATTCCCGAATCCGATCAAGGGAATCCTTCGTCACGATGTAAGTGGCTTTTATAATTATTTACTTTATAATCATCTAATTAATTAATTCTAAAAATAATATATACACAAAACTATCAAATATTTCAAAAATATTTAATTTTTACATATTTTATTTTTGCTTCATTGTAAATAATCCATTTAGGTTAAGGTAAATTTTCCAACTAATAGGAAAGAGCTGACTGCTTCCTTTCATTGATGTGATGGCACGTCACGCTTTTAGTTTAATTTTTCAGCTGACTTATTGATCGCAGCTTCTTTATAATATTTTCTTTAGAAAATAAAAAACCGAAATTCGAAATTTTAAATTCTTCCATCGGTCAAGTAGCTCGTCTTGTCTAGTTATTTCCTTTGAAATAATAAGTAATCGAGCGATTTTACGTGTAAAGAAGGATGGTTGCTTAATTTTTGAGATAATTGGATGAAGGGTGAGCGTTACTAGTTGAAAATGGGCCCAACTTAAACTTACATGTCTTTTCGCAAGTGAGAGACATTCATCATTCTCGTTTACACCTAAAACATTCCCGAATCCGATCAAGGGAATCCTTCGCCACGATGTAAGTGGTTTTTATAATTATTTACTTTATAATCATCTAATTAATCAACTTTAAAAATAATTTAATAATATGGCCGAATAATACGTTTTTATTGGCTATCAGATCAGTGCGTCTCAGGGTTCTTTTTAATTAAAATAATATACCAATTTATTTACAAGATATCTCTTCTAATTAATAAACCTCTTATCTATTAGTATCAGTCGGAAATATTTATAGCGTCCGCGGTCACCCGCACTTGCGTCTGGGCGAAATAATTAATAAAAGAATTAATGTATACTAATATTATAAAAAGGTAAAGTTTGTGAGGTTATAGGAAGTAATCTCTGGATCTACTGAACCGATTTTGACAATTCTTTTACCAATAGAAATCCACGTCATTTGTGAGTGTCATAGGCTATATATTAATCCGAAAAAATGTAAAGACTTTTTCGTGGTAGTCGGATTTGCAAAGTAAGTCGGAGAAAAAAACGGTCGAACGAAAACGTTTCTAACTAACGCTGCCTTAACGATGAGAGATATATGATTAAGTTCTAGAGAAAAGTTGTAGATCTTGGTAATGCCTACAAAAAAGTCAGCGACAGCATATGTCTAAAGTTTATATTTAAGTCACAAAAAGTAGGTTTTTATATTAAAAAAATAATTTCAATCGTTAGGTCATGTTTATTGGTCATATTATCAACAATTATGAATTTAGATCAAAATAAGTAAATTTATCGTCTCAAGTGTTTAAAACAAAAGACTTTTCCCTGTTACTGCATATAATTTCCCTTTTACTGCATAAATGTTTAAAGAGGTAAGACACTCACAAATAAGACACTCACAAGAAGACCCTTACGAATAACGGTAATATAGTCAAATTGGCATGCAAATACATACATACATATACAGTTAAAATATAACCCTCCTTTTGGCAGTTAGAAAATAAATCCTAGCACTCAGTACTAACCAAACCACACTCATAATTTCATCACAAGTAAAAAGTTTTACCGCCCAACGAAGTGGGCACGGGTCAGCTAGTTGAAAATAATCCGAGTGACCGATTCTAGAGTAACCGATTCGCAAAAGAAGCGTTCGAGTCACTGGAACGAACGGCTCCCAGTAGTAGCGGCGCTGTGTACGTTGTATACATTGCACGTAGGGTCGGTCGGCACTGCAAGAATAGGATAAGGTATATTCTTGCAGTGCCGACCGTATAGAATAGGATAAGGTATAGAATACGATAAGGTATATTTATATTATCATTTATGGTAACATAGAGATGTTATTATTACATAATTTTGTTCTGCATAATTTATATTTTTCTTTTCCCTTCGATTTCTACAACGTGCGACTGAAGAAGACACAATCTTCACAGAATATTTCAAAATAAAAGCGCGCATGTTGCTTGTCGACAAGCAACAACTAAACTCGTTGCTTGCCGAAGACTAACGAATGGACGCGAATCCAAGCTTAGGCGACTTAAAAAACTGGTCGTATTCTGAAAACCCGGTCTTCTGAAAGGTCGGTTCTTCTGAAAACCCTCAAAACAAAACCTTGAATTTCTTCAGGACAACAAAATCAACCTAATTTTTAAACTGATCACATTTTGAAAGTATCATCGCCCTATTTTTACGCTTAGCGGTTTATATTCGCATAAACCACGAATACGTTTTTTTTTAGGTGGAATAATTGCTCTAAATATCAAAGTTGTGCCCTAATACACTACCTAATACGGGACCTAACGGTTCCTAGCAGCTTGGGCCTGTGTTTTTTAAGATCGGTCAACTCACGTTTTAACTACCACCTGATAGCCTCCTCAAAGAGGGACTGACCTGGAAGGACTCTGGTTGCAGCTGTAACCTACTACCGTATTAGACAGTTAAGATTGGAATTCCAGTCTGAAGTGCTGTGAGGGTTAGCCAAGCGACTGTGCACTCCGGCAAATAACCGGGGGAATCTTTAAACGTACGTTTCCTAAGCAGCGGGGGTATTTGTTGACCTGACGTCATCTATTATTAGAAATGATACGTTGGCCACCCGATCCCGTGTGATATTGACGGGCAAAATGCGCCTTGGTCCGCTATAAATTCTAACTGAATATCCGCTAACGCCAGGTAGAGGCCAGGCAAGCGACATCGAAGCTGTGACCAGACTGGATGATAGAGAAATCCGTCCAAATCTGATAGTAAGGGAACCACGTTTGCCTCCAGGTTCCTCTTCCTAGTGCCTCGCAGTAAGGCGTTAGACTCATACGGGCAGCTGGCGTAGTTTGACTGTGGATTGTGCTCTCCACTGAGTCTTATACGTTCACTCGATGGGATACGGAGTGGCTCGATGTCGTCATAACTCCCTGGGGGGACGGGTTCGCCCGCTTTCATATATAACCCTCAACCTACTACGGTTTTGACCGTCCAAAACTTTAAACCCTGCTTCGAAACGTTTCACCCTGTTGTGGGTCGACGTCTGGAAAAATCCTTACCTTATAAATTTAAAGGAAACTTCCTGCAAATTCTCTGACCCTATAATAGGTCGTTTCGTCTTAGTGTTGATATTGAGTCAGTCAGTCAGTTAAGGCACACCCTTTTTACAAGAATTCCAACAAAAAAGGAGTGTAATGTGTGCAGGGTTCATCTATGTATGTTTCCCGTTTCTTTATTCCACCATAACTTCTAGACGCTTATACCGATTTAGAAGTGTGTGGTAATGTTAGATCCGTTATGTCATCTTCAGTGTGATACGGTACTTTAACTGCCCAAATACCAAGTAAATAGTCTATTACGTCTTAATACGTCTATCGTTTTCCGATAGAGCGCAGTTATCTGATATCAGAAAAAATAAAATAAATAAATAATTATAATTGCATAAGTTGTTAAAAATGCTATGCAATAGCTTTACCGCAGCAGTCCCCGAGTGCCACGCGTATTTTTTTTTATTCTTTTAATATATTTACTTGTTATTATTACGAATTTCAAGAGCGAGAAAACGCCTGCATTACAACCGCGTGTGCGTGATCGGTTAAATACTTACATTTAATTCAGGTTACTTATCTTTATTGTCAATTACGATAATAAAAAAATAATTGTTTAACATAATTTTATTAATTGACTTGTTTTTGTTTAAATGTGACGTCTACTATATTTTTCCGTCGTATTATAATGTGATCTCGTAAATTCTTTGAACTAAACAGAATAATATTATTTTCTTGATATTTGTCATGAATCCAACTGAGGGAAAACTTGCTATTTCGCTGTAGCTGGGATTTGGATTTATAATTGTGATTCTTGGGTAAGTCCTTATTAATCTTGGAGCTAATCCTGCTGATTTCTGGCCCAAGTTTATTTAATATTATTTGCTTAAAAGTTTTATTGTCTCTTTTAACTTCCTATTAACCCTTCGAGCAGCGGCATGACTTCATGGCAGACCGCGGCAATTTATTGACATTTCTTGCAATATCGCCGCGCTCGACAAAAAGTGCTATAACTATGGAACTACTATAGTAATCATAAAAAATAATAACTGTGCAATGATCGCATTGAAATTTTGTATATAGAATATTGAAATCTCGTTTTGTAAAATAATTAGATAATTATGAATACCTAAATATGAGAAAGTCGAAAAGTGAACTAAACTCGGCATTTCTACCTTGTACTTGTCTTACGGAAAAATACGGAGCCCTATTTAGAGACTGTAAATACTATAGTGATCTTTATTAAATTCTCTATCAAAGGTAATATTTCGTTTTGCTTATTAAATACAAAAATCTTTAGATATTAGCTCATAAAAATCAATATTTTTTTATGATTTCTCGAAAAAAAAAAATGAAGATGTTGGACAATGGAATTTTACCATAAATATCCGCAAAATGACGCGCAAAATTATTCTAGTGGCCATCTATGTATCTATGCTAATGAGATATTTTGTATGGATTTTAGGATGCGTTCTAATTAAAAAATAATATTACTCTGCGCTCCGGGAACCAGCCGCCTATATTGGTCGTTACGTAAAGGATGTTCTGATGTGCAACCAAATTTGGTCGTTACGTAGCCGAAGGGTAGCATTATTCTGCCAATTTTATTTTACCGGGCGGAAATGTGGGAAGCAATAATAATTATTATATAGAACTTATATAAATATATCTATCAATTATTGAACCCATCTAAAATTCTGAAACTTCAAATTCAAAGACAAATATAGGAATTTATAGTTTTTTATGAACGTAAAAGATGTTTCGGGAGGGTCGATGTTGAATATTGCTCATGTTTTTACATGCTTTATATTAACTTGTAATGTTCGTATGTAAGTTGTCCGTTTCATAATTTTCAAACTATTTTTCAACCACTTGCTGTTATCAGATTGAGCTGAATAATATGGTACTATCGAGCTAATTTGATAATGGAGCAGGGATAGAGGGACTAGAAATCCCTGATGGCAAATGGTAAGAGAGTCGAATTTGGACTAGTATATTTTATTATTAAGAGCACTTTCCATTACACATGATGACGAGGGTCTGAAGACGAAGACGGTAGATTTCCACTAGAACTACCTGATGGAAAGTGCTAAGATAGTCGATTTTAGGCTCGATTGTTTTGTTGTCGTGAGTAATTTCATTTACACCTAATGAGGAGGATCTGAAGATGAAGACGGAAGATTGCCACTGGATCTACCTGATGGAAAGTGCTAAGATAGTCGAGTTTGGGCTCGTTTGTTTTGTTGTCATGATTAGTTTTCATCACACATTATGAACGAGGGTCTGAAGATGGAGCCGGGAGATTGCCACTGGAACCCCTGATGGAAAATAAAGCTTGTTCTTGAAAATATTTTTTACTTTTAATTTATTTAGAGTACTGACATTTCAATATATTTTCTTTTTATAAGCATAAACCCAAGCCATCATTGAGCTCTCTCTTCACTTATTCACCCTATTTTGCTAAAAGTCTTCGGAAAAGCCCGAATTTCAATATTTCTTTTTTAATATTTTATGTTTGTAATGTTACAATATATAAATACACGTAATAAAAAAAGAGGTGCGTGTGTGTATGTGTGCGTGTGTGTCACGTATAAACATGGTATCCCAGAACTGGACAGACAGACTTTAGAGGGTGATAGCTTTGGTCAAGATCTACCTAATTAACATAACACTTGTTCCGCAAAATCTCAATTTCCGATTTATACTAGATTTTGGAAAAAATCTCTCAGTCTTTCGACTTTTTTGAGTAAAACAAATCGTATTACTATTACCTTTTCCATGAAAATATTCTTAAATAGTTACACTGTCTGTAATTACCTTTCTGCTGATATGAAATGGTTCACTTTTGAAGAGTCTTTTGTTTAACCCGTCGGACGCCAACAGTGCCTATAGGCACTGCGTTGTTTGACAGATCCGCGCGTGACCGTTTCGGCCGCCCCCCATCCATATATATATTATGTATACTGCGATTTCCGCATCTCAAATTCTATGGCTTCGAAGGGGAAGTGAATGGGTGGTAAGGTATACGCTCACATGTGGCAAAACAACTGTCCCAAACCTACCACAGCCGGTCGTTAGTCCGGAATCCACCGCTCACCCCCCAGAAGTGTAATAATAGTATATAATAGGCCCGACTTTGGTTGGTGAATTCCATAGCAGCTCCGTTTGTAATTTATTTATTTATAGTTCACTTTCTGTGACGGCAATCGTGTTTTCTATTCTTTTTATTATATTTACTTGTTTGTACCTTTTGTAATTGTTACTTGTCAACCCTGTTTGTTTACCGAATAAAATAAAATAATATTATAATAAAAATATATAATCGAAACAGCTCTGTATGCTTGTTATATTAACAGCAAGTACATCATGTGGTTACCTACTACGCGGGTAGTCGTAACAATATTCTCCAAGGTCTCAATTCCTATGCAAAACCTTCAGAAACTCGCTTACTAATTCGAACTGCTGAAATAAAACAAAACGATTGTTAATCGATGTGAACGGATTGACTAATGACACGATTTAAAAACGACATCAAAATGTTTACGTCAAATTTTAACGCACCGTTGGAAAATGTACCCTAATTACGTTTAAAGTGTAGGGTTATTAGTAAGCGCGACAGTAAACTGTTGATTTGGTACACGGGCAGTATTCAATTGAAACTATAATTTTGACGTTTGAATGTAACGATGGGTCAAAATGACCCGAGATGGTTTTAAAAACTGCGCGCTAATGAAAATAATGGCAAGTTCTAATACCTCTCAAATTCCATCAATCTATATATATAAAACAAAGTCGGGTTTGTTCGAACACTTATAACTCGAGAACGGCTGGACCGATTTTCATGATTTTTGATTTGTAGTATTTGTCTCCGACCCGAATAGCAGAACAACTATTAAAAAGGAAAATTGGAAAATGGTCGAAAAATTTAAATAAAAGAAAAAACATTTTCCCATACGAAATGTAAATCCGTGTTTTTCTCATGGTCAATTATACGTGGCACTTTCACGTGTCGGCAAATAATCCGCTTTATTTGTTCTTGCGCCTCACAAAAAAAGAAAAAATGTCGTATATCACAAGGTGCTTCAATGAAGAGAATTAAACCGAGTACATCCCATGCTGCACAATATGTCCATAGTTTAATTCAATCATGTCATGGCGACTGCTCTTGAAACGACCATCGGCTACCCGATCCTGGGTGAACAGCCGGGCAAAGGATTCCGTGGTCCGCGATAGATTCGGTATACACCGTTTCACCGCTTCGTAAGGGAGAGAACCGCGCAAGCGACCTGGAACTCGTAACCAATCGAGAGACTTGAGTAATCTGGTCCCAATTGGAAGTAAGGGCGTGATTATAAGCCCGCTGGGTAACACTCCTGGCTATCTCGCGGTTAAGGCGTTGGCCTCTTACGGGTTTGTGGCTGAGCTAGACGGTGGACTGTTTTGTCCAAGTCTTCTGCGCTCACTCCAGGGAGATAGAACGAATAATCGTTAAAACTTCCTGAGGTGACGGGCTCGCCCGCTGTAGTCGACAACTCTAGTTGTTACCTACCTACTATTTCAGATTTATCCTAGCAGACACTTGTAGGTGTCGACTACAACGGGCTAACCCGTTATCCCAGGAAGTTTTAACGATAATGATCGTTCTGCCTCCCGTGAGGTGAGCGTAGTAAGCTTAGGGACGATGCAAACCTAACGTTTATCAAACCCAATAAACCCGCCAGAGTCCAACGCCTTACAGCGAGGTAATAGGAAGGTAACCCAGCGGGCCACCTCGTCCTCTGGCTACCAGTTTTGGCAGGATATCTCCGTCTGAAATTAACCATCAGGATTACCATCGAACCCATCGAACCATAAAACTCGACTGGTCAGGGGTTCGAAGTCGCTTGCGCGGACCTCTACCTGCCGTATTTTCTGCGATGATTCAGTTTGAATCTTTCGCGGACCATGGTATATATTGCCCGGCTCTGATTTCAGGATCAGGTATCTGATTGGCCATTTCAAGAGTGTGAGTCTTTAATCACTGTTCGCTTTAGACATTTACCTACACGTATAAACATTAAACTTAAATAATTTGTAATATTGTTACAAATGTGAGAGGTGAGTGAGACTTGCTATCTCGCCTCTAAATAATTAAACGATATTAGTACCACCTCAACACAGGTTCATACCTAATGAGTTGGTAAACCAATATGTAAAAGAGATGAATTTCCTTTCTAAGTTAGGTACACTTATTGTAAAATGTTTTTGTGCTAGGATAACGATTTTTTATAACTTGTAATTTCAATTATGGAAAAACATAAATAAATAAATAAAATATTTATCTGGTTTACATGGTGCCGGCTTTTATACATGACTTAGCAACATTTATTTTTGATGTATCCTATCATCGTGACGTATACACTCGTATCCTGAGTTGTCTCATATTTTTCGACGCTGATGAAATGCTTTATCAACCACTCTTTAATGTCGATGATAGAAACAGAAATAAGCGACATAAATGATAGAAATAGATGACAGAAATATTCTGAAATGATATGTAGAATGACTTTCGCACTTCATCCTCGTAGATTTTTAATGCAAAATTTTAACAAAAAAAAAACAACTTAATTTTTTTCATAAGTACAACAGCCATTTTATGATGAAACTTATGATTATTTAAGTTATAATTATTTAAGGCGTATAGAAAATTTCATGTGTGTGCTGTTGACCGTTGAGGAGTTCCCTCTTTGGAAGCCAACCCTGGGTGCCGCAGTCCTGTCTTGGTGAAACTTAGAAAGGGCTATCGTAATTGAATACATATACAAAATGTCGTGTTGACCGTTGAGGAGTCGTCTCGTAGGGAGCCGACCCTGGGTGTAGTAGCCGTGTCATGGTGAAACTTAGAACGGGCTATCATAACTGAATGTGTATACAAAATGTTGTGTCTGTGCTGTTGACCGTTGAGGAGTCCCCTCGGGAGCCAACCCTGTGTGAAGAATCAGGTCATGTTTACGGTAAAAAAATATAATTTTTCAACTTAATTTTATAATATTTGAGGAGTTACCTCAATTACTCATGGATCCTATCATCAGAACACGATTTTGATAAAAATGGGACCAATCTGGAAATATATAAGAAATATAAAAATAAAAAAAAAGATTTTCCAAATCGGTTCATAAATGACGGAGTTCTCAGGTTAGAAACATAAAAAAAAGATACAACCGAATTGTTAACCTCCTTTCTTTTGAAAAGCAGGTTAAAAACACGAAAACCACGTGTCTCGGTAAGCTCAATGGACTAAACAGCCCAGCTAGTCGAGCAAATGGTAAATTTCGTTGCCACAGAGGTTTACGACGATCTATCATACATTTTCTTTGACGCTTACGATAGAAATATCGTGTCGAATAGACCTCTTACCAGAATTTGTCGTGTTTTTGATACCATATGTCTCAGATGATTAGACATATTAAATTATTCCACTAATTTAATTAAAGATTCTATCAAGTCTAGTCTACTTCTTAAGATTTAACTCACTGCAATTCGAATGTTTTATATCAATTTATACCATACCTTTATAATACATATATCATATAATGTATTATAAACATTAATATCGAAGTATTAATATTATATTTTTGCTTTTTATGCCCCATTTTTAACATGCTAATGAAAAAGGCACAGGGTATTTTGATTAAACACCCCATTTATAGCATAGAGGATTTAGACAATATCAATTTTTCGCAGCTCTATTGACCTACTTGACTATTATTATTCCTTATTCTTTCTATTATTGACTATTTTACAATTGCGTTTTTTTATCTTCTGACTATTGGCTATTGACTATTATGATTATTACTGATTTGTTTGTATTTGTGTTTTTTCTTTAAAATATCTTGCCGTATGATATTTTTTGAAATTATCTAATATTTGTTTGATTATTTAGTACTATTTTTCTACGAAATTATGTAAGAATTTTGATTGAAAAAATTGGATAATTTTGTTTCCTCTATATACCCTAGAAAATCTGCGCTTGTATGTTCAACGTTCGTACCTTACAATACTGACGTTTATACCTTATACTAGGTATATATTTAAATATTATAATTGTTATGTTTGTTAGTTTTTGACATAATCAAGTGTAGGAATTCCTAACAACTAATTTGAAAAAAAATATATAATAAATAAATAAATGTTATTTCATTTAAGTTGTTCATGCAAGCATTGTAAAGTTTCGATATTAGAGTGAAACAGTTTTGTATAAATAGGTTATGCAAATACTGTCATCTATTTACTGTAAAAATGAAATAATACAAAAATAAAATTTGTTCCGGAACAGAATCGAGCCCTTCACTGAAATTTCTATGTGTGTGACTCCAGAAGATAACAGAAGCATAGGCAGGCGCTCAAAACGTTTCTAAAACACCGCAGTCCTAACTGTCACGCAAGGCATAGCCGGGTTTACTGATTACCGGTACTGATTTTTCCAGTCACCAAACGACGATAGGATTTTTCAGTGAATATTCGTCTATGAGGATTAATATTCACTTTTTTTAAAAGTATGTCTTTTGTCGGCGCTCTCCGGCTGCACATCTATTTTTAGAGGACAATGCTTGCAATTCATATTTTTATCTCTGGGTTGGTCTATTTTTGGCCTGGAGGAAGGAGTTTTATGCCTTGGGCGGAATTTTTTGACATTTTTGGTTATTGTGAAGCGAAATGCTTGCCTTGCAAAAAACTTACTGTTTTTTTATGATCGCAGGGCTGAAATAATTTCGTCGTGCATTTCCTTACTTAGGTACCTGTTGAAAACTTTCCTTTGCTGATGTGTTTTAATAGGTGAAGTGCTCGAACTTGTGCCGATAACGCATCGAATATTCCGCTAGATAGCCGGTTCAAATGAGGGGTAGGTATATGAAGTAACATGACAAAGGAACCTCGCCCGGGGCAGGATTCGAACCCGGGATTCGGCGGATTTTGATTGATGCTCAACACCAGTTAACCAAAATACGGTGTGAATGACTGTCCTCAAACTGGCTTGAATTTTTAGATATTTACCTTAACGTGACATATTGGTGATGAAAAACTTGTGATGTTTGCGTAGGTCAATATATACAATACCGAGTGTTTTAGCACTGTTTTTAACATATAAAAGTTGTTTCTTTTATATGCGGGAAAGTCCTCTTTAAACACATAAATCTGTAGCTCACTAACCAACGAGGAGGGAAAGTATTGTGAACGCGCATTTTTTTTTTGAAATGAAAATGAAAATATCCATTCTGAGCCCCTCAGAGACGATTAAGACTATTACCAGATGGATGTCTCTCTATGAGTTTGTCTGTGCGTCTGTGTGTATTCCTCCACAATAGCGCCCAAACGCCTAATCAGATATAATTTGGTCATGGCAAGGGTTTAAATGGTTGTGGTTGAAAAAAGTCCACTAGTCATGTTTCAATCTCGAAACATTGGATTAAAAGACTTGCAATTTGGTACACAGATGCATTGTTCTAAGAAGTAACCAGTTCTTCCCTTTCTCTCCTGTTCCTCTCCCAATTTCCTCTCCTCGGGCATTATTAGTTTTAAATTCTTCCATTTGTCTGTATGTTATGTAATAATCTTTATTTTCACAATGCGCGCATGTACCACTGTGTTTAGGTTAGTTGTAAGACATTGCCATGTGGCAATAAGCTCGCCTTTTTGTATACGAATTAAGTGCAAATAAAGAGTTTGTTATTATTATTATTATTATTTATTTTTTTATTTTATTTTATTTCTGGAAACATACAGCGCATACAATTGAAATACGTGTGCATAAACATAATGTAGAAAAAAGAGAAAAACATTACGCCGATAACCGTTTCCTATGAAATTAACAGATTTCCGCATATTACACATTTGGATTTCGGCTAATAAAAAAATAATTGTAAAATAAACTAAGTTCATATTACATATAAAATTAATATAGAAAACCGATGGGAGAGGTAGGGAATTGGAAGTGATTAGGAAGAAGGAGTTAGACGATGGTATGTGTATATGTATATAGATATAAATAAAGATATAGATAGGTCTTATAGTGGATATGTATATACAGATATTTGTTGATGTTTATAGATATTTTTAGATATATAATAAATATTTATAAATATTTGTAGTAGCTACTGATATGTTGCATGAAAATTATATAACTAAGAACGATAGGTATTAACAAGCTCGTTAGGTGCAATTGATTTGAATAATTGTTTAACGAACGTCGGTTGGTTGAGGTTGAAAATGTCGATGGTGGATAAACGAGAGTCGTACATGCACATCAGCCTATAAGCGATGGAATTTTTCCCGTAGTTGGTATTGGCACGAGAGACCTCAAAAGTGCGTGAATTGCGAATTAATCGCGGAGGAACGAAAAAACGTAAGTTTTCAACAAGGTATGCACTATCTATGGTATTGTGGATAACTTTGTGTAACAGTACCATATCAGCCACAGTGCGTCGGTCTTCTAGAGCTTGAATACCGAAATGGTCCAGTCTGCTCTCGTACATAGGAAGACCGAAGCGTCCACGATAATTAATGTGTTTTAAAAAACGCCTTTGGATACAATCTATCCTGCTTTTGTAAACCGAATATTGCGGATTCCAAATTGAGGACGCAAATTCCACGGTACTGCAAACGTAAGCGAAATATAACATCATTATTATTATTATTATTATTGTTGGGCCGAAATCAAATTGAGTTTTCTTCGGTCATGAGTATATTTGTATAAACGATTGAATTGAACGTGTTTAATGCATTGCATTTTCACTAACGGGGCTCACCGCCGACGAACGATTTGCATCGTTGACTCTCGATATATTCGACGTTTCATCGCCAAACGGAATAAGTCTCTCCTGTGAAAAATTGACATCACGCTCAAATCGCTTAATGATCCGCGCTTGACGCCCACTATCTCTTTTAATCAGGGCAAACTCCTTCTCGAATGGACATCACGCTCAACATCCTTCAATAATTAATTTGTTAATGCCGATAAATTATATGGTGATAGAACAGTTTTTTAAAAACTGTACTTACGCGCCCGATTGTAGCTCGCGCTCGGGTTTTCATAGCCAGCCCTCTGTCTTGTGTGCGCATTTCCGAAAGAATTATTACGATGGCAATGAATGTTTTTGCCTGCTTCAGAAGGCGCATTTGCAGCCTTTTATGGCGCCCACAATAGTCATTATGTACGTCGTAAATTCGAATAATTGTATGCAACTCCGGACGCCTGCTGTGCTCTGTCCCGGTGTGCGCTGCGTCGAATGCTGCAGCCCGCTACCGCAGTCGGGCGTCTTTTATTTTGAAGGCGATATTCTGAAAGGCAACACGATCGACGAGTGCGTCAAAGCTGCTTTCTATACCCAATGCTATATTTTATTTATTTGGTCATATCTAAGTCAACAGTGCGGAGAAATGTAGCTTCTCATTAAAAACGCCACTGCAGAGTATTCAAAATGAATTTAGTATGTTCGTCAACAAACTTAGCAGGGTTATTTCATATTTCGCCAACAAACCCAATTTATAAAAAAAAATGTACTCCAGAACAGACTGTAGTCTAGTGGCTACCGTAGCGACCATCGGCTACTCGATCCTGGGTGAACAGCCGGGCAAAAGATGCCGTGGTCCGCTATAGATTCGGTTTACACCGTTTCACCGCTTCGTAAGGGAGAGGACCGCGCAAGCGACCTCAAACTCGTAACCAATCGAGAGACCGGAGTAATATGGTCGCAATTGAAGTAAGGGCGTGAGTGTAAGCCCGCTGGGTAACATACCTGGTTATCACGCGGATAAGGCGATGTCCTCTTGCAGGCATGTGGCGGAGCTTGACGGTGGACTGTTTTGTCCAAGTCTTCCGCGCTCACTTCACGGTAGATAGAACGACCAATCGTTAAAACTTCCTGAGGTGACGGGTTCGCCCGTTGTAGTTGACAACTCTATTTGTAGTCTAGTGGAGCTGATAAAATCCATGAAATCTGCACTTTCTTTGCTTCGCAAACAATGATTACTTGCCCTTTTCTACACTGTATTTTTTATATCAACATTGTAAATTGTTATTTTGGATTTAAATAAATGACTTTAAAAAAAAACAACAAAAAAATCTCCGTTTAAAACTCGAAACGAACCGAAACGTTACACTTGGAAAAAGATTATAGTTAAGCGAAACATAATATCTCAACAATCACATTTCGCTTCGCTCAATTTCTACTATAATCGATAGAGAATTGACAACTTTGCTTACTAAATTAAGATGCGTGCATGCTCGTGCTGTTACCTACTCATCATCAAAAGTCAAAATGTTGAAAACGATGCTTAACCTAAAATATGGATCCATATATGGAAAAAAACATATCTGGAGAAAATATTTATCATAAAAGCTTTCGTCACAAAACACATAATTGTTCATACTTGTAATTTTTAACTACCAAAATTCGAAAGATACAAAAGTTTTGATTACCTTTCAAGCAGCCGAAAAGTTTGCAAAGCGAAACTGACGAAATCGCGAAAGAGGTTTCGAATAAAAGTTACAAAATCGCACGAAAACGGTTGTAGCGCAGTTGAAACGTCAGTCATTCATAAAAATTGACGTTCCGATCTTTTGATTTGTTTCGCTTTAGAAAAGCGTAATGATGTCTTTTCGATGTAGCCTCACCACCGGGTGGGACTTGTAAGTTGGCACATCGGGTAGTCTCGCTCCCACACTAATATATTTGATAAGATTTCTCGTCCTTCCGTCTGATTACGTTTCTGAAGTCGCTTATGCGCCCTCTACCTAGTGTTAGCGGTAATTTAGTTCGCATTAATCGCGGACCGCTGCGTCCTTTGCCCGTCTCAAGAGTTTCATAGTTCGAGTGACTGACATTAGGTCTACAACTTCCCCCGCTTCTTAGGAAACGTATAAGTATTTTAACGTAACGTATTTTTTTGGAATTTACCTGTTTTTATTTCAACATTAATCATGACAGAGATGCATGTAAGTGACTTGAATTGATTTGTTTGTTTGTATGTTGTTTCAGGCGGTGAGGAGCGGCAGAGGTCGCTCTCGAGGCGGAGGGGGAGAGGAGGCATGGTGACGTCACGGGTGGCGGGCGCGCTGGTGGCGGCGCTGGCGGCGATCGCGGCGGCCGCGGGCTCGCCGCACGAGCGCGACGCGCGCCGCGGCCGGCACCACGCGCACGCGCACCTCGCCAGCTACAGCCCCGCGCGCGACTCCATCGACGTCAGCGACGACGCCGCCGCGCCGCTACCGGCGCCGCTGCCGCTAACGCATCGCTATGAAGACGCGCCGAGGAAGAGACAGTACACCAGGTACCACTGCTCTAAAGCAGACATGTCCATTAATATCATATATATATCCATTAATATATAATATGATAATAAAATATATGTCCATTATTATGAAATATGCCCATTATTATGATATAAGCCCATCAAGTTGATATATCCATTTATTTTTTTTTTAATTTATTTATTTTATTTCCATAATAATTGAAGTTACAATTTACAAAAAGAAAATCCTTATCCTAATACAAAAACATTTTATAATAAGTGTACATATTGTACCTAGCTTAGAAAGGAAATTCATCGTTGACATATCGGTTTTCCACCTCAATAGGTATGAACCTGTGTTGAGGTGGTACTAACATCGGTAACTTATTTTGAGACGAGAGGGCAAGTCTTATCGAATACGTGAATACAATTTTAACATTAAAGCTAAAATTAAAAAACATCAATAAAATTATACAAACTGAATTAAAATGTATGACAATCTACTAAGTTATAAAAAATATTAATATTTTTTTTTATATAGGTATTAAATACGATATATTATATATAATATGATATATATCCTGGAATATGTTATATATCCTGGAATATGACACATGTCCATTTTTATGACATATACCCATTTTTATGGTAATATATGCCCATTAATATAATGTGTCTTCATTAATATGACATATGGCCATTTAAATGATAATGTCCATATGCTATATATCTAGTAATATGATTTAGGTATATCAATTATTACGATATATGTACATTTATGATTTATTCCAATAATATGATATATGTCCGTTAATATGACACATGCCTGTTAATATGTCCATTAATATGATGCCTGTTAATATGTCCATTAATATGATCCCTGGAATATGACACATGTTAATTTTTATGACATATGCCCATTTTTATGGTAAAATATGCCCATTGATATAACGTGTCTTCATTAATAGGACATATGGCTATTTAAATGATAATGTCCATATGCTATATATCTAGTAATATGATTTAGGTATATCAATTATTACCATATATGTCCATTTATGTTTTATTACAATAATATGATATATATCTGTTAATATGATATCTGCCTGTTAATATGATATATGTCCATTTTTATGATATATGCCCATTCTTGTGGTAATATATGCTCATTAATATGATGTATGACATATGTCTATTTATATGATATATGTCATTGTCCATATGCTATATATCTAATAATATGATGTATATCCATTATTACGATTACTATTAGTAGTCTATTACTATGATTTAGTCCAATAATATAATATAATGCCCGTTAATATGATATATGCCTGTTAATATGATATATGTCCATTTTTATCATATATGATACATTTTATGGTTTGGATTCTGCCTAAAGATGGTGGCCCTGTTAAAAGTTCTAAATATACACGAGAGATCTACTGTTAACAAAACTAAAGAATGTCTCAAAATTCACAAAAGAAGGAATTTTATAGAAACCACTAGCGCTTTATAGAAATTAATTGATAGACACTTAATTTATAAAAAAACACTATAAAAGAACTGTAGCGGTCCATTGTAATAACTCCGAACTCACAGTGTAACGTTGTCTTTTTTATAGTTGGCAAAACTTTGCCGCAGGAACGAATACAGCGCAAAATTTCAATCTTGCGTGAGTTTTAGGACAGCCTTTACTAGTAACTATACACATTTACTTATTTAGTTGTAACATTGAAATATTTAAATTGGTGGTGTACTTACCCTTTTTTCCAGAAAAACAGAACAAAGTATTTGGCCCTCCAAATGCATTACATTTTTTCGAAATTTTGAAATATGCTATTGTTTTGTAGTATTATTCATATTATATTATAATATATGTTTACTTGATACATGGTTAATAATAATTAATACCTATGTATATAAATCTTTTTTAATCTTCTGAATTTCTCATATTTAACCTTGAGAGAAAAGGAAAAACACTTGATCAATCTACTAACCCCGACCTTAGAGTAATGTCACCACCTACGCGCCGCAACTGATCCATCTTCCACAAGTTAACGTCCACCTATATAAAATTATATCACATCAATTTAGCGACACATAGATCATCATATATTATGGATTGCACACGATTTATGTTCATTGAAATTGGCTTATTACATACGGGTTAAAGTGAAAGTTTAGTTTGTCGATCAATTTTAAGAACATAGGTGCTTAAATAGTTCTACATCCTAACATTTTGAAGGCCTTACTATATATCTTATCTTTGCGTAGTGAAAAAGCAATTACCGAAAAGAAATATTGAGTTATAAACCTTATTTTTTCAGAAGCAATCGACACGACGATCTGATGCTGGGCGACGACCCCTCAGTCAACTTGGAAGAGGACGACCCGCTCATCGTGAATACGGCGAAGGGCCGAGTGCGGGGCTTGAGTTTGAAAGCCGGCAACGGCAAGACGGTGGACGCGTGGTACGGCATCCCGTACGCGCAGAAGCCGCTGGGGCCGATGCGGTACCGGCACCCGCGGCCCGTGGAGCGGTGGCACGGCGTCATAAATGCCACCGCGCCGCCCAACACGTGCGTGCAAATCGTCGACACCCTCTTCGGCGACTTCCCCGGCTCCAGCATGTGGAACCCCAACACCGCCATGTCGGAGGACTGCCTCTACATAAACATCGTCGCGCCACGGCCCCGACCGACCAACGCCGCCGTCATGCTGTGGATATTCGGCGGCGGCTTCTACTCCGGCACCGCTACCCTCGACGTCTACGACACCAAGATCTTAGCATCCGAAGAGAACGTCATAGTCGTCGCGATGCAGTACAGGGTGGCGTCGCTCGGGTTCATGTTTTTCGATACGCCTGACGTCCCCGGCAACGCTGGGCTGTTTGATCAGCTGATGGCGCTGCAGTGGGTGCGCGATAATATCGCGGCGTTCGGGGGGAACCCCAACAACGTGACGCTCTTTGGAGAATCCGCAGGGGCGGTATCCGTCTCTTTACATTTACTGTCTCCTCTATCGAGGAATTTGTTTTCGCAGGCGATTATGCAGTCGGGGTCGCCGACGGCCCCGTGGGCTATCATCTCTCGAGAGGAGAGCATCCTCCGAGGGTTGCGGCTAGCCGAAGCAGTGCGCTGCCCCCACGACCGCAAAGACCTAACCGCGGTGATAGAATGCCTACGCAGCAAAGACCCTATAGAACTAGTCAATAACGAATGGGGCACTTTAGGAATATGCGAATTCCCTTTCGTCCCGGTGATCGACGGCGCGTTCCTCGATGAAACCCCGTCTCGCTCCCTAGCGATGAAGAACTTCAAGAAGACTAATATCCTGATGGGCTCTAATACGGAGGAAGGTTACTATTTTATCATATACTACCTGACTGAACTCTTCAAGAACGAGGAGAACGTTTACGTCAATCGCGAAGAGTTCCTGCAGGCTGTGAAAGAATTAAACCCCTACGTTAACAACGTGGCCAGGCAGGCGATCGTCTTCGAGTACACCGACTGGCTCAACCCCGATGATCCGGTGAAGAATCGGGACGCTATCGACAAGATGGTCGGGGACTACCAGTTCACCTGCAACGTGAACGAGTTCGCGCACCGGTACGCCGAGACCGGAAACAACGTGTACATGTACTACTTCAAGCATCGAAGCCACCACAACCCCTGGCCGACTTGGTCCGGAGTGCTCCACGGCTACGAGATAAGCTACGAGTTCGGCGAACCTCTCGATCCGACCAAAGGCTACAATAGCGAAGAAGTGGATTTGAGCAGACGGATGATGCGGTATTGGGCTAACTTTGCGAAAACCGGGTAAGTCAATTTGAGCATTTTAAAAATCAGCCATCGTAACTCCATTCGGGCTTTTTGAATGCAATCGCATGCATTTAGGGATCAAGAACGCATAATAGACGATTCATCGCTTAAGACGAAATATGTTCCTCGTAGCTCTGTTTTTTTTAAATCGATGCACTATACACCTTGCTCGAGAGTAATCGGACTTAATTTGTCAAACGATTTCTTGGATTATTTAGAATAAAAATAATCAATATACCTTTTTCAATTATCGAGATTTATAAAAAAAATCTAGGATTGGCCAAATTGCTAATGACTATTTATTCGCTTATCAGAAAATCTTCATTAAGATAATTACAAAGTAAAAAATATTCTATATTTGACAGATTCAATTAAAAAATCGATGAAATAAAATCAATGTATAAATAACATAAAACTTTATTTTATTTGATCGGTTTAAATGTACAATCTGTAGAATCCGTAGCTGCGTTGAAATACTGGTTGCCGTGAGATCACCGAAGTTAATACGGGTCGGACATTGGATGGGTAACCGCACAAGTACTCCCACGCAATATTATAAAAGAAGGCCGCCTGTAAGATAATTGTTACACATAAATGTGGGTCGTTACCGTAATGGGTATAAATGTTAAAATAAAACAATCTAATAAGTAATAAAAGCTAGAAATTATTTATGGATCACTAATCTGGGGCACTAATTATGGACTAATCGGGGGCAACGAGCAGACTAAAATGAAAGCGTGGGGTGTATTTGATAAAAAACTTTCTTTCGAAGATATGATCTTATATTATGATTTCTATGCCCCAACAATAGACAGTTTTTCTACTAAATGCGTTATTTTATTTTCCATTATAAGAAAAATCTTGTATGTTTGGAAAAAGCTAACCAGCTTATGAATAAAACTTACTACGTAAGTTTTAGGCCTATTACAGGCCTGTGTAAGCATCATGTGACCCTGCAATGGATTAAAGGGCACAGCGACTTACTGGGCAACGACGCGGCAGACGAACTAGCCAAAAGGGGATCAAAGGAAATAGTATATAGACCGGAACCCTTGATGCCCATACACCAGGCCCAAATAAAAACATGGCTACGCAGGAACACCGACGAAACCAACTTTAAAGAATGGAAAAATAACGCAGGATGCAGGCAAACAAAGAACACGGTTCCGGAAGCGTCTAAAAATCTTGCCGCAACCTCACCAGATTAAAAAGGGACAAAATCCGCAAAGTCACAGGTACAAGATAGTCCACTGTCCCCTAAACAAACACCTGTTTACCATAGGTGTGACAGACAGCCCTCTATGCAGAGGATGCATGGAGGAAGAAGAAACGCCACAGCATGTGCTCATGGAATGCAGGAGCGTGGCAGAGCAACGGGCAAGAATACTACAATCTCCAGCATCTGTCCCGGAGGCCTGTAACAACCCAAACAGGCTGCTAACCTTCTGGGACAGCCTGAGTTGGCTGGAGTAACATAAATAGAAACATGAGCCACGCACAACGTCCTAATCAAGAGGCCAAGTGCGG
This sequence comes from Micropterix aruncella, assembly GCA_944548615.1. Taxonomy (NCBI): domain Eukaryota; kingdom Metazoa; phylum Arthropoda; class Insecta; order Lepidoptera; family Micropterigidae; genus Micropterix; species Micropterix aruncella. Next base: position 10,292,589 of record OX155968.1, read on the forward strand.
GAAATAGCCCAGGAAAACTAATTAACTAACTAAGAATCATGTAAAAATCAGGCACTAACTTTACAATGGATAAGGATTTTCATGTGACTATAGGTAGCGATACAGGCAGATATACAGGTAGATAGCCAGGTTACAGAGGTATTAGAAACACCATAAATGGATCTGTGTTTCTGTCTTCCAACAATGAGTTGATTTTTTTCTTACTATACTTTCAGCAATCCGTCCCAGTCATCAGACGGCACTTGGACCAACACCTACTGGCCAGTGCACACGGCCTATGGGCGGGAGTATATGGTGCTAGACGTCAACACTAATGCGACGGGTCGCGGGCCTAGATTGAAGCAATGCGCGTTTTGGAAGAAATATCTTCCACAGCTCATATCAGTCACGAGTAAGTATGACAAGTTCTATCATGATCAGTCTATATTATCATTGATTATAGAGGGTATTATATTCCTCAAAGCCATACTAGGTTTTGGCAGCTAGTATTTTACTATGAAATCCCACCTGTAAATGGGATTTATACTTCCAAACATTGACTAATATTCTCTTATGTTCAGTAGCCCAATAGTAGGCGTTCTAAACACTCATATACGATTTCGCGTTCTAACACTCATTTACTTTCTAAACACTTCTAAACGATGTTGTGAATTATAGCTGTTATTATTTAATATTATTTACATAAAGATGTCAGTTTTAATTTGCTATACAGGTTTCAACTCAAAATCATTAGGCGCTTTTATGTTTAAATAGTCTAATAGATAGAATTCTAATCTCACCATATTATCTGTGTAATGTAAATCAGCCTTTATACAATTGCGACAGATGAAACTAATAATTGAATGTTATTATTGATTAAATTATGGGTTTTTATACTCAATCAGTCCTTTATTAAAAAAACATGATTTATGTTGCTATAGATAGAAAAGTATATTCCTATTGGTTTCGCCAGGCAAGGCTATCAGCGCTACCTGCATGTCGCCGTCGCAGAAAAGTTGCCAAAACATACTTTGGCATTAAGCAATCTAATACCCTTTATAATCAATGATATTATATAATATCAGTTTATGATTTATTTTGCGTATTAGATTATTAAGTAGACATAGGGCAAAACAAGATAGAGTAATACGTCAGAGCGGAATATAAAATGAACTATCGTCGATAAAAACTTCCTGTCGAACTTACATATATTCGTCCGGATCATTTCGAACACATTCCGTGCGGTCTTAGATTCAGATGATTAATCTTTAGTGGGTAGTTATAATGCTAAAAATAACAACTGTTCATTTCATATTCCGCTCTAGCATATTGCCCTGTCTCGTTCACACGAGCTAATTTCCGATTATAGTTCACGAAGAAAGGCAATCGAACTCATAGTGTCAGATTAACACCTTGAATATTATAATTTTCCTAGTTATTCCTCAAACAATAATACAAAAATAACTAAGAATTCGATGACTTCGATGACCGTGAAGTTGTAAAATTTGAAGTCTTAAGTGGGCCATTTCTGGGTTTCAATAAGGTTTTTCGTATTTTAACGAAAAAACCATTTATTATCAATGTTATTATAGATGGCAAAATAAATTGCTATTAATTTGCACTCATCAGTTTCACCTGTAGGTCGCTGATGCAGAAGGGTTGCACTGAACAATCTATATAAGCCAAATAATGATATTATTAAAGGTTTTTATTTATTTTTGTAATAAGGAAAAATAATATCGAAAAAGTGACGGTCCGAATCGGCCATTCGATGTTCTGATTTAAAATTAGGTTTTTTATAACAGAAATATCATGTCGTCACTGAATGGTATTGACTCTAAAAACGTTAAAATCGGTGGCGCACATCGGTAGTCGCCTTAACTGCAATGTCAATGCGCGCCGCGCCACTGCAGCCATGCGATGAGCCGGACGCCTTCAAGTCCGGATGAGCTGGATGAGCCGGACGCCTTCAAGTCCGGCTCATCGCATGGCTTCTGTAAAACCAATACCTCAAATAGTCTTTCTTTCAATTTCCAGGAGACTTAGAAAATCCGCCCGCACAGGTGCAGACATGTGGCCAGCAACCGCTCAACTTCCAAGCGGCGCTCCTCCTCGCGTTTCTGCCCCTCTCCAGATTCCTCGGGCTGTTCACCTAGACGAAGCTGATCACACTAGAAGAGATGGAACTGCCTACAACGCCTACATAGCATAGAGTATATCACACCAACGATTGGCGTCACAACGTACAACCGAAAAATTAACCAGAAAATAGCACTCCGGTGCGCTTTGCTTTGGGCAATGCACTCCGTCGACGGGGCACGTCGCGGACGCTGTGAACAAAGAGGCTTTAAAACGCATCGACGCACTAAAGGGTTGAATGCATAAGTTGAGCAAAACTCGAAAGTAGTATCTGTATCGCGTATCTGTATCTGTATCTGTATAGCGAGTAGTATCTGTATCGCAAATATACGGGTTGTCGCCGGAGATCACTTCGGCTAATCCGTTTACAATCTATCAAAAAATAATCCAAATTTTTAAATCACTCGGTAGCATTAAATCCGGGTCACCAACATATACAGTAATATCTCGTAAACTAAGAAAGAAAACTTATTCAAATAAAAAGTTTAGTATATACTATTTATTACTACTGAAAATAAAATTATTAAAACTTCTTAGTTAATTAAAAAGTTCGTCTTAGTTACTTTTAAATTACACTCAGGAGCAATGAATCCTGGTCACCAACATAAACCTAAGTATCTCGAGAACTAAACAAGCTAACTTTGTCAAATATAAAATACAGTATAGACCAGCGGTTCCCAAACTGTGTTCCGCTTATCCTAAGGGACCGCGAGGAATCTTTATAGGTTCCGCGAATTTCCTCTCGACAACTTGTTATGCAAAATTAAATTGCAATAGCAATTGATATAATAGACAATTATTGTCCATTTAATTCTTTACTATATTTGAATTGATTTGTGTCTTTTGTTTCATGATGTTAATTCATCATCATCATCATCCGCCGGTAGACGTCCACTGTTGGACATAAACCACCTCCCCCATAGAATGCCATGATGAGCGGTCTTGAGCCGCCTCCATCCACCTACTTCCTGCGATCTTGGCTATGTCGTCGGTCCATCTTGTGGGGGGTCGTCCCACATCGCGTCTTCCGGTTCGTGGTCGCCATTCGAGCCAACAGTTGTCGGTTCTGCAAGCTATATGGCCTGCCCATTTCCATTTCAAGTTGGCAATTTTATGAGCTATATGAGTGACCTTGGTTATTATGCGGATTTCCTCATTTCGGATCCAATCACGCAGTGAAACTCCAAGCATTGCTCTCTCCATGACTAGTTGCGCAAATTTGAGCTTGTGAATGAGGCCAATAGTTAGCAACCACGTCTCAGTGCCGTATATCATCGCTAGCAACACTCGATGTTGATATAATAGCACTCGATTGATTAAACTACCTTCAAAAAGAGGTTATTTTTTTAATTTGGCTGTGGCATAGAAGCTCCTCTTGCCCCCTCAAACCACCCGGCAAAGAGTTCCACCAATCGTAAACGACTTACTAAGGGTTCCGTAAATAAAAAAGTTTGGGAACAACTGGTACAGACTATTTGATATTTCTCCAATAAATAATAGTAAAATTTCTTGGTATGTTGTTAATTAACGCCAACAAGAAGGCTAAAAAAAACAACAGATTTTTGAAAACTGAACTACGAATTCAATGCGTTTGTTTAAGCTTTTGTTTCTGTTCTGTCAAAACAAAAATATATATGAAGCGTTCCTGGTATTCAATATTCATTTTTAATATGGTAAATATGTCACTTATACCCATTCTTAATTTCCGAGATGTTAACGTTTCTTAATTTTGAATATTAAGGTTTTTGAATATTAGGATATTAAAGTTTATTAATTTTAAATTATTTATTATGTTGGTAACCCAGATTCATTGGTTTCAAGTATATATGGGGCAATAGAATGAAAACGAGACAGATTATATAAGGAGTATTGAGCAGAAGTTGGTAATGCAGATAGATGTTTGTATAGATGTTTGTGCCGTCTTTTGGGAATCAGGAAAGAATAGCGCAAACTTTCATCTCTTAGCTATTTGCTTGTTAGATGTGTTCAAGATGAGTGCATGTGCGTCCGACTTCACTATGGAGGCTGAAACGGTATCACTTTGAATAATATCGTTTCCTACCCTGTATTGTCGCGGGAGATAAAACATGGTGTCATCATTTTAAGCCAGAGAGCAAGCGCATGAGCCAGCAATGGACCGATATGACGAATCGATTTTCTTCATGTGATACCGTTCCAGCCTCCCTTGTTATGTCAGATGCACACATGACTCGCTGACCTCACTTCGAACTCATCTAACAAGCAATTGACACAGTGGGCCGGTGTCGACTACAACGGGCGAACCTGTCACCCCAGGCTGATATAACGATATGTGATCGTTATTTTAGCCGTGGGATGAGCGTAGAAGACTTAGAGACAATAAAAATCTGCTATATAGCTATGCCAACGTGCCCGTCAGAGACCAATGTCTTACGGCGAGGCACCGGGAAAGGTAATCCGCGAGCAGCCTTGCCCCCTGTCTACCAGTTTTGGAAGGATATCTTCGTCTGGAATCAACCATCAGGATAACTCCTTCCTCCTGACTGGTTACAGGTTCGAGGTGGCTTGTGCGGTCCTTTCCCTTACGTAGCCGTGATACGCTGTCTACCAAATCTATTGCAGACCACAGCATCTTCTACCCGGCTCTTCACCCGGAATCGGGTAGCCGAATTATCATTTCAAGGGCAGTTGCCGTAAGCTTAACAACTACCCCCACTCTATAGGAAACTGTCAGTCGGAATGGTCAATCGATTGGCTGACGCCGCACGGTTTGCAAACCGTCTAAAAAATCCGAAGGGGGAGCTCCTAGGTGAAACTGGCTTCCAGGCCAGAGTCCTACCCGGGCTCGCACTTCTGCGTGGAGGCAGCTGGATGGGTGTTGACCAGTGCGCTTGGCCGACCCTAAATACATGTGTCTTAGTGGACAAACTGCAACAGCTCCCAAGCTACCAAGCAATTGGCACAGCAGTGAACGTTTGCGCTATTCCTTCCTGATTCCCAATAGAGGGCACTGCTATACACACACCTACCTGCATTATCAACGTCCGCGCCATGCTCGTTATATCGTCTGTCTCGTTTTTATTTGATTGCTTCTAATATATTCACCAAATATCCTCGACGTCATAACGAATGCAGTAGCGTGATACATCATTACTTCAGTTTTGACCAAATTTTCATTCTAATGTCCTCCTATCGCGTGCGACAAGGTGAGTGCGCCGACTATGGAATTTTGAGTTGGAGTTTGGCGATTTTTAAATTTTTAATGAAAAACGGTTGCGATATTTTGTAGATGTAAGTTTAACGTATTTGGTACAATGTGATTGTGGATGCCAAGACTTCTCTAAAATTTAAACTCGTTATTTCTAAACGTTGTACCTTTTTTAGGCTCGTGCATTCAGGTGTTGTGGTTCCGCAGCGACGATCCGTCCAGGATATCTTCGACATCGCTGCAGCACTTGATGTCATCGATAAAACCTGGCATGGCAAGTCTTCCTCCGTAGAAATTAGAAAAAGAGTAACAACACGAAACCGTTTTGATATTTTTTGACCAATTAGAACCTAAAATGCCTCTCCGTGTCAAATTTCCATTTAACGGTGTCATTATTGATTTAAAAAAAATATAGAATGTCCTAGTGAGCTATGAAGGGCCTAAGTCTATCTTCTCTTCCTGTCATGTGTTTTATAAAAAGTTTGACTAAATATGAAATCGAAGACTAACGCGGTTGTTTGATATTATAAATAGGATTAAAACTAATTTACCACGTGAAGTTTGTAGCACCCAACGTTTCGGCGATGTTGCAATCGCCGTTGTCCAAGGTATACTCACTAGATACACAGTAGACGCACTCTCGAGCGACATGGCATAGCGGGGATAGTGTGTGAGGGAAGTGAGCAGACTGGTACGTCTCGACGACCGCCTTTGGTTAGCGTTATGCCCGGGTGAAGGTTGATGACTCTTTCGAATGTTTGGATATCCACGTAGGACGAGTAGCGGACATCTGGCAGCTCATATAACTTGTGATGTACCTCGTCTTGAGTTCAATTTGTTTTAAGAGAAGCTACTGTCTGGTATACTGCACTAGATAGGTCTACCCTGTACAACGGCGATTGCAGCATCGCCGAGACGCCCGGTTTTACAAACTTCACGCGGTGAGTTCGTTTTTATCTTATTTATATTGTTTGACTCAAGTTCTAATATTCTTCAGTTATTCTTTAATCCGTTAAAACTAATTAATTAGTACTATCGGAATTTCCTGGAAGTAAAGCCGACTAAAAGCTACTGTCCTAATGGAATATAATTTTATATTTCTCGATCTGCTCAATAAATTTCTTCTATACCTGCATTCAAAGGATTGTACTGTTAAGTCCCATGGCATCTCTCTGAAGTGACAATGTTCTGAGTCAATTGACGACGCTCGAAGGATGAAAAGTACTCTGTCAAAACATATCATTTAGGTAAAAAGGTGATATTTCGCCTATACGGCGGGGGTTCATATCAGAGTTAAGGTTAAAATATTTCAATTAATGCCTAGTCTTTAGCTTGTAAGAATCGAGAGGTGATTGAACACAATAGATAATAAGACAAAAAAATAAGCTAAGGAAGCTGCAATTGTAGATGATACTTTAAGAGAATTTTACCTATTGAGGCGGCTCTCGGAGATGGAAACTAGTTCAATGGCTGAATCGATACACGAAGATGCAAACAACACCGTATGAACAATGTCGTCTTATTTAAACAATATGCTCAACCAGGATAAAGCCGGCAAAAGACAGTGGCGCACGACGATACACGCCCACATTTGACACGGAAGTTAAGCGATGCGGCCACACTGCTTCCTGAATTACGTCACGCAAATGTCCATTTCGGCTGGACTACCTGAGAGCGCAAGTGTATGGGAACGGTTTATGGGGGAGAAAATGGCGGAAGTGGGTAAGCGGGTAGGAAACATGCTTGCCGTGGTCTCAAAAATGTGCACAGCTTCGTTCAGCTTCTGTTTCTGACGTCACATAGCCACACAGCCGTGCATAGCCGATGCGTGGCCCGCTATGTGTTGATTTCAATGGCAGCTGGTATTGAACAAAGCTAAAGCCACGTGTAAAACGTGGACGTGCGCAGCATTTGTGTCGGTCTCAAATCCAACGGTCCTCCCATCCTCACGGACGGGCTTCCGGCTATCATAGGTATTTCGCCCTGAAAACAACTAAAGTACAAACTCAGTATAACGAACTTGAAGAGGATATAAAAAAAATCGTTATAACAAGGCATTTATAACATTAAGGTTCGCTAAATTGAGTCTTCTACACCTACAAAAAAGAAACTTGCTCGTCGAATAGTGGACTTGCTCGTCCGTCCACATCTGTAGATGCAGTTGTTATAGTAGACCCAGCAAACAAAAGTGATGATGGTGATAACTTACCTCTATATTTAGCAGCCGCAATCGCAAACGCATCTCTCTCTCTCTCTCTCTCTCTTAATGAGATGGTTTTAAAAGCTTGCACACAAGAACGTCCTTCTCGTGCAACTAATTCGTCCATTCATAAACTAATCAGAAAATAAATTGCGCTACTCTGTTCCTACGTTTTATAACTCCGCGTGCCAGGAGTTTTCGGACAGACTATATATCTGACTACTTTATAATCTCTTTGAATCAGGCGGGACAAAAGCAAAATACCTGCAGTTTGCCTACCAATGCCTGTTATCTGTGGTATCGACAAATGTCGAGGCAGAATGGGCATTTTCTGCCGCTGGATATCTGACACGCAATATCCGAAGTCGATTAGCTGACGAAACTCTAGATGTGTTGTGTTTATTAAAAAGTTACTTTTAAAATAAATGGTTAAAAACATATTTTTTTCATTATGTCGCCCTTACGACGTAACTTTGCCAAGTTGCAATAGAAATAATTAAAATAATTATAAATAAATAAAATACTATTCTAAAATCTGCGAGATCTTGCGAAATTAGATTTTTAAATCTTGCAAATACCAAGATTGAAGATTTTGCTTCAAGATTGCATTCATTAGTACTGACACGACAGACTCAATGTCACCGAGATGGCCTTGGTGCATCACATCACTCGCGCCAAATCTTACGGACATGTCGAGACATGATTAATTGTTCCAATGCTCTGTTTGACATTCGCTTTAGAATACGGGTGTTTCATTTCTTCAGAGAGAATAAAAAAAATGCTACCTTAAGGTTATTAATGCATTATTATAGTAATTTAAAGGTATATTTAGCATTGAATGTTATGGTATGTTTAAGGGAATTAAAAAAATGTTATATCGAGGAATTCGTTATATTGAGGTTTATTATATCAAGGTTTGTACTACTGATTATATTTCACTTGAGAAATCAGATTTTCAGGTAAAACTCCTTAAATTATAAATCAACTTTGATATGCTATAGCCTAAAATTGATTGGAATACTCAAGTCATATTTATTAATAAAGCTCATCAAAACAGGTCTATTAGTATCGGAGATTTAAGCGGTCATACAGCAATCAACATGCAATTTTGATGCTATTTGCTTGAACGTTTAAATTACTTAAAAATCCGTGAGACAGATGTTGCATTTTATAATTATCAGAGATAGAGACATTGCATATTCCTGCATCGATCTGCCAAGGACTATCCATCGACCACCGTTGACCGCCACTTTTACTGTATAAATATATTTAATTAAACTGCAACGGAGTGTATATATATCTTTGTATGTTTATAAGTACTTGTATGTTAACGAGTGTTGCACACATATCAAAGCGTTGGGCTTAATGCGCAAGCGATTGCACCAACTTTTAATATACCGATTTTCATTTCATTACTATCTAACTACAGTCCTTTGCCATATTATTTATCCCAACCGTACATTACAGAAAAAAATACACCTTACAACAGCCTGAAAGGATTATACAGTACTTGTTTTCAAATGTCAAAAAATATAATTTTCACTAATTTACTAATCGATTAGCTTTCTAGAATTAGCATGGTTGGCGTCAGTATCCGACAAAATTTTACCTGTCATTTTTTTAAATCATACTTGAAGATCCGTTTCAATGAAGCGACTAAATATCTTTACTATTTACATATATACAATAGATAATTAAATGAATAACAATAAACACTATATAGAGAAAAATATTTAAAAGCTTACGGATGTTCAAAAGCGTAAATCATTCTTGAAATGAGTCTAATATAAATTCTTATAAATATGGTGACTAAATGTCCTTATTATTGACATAAATATCTACAAAAATCAATAAATAGCAATAGCTTTAAAGGGAAACAATATTTGAAATATTACGGATATTCAAAAGCGTAAATCATCCTGAAATGTTTCTAATAATAATTCTTATAAATAGGGTTTATCATAATTGTTTACATAGATAACAACATAATTCAATGAATAACAATAAACATTTAAAAGGAAACATTATTTAAAAGCTTACGGGTATGAAAAACATAAATCAATCCTAAAATGGTAGGTCTAATAATATGGCAAGGAACTGTATAACGGCTTCTTTTCGACTTCAAAACTATAGGAATTGTAGGTCTTATTGTGTTTATTTAAAAAAACACTAATCACCAAAACCCCATATTATCTGGATACTTTGTTGTAATAAAGCTAATTTATGTTATTTTCTATAAATTATTTAAACCTACAACTAGAGTTGTCAACTACAACGGGCGAAGCCGTCACCTCAGGAAGTTTTAACGATTAGTCGTTCTATCTCCAGTGAAGTGAGCGCAGAAGACTTGGACGAAACAGTCCACCGTCAAGCTCCGCCACATGCCCGTAAGAGGCCAACGCCTTAACTGCCAGATAACCGAGTGTGTTATCCAGCGGGCTTACACTCACGCCCTTACTTCCAATTGCGACCAGATTACTATGGTCTCTCGATTGGTTACGAGTTCGAGGTCGCTTGCGCGGTCCTCTCCCTTACGAAGCGGTGAAACGGTGTATACCAAATCTATCCCAGACCACGGCATCCTTTGCCCGGCTGTTCACACAGGATCGGTTAGCCGAAGGTCGTTTCAAGAGCAGTAAGGTCCGCAACCACCCCCGCTCTATAGGAAACAGTACTGCTTCCAGACACCCCCGTTAGTCAGAGTGCACAATCGATTGGCTTACGCCGCACGGTGCGCAGACCGTCCAGAAGTTTGATTCCTAGGGGAAACTAGCTCTAAGGCCAGAGTCCTGCCCGGGCTCGCACTTCAGCGTGGAGGCCGCCGGATGGGTGTCGACCCGTGAGTGTGACCAACCCTGAACAGAATGGGTCTTCGTGGCCAACTCAGCAAGGGCCCATTAGCTCCCATTTAAACATTAGCTACATTAGCTACAATTAAGCCATCAGAAATGCTCAATCGCCGCTGTCACACTACTTTCAATAAGTTTTTACTTTTCATCATACAAAATCTCACCATATCGGATGTCATAAAACAAAAAAAAACTTAGCGTTTAAGACTCTGCCTAGTTGCGTAACTATGAATGCTTTAAATATTGAATTAGGAGAATAAGAGCGTACCTATATAATTATAAAATCTCATCTTCCCTACTTTTTCAAACCTATAGAGTGCCTATTGTTCACTTTTCTACGGATAAAATTAAAATAAACGATTAAAACAAATCTACAAATTTTCGAGTAATTTCTAGTAGAGGACGTCTTTCCTATTTAGCTTGTATCTTCGAAACGTTAAAAGTAACGTAAAAATCGAGTGATTGCAGTGGCGGATTCTTTATCAGTGGGAAAATCCAGAATCCTATGAAAAATAACTATTATTGAAAACTGTTTTATTGCTCTGTTAAATAAATACCGGGAAATATTTAATAAAATACAAAATATTTCTTTAATCTCAAAATTTATTTTATCACCTTTAAAATAGATCTCATTTGATACAATATACTTCATTCAGCCATCGAATAATCCTACCGGCAAATGACGTGAATTCGATGCTTGGTCAAAGACGTTGAGATATTGATTAAAATGTATATGATATAAAGATCCATTGAGATATATATTGATTAAAAATTTGATCATATTTAAAAAAAAAATTGGTCTTGAAGTGCTTCATCAGGTTTCTTTATTTTTTATTCTCAAATGACTTAGAGATGTTTTTGTTTACATCTCTCAAAGCTGGAGATATCAGTGGAAAGTAATATCTCTTAACCCTTTCAGGACCTTAACCCGTCCGGCCCCGCGACTGCGATATCGCAGTCAAACTTTTGGTGCGCACTGCGATATCGAAAAATGTGTTAAAAAACCTAAAATGTGTTAAAAAACGGGAGTTTTTTTTTCGGTAACTTTGATTGACATTAAAAAAATATTTTTATTGTTTTCAAAAATTAGGTTTCAATACTCTAATTGCCAGTTTCAATGGGAACAAAATGAAATGCCTATTTTTATTATCGGTACAGGCGTTTAGGAGAAATTAATATTTTGGTCGGCCGGCGAAAATCTACGGCGACTTGACACATATGATTGTAAAACCGCGAGGCTTGAAGGGTTAAATTTGATGATATGGAGAGATATTGATTAAAATTTTGATGATATAAAGGTCCATTGAGATTTTAATTAAAATTTAGATGATATAAAGTTCCATCGAGATATTGATTACAATGATGTTGTTGACAATGGGCCCGATTGCGTTTCTTTGTGAACTAAAACTAAAAGTAGTCCAAGCGAACGAGACAGAGCAATACGTTAGAGCGGAATGTGAAACGAACGATCGTCGATAAATACTACCTGCCGAACTTATACTCGTCCGAATAAATTCGAGCATATTTGGTGCGGTGTAAGATTTGACCTTATCGGACAGTTATAATGCGAAAAAGTGACAACCGGTCATCTCACACTCCGCTCTAGCGTATTGCCCTGTCTCGTTCACGCGGACTAATTTCCGATTTTAGTTCACGAAGAAACGCAATCGAGCCCAATATGATTTCACAAATCAACAGAATTATTGTTTCGAAAAAAATTTCACTTTTCTAGTGAACGGTTTCTCGCAGTCGCTTTATAACGTCCTTAAATATAGTGTGTTTACTATTTGTCCCTATGCAGTATTCTGGAATAGACAACACCCCGTTAGTCAAGGAAAATAATAAACATGACTTTGGATTTCGAGCGACTTTGAGCGACTTTGACGTGATCTTTTACCTGATCGCCATTCAGAGGCCAGTGGCTGGGTTGCATCGCCTTGATTAAGCACGTCTTCAGCAACCTATTTGAAGTGATCTTTTTAAAGAAAATTTGCCGAGCACAAATTTTATTGAGGATCGTTTTCTCAAAATGATACAACAAACAAGAATATATTTATACTTGAGTAACATAAAATTTGAATTTATGAATTTTATTCATAAAACGTTTTCTAAGAATTATATTTAGGTTAAACAATTTTATGCTCTTAAGTCAGATATCAATAAAATCAGCCTCTACTGATATTTATAAACAGCCATCTTCTTTAATACCTTAATTATCAAAGTGTTACTTTTTACGAACACTTTTTATTTGTAGTAGTATATTTGGACTTGACAAAATCTCCCCTAGTCAATTTTCTAATAATTGGTTCCTCAGCTTTTATTTAAGTCAAACGGCTTCAGAATTTTGGTAATTAGTCTCTTCTGTATCTTGGTATATACTGCAATATTATGGTATATTTGTTATTTTCTAACATGTCTGTGTATTTAACATATCTAATGTTACGAACATGTTCACACAAGACAGTCAAATACGTGTTTATGGATGACTTATCACTTTGAAAGAACTCACATTTGGCGCCTGCTAAAACAAATGATTTGTATACCTTTAAGGACCATGGGACATATGTGTCCCATAACTTAAAAATATTTTTTAAAAAAATGAATACGAATAATTTATAATTTATATATTGAGACATCAGAATCTTAATGTAAGGCAAAAAAAAATATTGTTTGAAAATATACCGTAATATATATATTTTTAAATATCGCAAATGACCAAGGTGAATTTAAATAAATAAACAAAATATTTATTGCGATTTTTTTTAATTCGATTATATTTTGTTTAGTACGTATGATGAGTTAAATAATAAAATTATCAAATTTTAGAAAACGTTGTAACTTTCCATCTTTATGGACCTCAGGTTTGTTAATACGTATGATTTCTGAGTTAAATAATAAAATAATCAAATGTTACAAAACGTAACTTTCCATCTCTATGGACCTCAAGGACCCTTATGTTTCATCAATTTTTACAAATTCTATTAAACCAATTTTCACTAAACTTGACATTATGTTATTTACATCTACATTTACATTACATTTACGTCTACGTTACTTTTACATTTAACAGTTTTATGTATGAAAAAAATCATATTTTACTGCAAAGCTTATAGTCCTGAAAGGGTTAGGAGATATTTTTTTTCACTGATATCTCCAGCTTTGAGAGATGTAAACAAAAATATTAGAAGAAAAAACCTGAGGTGTCACTTCAAGAAAACGGTCCTCAATTGAGGTTGACTAACCTAATCAATGGTTGATGGATTGACTGGTTGACAATTCGTTGACGGATTGCCCCAAAACTATTCGACAAACATATTTTTTTTGTTTAGCTTGTACTTGGACTTTTTAAATGAACAATTTCTGGCCTTTATTTGACCGTATGTATATTTCAAAAATCGTCGAAAACTTTTTCACATCCCGCTTTATTTTATTTGTTATAAAATTTTAAGTTTTAATTTCGATATTCTGGATCTCTTACCTCCGAGAGATAACTTGCAACTGCAACGAATAAATCTTATTATTCTAGTATTTGTTACGTTCTGCTACAACCATTTAGACAACTATGTATTGAAACAAAGTGTATAGTTTTAAGATGTCGTTCGTAATTTCTGGACTGTATGCATGTTTTAAAACTTGAAAGGGGAACACTAGATTAGGATGTGGAATAGGTACCTAATATCGTTATTCAATTTTCATTTTGTAGCGTTTATTGCATTTTTAAAAATTGTATTGTATAAATGAATGAAAAGTTGAAGTTTTCAAAGGATCATCAAAAAGTTCTCAGTCTCTTAGTTGAGGGAATATGGGATTTAGATTAGAGGATACCTACGGCATGAGAATTAGAACTCTTTGACCCATTTAGTGTGTTTTATTAAATTTATTTATTGAAGCACGATAACCATCGAAATCCATGATTTTATCGTGAAATGATTTTATGTTGCTCTACTAAATACCACATCCTTAATAAATGTTATAATAATTTTATCTTGTACATATAAATTTCGTTACTGATTAGTTTGCTGTACAATTTTATATTTGTATTTTTAAAGATGCGTTGTGTAGAAATATTTTTGTAGTTTATTGTATGTTTTAGGATCGCGTGAAATGCCGGTGAATTTGTATGTGTTTTTCATATAATTATGAATCTATATTTGGTTTGTTTACAATCAACGCTAATGATAAATAAATATTACGATAAAATCACCCAACACAATCTGTTATACACTTACAAAATCTGAACTGTAGATTCTTGTTTTCACTATTTTTTTGTAACTGGTAATACACACCAGGGTGCTACTTATTGAATTTAAATTTTAAAGTGACCGATATAATCACGAAATGAACCAACGTGCTGCATTTGAGGTTTCGTTACGATATCTATTGTGAACTAGTTTGACGTTTATATCAACTTGACAAGTTCGTCTTCTTCTTTCAAGTGTATAGAAATTAATTAATTTTATTTCAAACGGCCTAAACGTACCTAAATATCTTCATTTATTTGTTTTTTTTTAAGGAATTAATGTTATAATGTATGGCCTAGTTGTTAAGTTTCTCAAAATATGAAAAATATTGTCCTCGTATTTCTGTTTCTGTTGGCTTTGTCGTTATATCAATAATAATTGTAACACATTGGCTAATTAACAGTTGATAAATAAATGCTTGTAAATAAACACAGAGTATTTTTAACCGACTTCAAAAAAGGAGGAGGTTATCAATTTGATTGTATCGTTTTTTTTTGTTTAATGTTTGTTACCTCAGAACTCTGCCATTTATAAATCGATTTGGAAAATTCTTTTTTATTTGAAAGGATATGCTATACTAAACAGATTGATCCTATTTTTATATAAGTCCTGTTATGGATGATGGGATCCACGAGGAATTGAGAGAACTCCTCAAATGTTAATATATGAAGTTAAATTTACATGTTGGTTCAATTCCGACGACAATGCATTTTTTATGGTAAGCATGACCTGATTTGGCTCCCGACGAGGGGAC
Organism: Micropterix aruncella; assembly: GCA_944548615.1. Lineage (NCBI taxonomy): Eukaryota > Metazoa > Arthropoda > Insecta > Lepidoptera > Micropterigidae > Micropterix > Micropterix aruncella. Next base: position 10,307,938 of record OX155968.1, read on the forward strand.
TCCTCAACGATCAACAGTACAGACACCATTTTTTTATACTCATTCAGTTATGATAGCCCGTTCTTATGGGGCTACGGGTCCCTTGCTGAGTTGGCCACGAAGACCCATTCAGTCACGGGTCAACACCTGCCTGGGTAGGACTCTGCCTTACGGTTAGTTTCCCTTAGGAATCAACCTTCTGGCGCTCCTGGACGGTCTGCGCACCGTGCGGCTTTGCCAATCGATTGCGCACTCTGACTAACGGTAGTCTGGAAGCAGTACTGTTTCCTATAGAGCGGGGGTGGTTGCGGACCTTATGGCGACTGCTCTTGAAACGACCATCGGCTACCCGATACTGGGTGAAAAGCCGGGCAAAAGATGCCGTGGTCCGCGATAGATTCGGTATACACCGTTCCACCGCTTCGCGCAAGCGACCTCGAACTCGTAACCAATCGAGAGACTGAAGTAATCTGGTCGCAATTGGAAGTAAGGGCGTGAGTGTAAGCCCGCTGGTTAACACTACTGGCTATCTCGCGGTTTAGGCGTTGGCCTCTTACGGGTTTGTGGCGGAGCTAGACGGTCGACTGTTCTGTCCAAGTCTTCTGCGCTGAATCCAGGGAGATAATAGACTACTCTTTAAAACTCCCTGAGGTGACGGGCTCGCCCGTTGTAGTTGACAAATCTAGCCCGTTCTTAGTATCACCATGACATGGCTGTTGCACTTATTAAAAAATTCAGAGTCGGTTTTTCTTTTTGTTAAAATATTGTCTATTATTTAAAAATATATTGCAATAAAACAACCAGATCTGTTTTAGTAAAAACTATTTTTACTTTTCCAAGTGGTATAAAGAATGAAAGAATTATTGCTCTATATATATAAACTTTTCTAATTTTACACAATATTCAGAATCACTAGTTAACACACATAGAAATTGTTACTTATTCTAACAACCATATATTAATACTGTCGGGTTTACTAAATAGAAGGGAAGACAAAAACGACACAACTTAATAAAGAGTTTTCAATACATATTTTTTTTTCTTAGAAAAAATATATTATAACTTAACTCTACGATACCAAATTTATGACATTTTATGTACTTTTATTTCTATTATAGAATGACACACTATATCACGTATCTAAGCTTGAAATTTTCAACACGTAAGATTGTCGATTTTTTAAAAAATACAATAGGTTTTATTAATAACGAAATTTACAAAATTACTCGAAGGTGTAAGAAGTCGATGGTTAAACTTTTTCCTATTTATCATCCACTTTTTATTCACCCTGACATAATTAATATGAGAATTAAAGCTTGGTATGACACATATTTCCCTACGATAACGTTAATAAACATTATAATCTAATAACACCAATAGCTATTTATAGGAAGTAAGTACACTCAGAAATTCAAAGATCTATAAATGATGTTTTAACAACAAAAATAGAATTAATTATTGTCACACGATTTAAATATTGAATAAATCTGTTTATAATATTCTATATTTTTTGATAAAGAGTATAAAAATACCTTGTGCTCTCAAATGTGAATTTGAACACTATAACGTGATAACATTTTACTTTTCTACAAGTTTGTGTGTGATTCTCGTGAAAGTTTAAACACCCAGAATTATCAGTCGGGAGAGGCGGTCGATTCAAAAGGAAATGGTTGAGCGTTCGTTCATCTGGGTCTACAAATTTAAGAAGAACTTGTCCAAAATTGATGGAATGTCATATTTCTGGAACAATCCACATCTGCTTACAGGCTATTAACATATGCTACTTACTAATAGGTACCATGATTTAATATACCATTTCTAAGGCATCGATTACAATAGAAAGATTCAGTGCTAAAAAGTCCATTTACGTTAATAGAGAATGTTTGTCTAACAAAACTAATTATCAAAATTTCAGGGGAGACGAGACGTTACGGAAGCAATTTCGTTCGAGATAAGTTTCATCGCATGACATAGGCACATTAAGTTGTGTAATGAGTTGCACTTCGAAATAAAGATTTTTGTTCCGAAAAAATGGGATATTCTAAAGCATATCGCGAGATATTTAGCATAGTCCACGAGCCAGCGACAAAAAAGTGCAAGAGTTGGAAATGTTGATACTCCCAGATCAGACAGTATTTAGACCATAGAATTCCGGGGTACAGTCAGCAGGCCAGATTCCTGGACATCCTGGCACTAGTGTACTAGGAAAGTTGTAATTTTAATTACTACCCCAAAGTATTTTGGAAAAGCTGAAAATTTATCAATATATGATGCAATAAAAAACTCGAAATATATGGTCAGATTGCGTCAGCATCTCCATTCCATTATATTGCACGGCAAAGTGGACCGATGCGTGACATGTATAGAGATGCTGACGCCACGCGTTGAATTATGAAGCAGTTTGACCATATATTTCAAGTTATTTATTGCATACACTGTCTACTGATAAATTTTCAACTTTTCTAAAACACTTTGGGGGTACTAATTAAAATTAACAACTTTCCTAGTACGCCAGCGCCAGGTATCTTGCTGATTATACTCCGGCATTCCATGGTCAAAATACCATCTGCAAGTATCAGCTTTTCCAAAAACAAGTTTGAAAAAGTAAATAAAATTGGCACGACTGGGCCTGGATTAAGCTGAAAATTTGTGCAATCTAGCATCCCTACACAAATAGTTTGTTAAAAAACAGGTGTATTTTTCTAAAAATAAATCCTTGAAATATATTTCTTTACGTAGCAGTTAAATAAATTAATGCTATCTAACGCCCTTTAGTTGCACTACATGGAATAGTTCCAATATATTTCGTTCTAATGTTGATTTCTTGATTTATTTTAAGCAAACATTTTTTTTATCGCAATTTTTTTATATTGAAATATTAATTGGTGAATATCATTTTAAAATTGGCGTATTTTTTCTGTGATTTGAAGTAGTTTCATTGAAGTGCAACAGATGGCGCTATTGTTTAAATATCTTGTTTTTAAATTTTCAATTAAATGTTATACATTATGTACTTTTAGGTGGTAACTACAAATTTATGACTATATTAGATATTATTCGACATAGTCTTATTCTTGTATAAAGTTTATTTTTAGGACAGAGTTTGTTTGGGTTTCTACTGACCATCTGTGTTGAAATTGATTTGCGATATGATGGCTAAACCATTGATTATATAGCGTATTATATTGCTCAACGTCTTACTACAATTCGGCAACAAGGATTTTACTATGAAAAGCAACAAGTAGATGGCAGTCATAGTTTCAAAAATTGAATTATGTTGTATTATTATGTTCATTATAGCGATTTTCGCGGTATGACAGATTTATAAATAACAACTATTATTATTTTAATATCGTTTACATGAATACGTCAAATATTTAATTTGGTATGCAGGTTTCAATATGTAATAATAACGCACTTTAAAATTCAGATAAACTAATAGATGGCATTCGATCTCACCGTATTAGATCTGTAATGTATCATTTCACTAATATTATAATGTTATTATTGTTATGACTGGTTAAATTATCGGGTTCAATCGGTTATTTATAAAAAACCATTTAATATCAATGCTATTATAGCTGGCTAAATAAATTGCTATTACTTTGGCCCTCAATGCTATAAGCGCCCCCTGTATTTCACCCTTTCGGAAGGGTTACCAAATCGTTGTACAATCTAATACCATATATAATCAATGCCTCATCGGCAGTGGCGTAGCTAGGGTAATTTGCGCCCGGGGACAAGACACAATATCTGCGCCCCTTCTCGTATCGAGAGTCTGGAGACTCACTGGGGCCAAAAAAAATGTTATTTTCAGTTTATATTATGGACTGAATACGCTAAGATTTTTAATTTTTCGTTTAACATCTCACGTTTTAAAATATATTCATTTTTATAAAATTAAAATACAAAAGTTAGTTTAAATCGATCCTCATTTTGGCGCCCCCTAAGCTGTGGCGCCCAGGGACATATGTACCCCCCTACCCCCCCCCCCCCCCCCCTAGCTACGCCTCTGCTCATCGGTCACGTGATACGTGACAGGAGTCCTTCCTCGCCCCTGTATAATAATGATAACCAATAAATAGACAAACATCGTGTAAAAAATAGACACAGGGGCCAGCCCTTTTATAGAAAGTAATAGATATGACATAAATCTACTTTAACAACCATTATTAATTCTCTCATTAGGATTCCTCATCGGACTCACTTGTTTTATGTCTTTAATGGTTTATTTACCTTTTCTGAATTGTTAAAGACTCCACGCTCACGCTCATAGATCCGCTAGTAAACGAAGCTTTTGGATCTAATCTATGCTTATAAGTAGAGTTCGATAAGGGGATTTCTTCTATTCTCTCCAAGTCATGGGCCGCTCCGGCTGAGTTCTGTTTGAAGAGCCTCGGCTGAGACGATCTAGCAGTAGAAGTACCATCTCCACCGCTACCAGAATCATCAGCCCTATCCAACGAGAACTGCCTTTTAAGTAGCCTCGTAGATCCAGGTCTCATATCTAAGCTCACGTTCGAAGCTCGAACAGATGGAACCAGTTGATTTATATTTGACTCGCTAGGGCTTAAGCATCTGTAGTGGCCGTAAGGTGTGCTTAAGTCGTGGTCTAATCTCTTATATCTATTATTATCTCTAAATCTATTGCTGGATAAAGATGTACTGGAAGCTCCTAGAAGAGCAGCGGCGACTTCACTAGCAGACACGGGAGTGCCTAAAGTTAAATGAGCTACCTGGTTAGGATCTAGTCTATTCATGCACTTCGCAGAAGGAAGCTCAGTGATCACATCCATGTTCGACTCATTTGAACCGTCCTGTACTTCTGGTGCGCCTTCGACATGGATACTTGCGACTACGTCTTCTGAATTTTTAGGAGTCAGCAAAGGCTGTAGTTCTTTTACAAATAAATTAGAGGCTTTGTTCTCTGGTGGTATTCCTTCGACGCTAAATGAAGTCCTATCGAGGTATATCTTCTTTAGCGGGAAGTTTTCTGCTTTTGAAGGTTCTGCTGGATCTGATGGTGTGATTGTGACCGGAGGCATCGGCGACAGAACCATTCGCGGCGAAGCGTGACCTCCGCTGACGCTACATTCGCTTGAGTTATCTTCGGATCTGCACTGGATGCTGTTCGATACTGACAGGTTGGATTTCTCCACGAGCAGCGACTCCTCTAACCTGGAATATAAAAAGAAATATGTTTGGAAAGCTTTTAAAAATAAACCATGGTTTAAACCGGTGAGTTGGTTCATAAATGTATTTGTATTTATAATTCTACAAGAATACATTAAAAGTATTAAACAAAAAGGATTAAAAAAAAATAATTCTATAAAATCTTCAGATTCTCGTCATCATTACATTACACTATAAAATCAATGATAATACCTAGTTAAAAAAATAGAATGCATTATCGAAACAATATACAGAATAAGTTTTTAATTAGTCACATCGTTGAAGGCGTAGACGCATACGAACGCTCTGCGATAAATCTACAAATCTTCTCTAAAAACGGCCCTTAAGTGGGTGAATCGGTACGAGCAAATAGCAAATTACGATTTAAAAAAAACAAAAATATACATATTTTTTAAATTGAAAAACTTGAATGATAAATAAAAGTTTGACAAGCGTTGAGCCCGCTGCGCCATATAGTGATAGGTAAAATATCGGGAATAAACAATATTCGCAATATTTTACCTACCGTTAGATTGAGTTAAAAAAAAACAAAAAAACAAAAATTAGGTTTTTGTTTTTTTTTAAACTCAAAAGTTGCTTATTTTCTCGTACTTTTTTACCCACTTCAAGGATGTCACTAATCAAAACTCAGCATGTTACAGTATAACCTCAAACATAAAGAATGTATTAAAGTTATTCATGGCGTTTTCTTACTTATTTCATCTAAGAGAAACAATCCTTTATTTCGTCTACTTTTCTACTAAAAGTTTTAAAATAATATTGATTTCTTCTTAATGTAACAGAAGATGTAATTGAAAATGGCTTCGAGTCGCGTTTTTCCTATTTGGATCGCGGCTCTGATGGTTTCTCTTTGACTGAGGTCGAATACAAAGAATATGGGTCAAACAAAGTTGCCGCCCGAGCTGCGTCGGGCATCTCTTTGACCAACTTGCAAGCGCCGAACGGATGTAGGGGAGAATCAATAAAATCGGTTTCGCGACGATTGGAAAGTGCGCCAGGTATACTTTGGACTGTCATCTGCAAGGATAATGACTACGTATTCGGCGTTCATATACCAGTGTTTAACCCCTCAAATGAATGGCGATTAGCTCGGGTTGCCTACGGCAAAATGTATATAAATTTATATTTACATTTACATTTACATAGAGCGGGGTTTACTATAGAGCTATAGCATTACTATAGAGCGGATTACTATAAAGCGGCGCACATTTACATTTATATTCACATTTATATAAATTTATATACATTTTGTATACATTTTGCCAAGGCATCCCTTAAGGGACGCCTCACATTTGAGGGGTTAATGTATGCTAGACAGCACCTCGCAGAAACTGTAATTAATGCAGACATTCACTGTCATCATACCCGCGGTAGCTCCCTTTTATGAGTACCCCGAATACGACTGGCAAAAGTATAGAAAAGCTACGTGTACCTTAGCATTAAATTCTATAATCTACTGCCTACAAAATTTAAACTGCTGGAGGACATACAATTAAAAAAAAACATCAAGGAGATGTTAATAGGCCACCCTTTCTATAATCTGGCCGAATTAGAGGGCCATGATTTTTCAAATATTGTGCCCATTTAAATTACTTAAAAAAGTAGTCTTATTGTCTGATTATTTTATATGGTGTTTTATCTGTACTTTTAGTGTAAAATGCATAACGTAGATTTAATTTGATTATTTAACATTTTACTGACAATTTGAATATTACGATGAATAATTTTACTACGTATCTTTTCGAATTACTAACTACTTCAAATATAAGGCTTCTATTTTGATTATTTATATTTATAGTTTGACAATCTAGTAGTTAATTCTTGACTACCCATGTATGTTTAGTAAAGAGTAGTAACGAGACTTACTACCTAATTTAATTATTTTGACACGTCCAAGAGCGGCCTTTAGCCGTCAATTGGACACGACGAAAATGTAATGTAAATGTAATGTAATGTAAAAACGGACGAACACGACACCACAGGCTGTTATTACGATATAGATCATTCTTTCAGCCGTGAGGTGATTACACAGTGACTCTGGGGCAACACAGTCCACAGTCTTGCTACGCCAACATATCAATTCGCTCAATTCAATTGTTTGTTAGTATATAAAATTTAAATATTATAAACTTTGTCACTGACTTGTAAAAATAAATAAAATATATCAAATAATAAAAGGCTTGCTTTAAAATTTGAATTGAATTGCCAGGTTAAATTAGACACTTCTTAAAATAGAGATATATACATAAAGTCCAGGTTAAATTAGATATTTCCAGGTTATTTTCCAGGTTAAATTAGACACTACTTAAAATAGAGATATATACATAAAACATGTACTCACCCATGACTCTCGCTGTTGCAGCATGAAATAAAGAAGACGAATTACTAAAAAGGAGACTCAAAACAACAAGAATAAGTTCTTTTCAGCAAGTAAAGATCATACGAAACTTCCTAAAAACAAGCCAGTATGTACCACGCGAAATGTTGAATCTGAAAGTAATATCATAATATATAAAAATTAAGCTAGCGAATATAGGGACAATTTTGTTCGGAGTGGATAAACTGAACAAGGTTTGATCAACGGAATTAATTTCGACAGATGTCGATCATGCTGGGGGCACACTAACGGGAAACGTCAATGCCCTACATCGCGATAAATATTGCTAAATTAAGTGACCACATTTAAACGGTCAACGTCAATGCTTATTTTTGGCAATAAAATTAAAGTTAATGTTCCTTGAATTTTTAGCAAGATGGACATGGACGCTGCTTCTTTGTATTTCACTAGTGTATTTTTTAAATATATGAATATATTTGTATGCAAACCAGTTAGTTGTCGTATTTTTTTCGAGCTACGGACTTCAAAGACATTTTAAATTTATTTAGTTGGGTTCTATATTAACCCATTAGGGTTTCCTTTTTCTTTTCAATTTCTTCGATTGTCGTTTTAAATGGTAATATTTCTATTATTCGTCGCCAAGCATCATTTTGTGATGCACGATTCTTGTAACTATTGTGTCTCGGATCCCACAAAGATGGCTCTGTTTGCAGAATTTCGAGAAACACAATGACTTTCTTGTTAGTCCACCTCATATATAATCGAATACAAATACGTGCGATCCCGTCGCGCTCACGGTGCACAATGTCAAACGTAAACGTGGCCGCTTCAACGCATTAATTCTCGCTGTAAATCTATTTGATCTACCGCCACTCTAGCTATCGCCTACCGTCAAACGGCAATGTGAATGCCTTTGTAAAATTATCGCGATAAGTCGTAACTACACCAACGTTAAACGTCCATCATCGCGATTATTAACGGCGTTTTCCGTTAGTGTGGCCCCAGCATAACAGTATCAAGTATCAGGTTACAGCTATCCCGGTATTTATTTGTATAAATAAATATTCGGTTTCCCGTACGTGATACTTGACACCGTTGTCGCCATGTGTCTAAGATGAGATCGTTTTCAGTAAGCCGTATGAAATTTATTATATTTATTACTTTCGCCGTCAGCCTCGAATATTCTCGTCGTTATTACGAGTTGTTGACAAATAAATTTATATGTAATGACACTAAGGGCAGGATAGCAATGAATTATTTGACATTTAAATTAGGTATCTTAGGTAAATTTCAGGTAGTGTTATTTTAAAATAACACTACCTGAAATTACTTCAATACTCGATGTATACATATATTTCCTAAAAACTAAACAAAAATCAACATCCAGTCAATTGTTTAAATCAAATCGGAACCAGTAAATAAAGTTATTTAAATTAAACAAGCCAGAAACTACTTTAAATTTCAGAAGAAATGTGTTGTCACACCAGAAAGAAAAATGATGTTTTTTTTATTAACGCTAATGATCTGAATAGTATGAAAAATATAATGCAAATGATAACCACGAGATAATATGTATCTATAATTTTGTATGGAGGGCATTCACAAAATACCTAGTACTTAAAGTTGTCTTTGCAGCAAAGATTTTAATAGTTTTGTAAATCTCAATCGACAAAATTATTTCCATATTGTTGGCGAAATCGTATTGCAAATGCCTATTACGATATAAATCGTGACTATGGTTTTGTACGTACGGCATTCACGAAACCCCCAGTGAAATTGGCTTGACAGCGAATATATTAATAGCCTCCTCCTTGGTCCGGTATCGGCCACAACACGATTCAGCGTGACGGCCCCGTTTTAATTGTCTTTTAATTTAATCTGTATTATTTCTTTAATATAATATGTTTTATTATGTTAATATGTTTTATTTTAATTATGGGTACAGTGGTTTGGCAGTAATTAATGTTTTGGTGAGACAGTGTCATAATTAATTTTTTTTACTAATTTTTACTAAAATTTTTTGGGATATCAACTTGTTAATCGGCTGAGGTGCCGAGGCCTGAAGGGTTAAGTATGATTTCTCAATACTAATCGGATGATCTTATGATGCACTTAAGATAAGGTACTCCCTAAGCGTGTGTACTGTGAATACAGTACACAAAAATACAGCAAGTACGACTGTGAATACAGCTGTGATTGCTGAAAAGAAGTTGATTTCATTGAAGAATCTATACTTACCCAAGAGGGGGCGGGGTTGGAAGTGGTTTGTCGAAGCCAGCTTTGCCCAGTAGCCAGTAAGTGGGCATCTTCCCCTTGCCCTTGATTTCGGTAGGACCCCGATAATCCAAGGTGTAACCACCAGCTGATTCCAGTTTATCTCGGGTGGTTTGGGACAAGTGGATTCGCCATGCAGCTCCTGGAAGACAGTATTGTAATTACATCGAAACCGTGCGCCGATGGTAGGAATTGTCTATACGTCCATGATGCACCTTTCATGGACTGAAACAACCCCTGTATTACACATAACGTACGATTATGTCTGGATACGGAAGTAAATGTAACGAAAGTGCTTTTTAGTTATTTTTAATTTTTTAAACAAGGCAAGGCGGTAGGAATCCCTACTGGTATTACCAAATTGATTTTATATAATATATCTTTTATGGTATATTATAGAATAATTCATATGTGTACAGATTAACTGTTTTTTCAAATGTGTAGAAATAATTATTAAAAAAATATGAATTCTATTTAATATTAATTAGGCTGTTAAGATACATAGGTAGGTATTAATAAAAAAATATAGTTAGTCAAAGTATAAAATCGAATATACATGGAGACGGTCGAACCCGCCACTCCAACATACGATAGTTAGTGATTGTTCTTTCAACCGTGCGTGGGTTGAACGTAGAGACTTGCGGACGAAATATTCCACAGTCTAGCTACGCCACTTGTCCGTGAGAGTCAAACGCCTTAACGCGTGACACTGTGAAGTGGATTTACAAATTTAAAACAAAAATAATAGTCGGATTTTAGTTACAAATTATGACATGACACAAATTAACGCAGACATTACAGACATTACCTGAAATTCATTATTTGGAATATCTGATTCAAATAAAGCAACTGATTTCTTCGTAAATACAATTAAAAATTGGTCGAAAAAAATACCAAAGAAAAACGCGTGCCCCATCGTCAGAGAAAAATTAAACCATGGATTACTCCAGGACTCCTAAGAAGTAATAAACGCAGAGACTAAAAAATAGGTTGCGTGTCAGCTAAACACCTCATTAAAACCACCAAAACTAAATTTCCGCAAAGGCACTGCAGTTGTGTAGCTCCCAAACTCCACAATTACTTTCAGGATAAGTTAAAACAATGCAGAAGCTTGCGAATTATAAAGGCAAAGCTTACTTTGTAGCTGTTTGAGACCGACATGGAAAAGGTAGCTGAAATTAGTACACATATGTATCCTCGTTTAAAACGACAAGTTATCAATTTAATTTATTATTACAATGAAATATTACTAATAAATACGCGTATGTAAGTATTACAAGTAGGTAAATGTATATCCTACTACTATCATAAACGCGAAAGTTTGTAAGAATGTATGTATGGATGTTTGTTACTCTTTCACGCTAAAACAACAGAACCGATTTTTAAGAAACTTTACAATAATATAGCTTACACATCAGAATAACACATAGGCTATAATTTATAAAGATATATAGTTTTCTATCATCATTATCAAAATTTTCCATCACCACGCGGGTGAAACCGCGGGGCGCAGCTAGTATTATCAGCTAGTTATATAATATTTTATAAACATGTAAAATATTACCTAGTTTTTAATTGCAGTATAAAATTACGTGCGCATCTTATTGTAAAAGAAAAGAATCTACCCTAGTACGGTCATTAACCTAGTTGGGTAGTTTTTAAATAATTTAAAAAAAAACTGATCTTAAAGGCTTTGGTCTGTGACGGGCATGTTGGCATAACTAGACAGTAGATTTGTATTGTCTCTAAGTCTTCTACGCTTATCCCTCGGCTGAAAGAACGATCACATACTGTTATACCAGCCTGGGGTGATGGGTTCGCTCGTTGTAGTCGACACCGCCCTACTGGTGTTAAAAATACAATTGGAATTTATCGCGGATCATGGCGTCCTCTTCCCGTCTACAATTTAAGATCGGGTGGCTAACTGGTCGTTACAAGAGTGGCTGCCGTCAGGTCTTCTTCCATATAAACTTATTCAAGGAACAATTTATTTGCCAGAGATACTATGTAAGTTTGAATTGTACGTACCGGTAAATTACACAGCGAGGAGATCGCATCTATTGTTTAATGTGCCGTACCACCGTACAAATATTTTTGTAGACAGGCCAGTGGGAAGGGTTATAGCTCTTCTTAATTCCTTACCCACTGAAATAGATATCTTTTGTACATCCCTTTGGCAGCTAAAAAGGCATCTCCCTGCTATCTCATGTTTATCATAATCTGTCTTTTATTTAGTTTTATATTTTTATGTTTTTATTTTCTTGTTCAATGTTAGCATTAATTTAGTTATGTAGTCATTTATTTTTAGACTTACACTCCAGCTTAATATTCAAGGGCGAATTGGATTCATCTGTAATGCCCTTGAATACTATTTGAAACTAATAAATAAATAAATAAATAAATAAATAAACTTCGGTCAACTTCCTCCCCCGATGGTTAGGACAGATCGGTTCCAGGCCTCTCCGGTTATTCGCCGAAGTGCACAATCGATAGGCTGACGCCGCGACGTGCTCAAATAGCCCAGGAGCGCCCGAAGTACCATCCCTTAGTGGAACTTATCCCCCATGCCATGGCGGGAGAAACAGATTCCTTACCGGGGTTGACCTTCTTCGAGGAGGCTACTAGATTAAACCTGTGATTAAACTACCATTAAAACCTGCTCCTTACCGACCAAAGGTAAGAAGCAGGTTTTAATGGCCCAACTGCACAAGAACCGCTAAGTCCCTTAAAACAAATACTCAGTTATAGGGCCGATTGAGTTTCTTTGTGAACTAAAACTAAAATTATTTCAAGCGAAGGAGATAGACAAATACGTTAGAGCGGAATACGAAACGAACGATCGTCGATAAAAACTAGCTGTCGAACTTATATTCGTCCGAATAAATTTGAACACATTTCGTGCGGTGTTAGATTCAGATGGTATATCTTTGGTGGGTAGTTTTAATGCGAAAAAAGTGACAACTGTTCATTTCACATTCCGCTCTAGCCCTCACATTCCGTATTGCCCTGTCTTGTTCACATGGACTAATTTCCGATTTTAGTTCACGAAGAAACGCAATAGAGCCCATGGAATAGTCAAATTAGAAATATTACATATATAAAATTACAGCAATATGCTTCGGCAACAAAATATACTTTATGGCTTCGAAGGGGGCGTGAATGCGTGATAAAGTGTACGCTCACATGTGATAAGACAGCTGTCCTAAACCTACCACAGCCGGTCGTTAGTCCGGAATCTACCGTTCACCCCTAGAAGCGTAATTATAGTATGTTATGGGCCCGACTTCGGACGGTGAATTCCATGGCTGCTCCGTTTGTATTTTATTTATTAATCCATTGTCATTGTTCAGTTCTTAGATTTTGTAATTTTAAAGAACTGTTTTATCTCAGAAATGTTATATATCTTGATGACAGCTTATAGTACATTTTTCATTAATCATTGATTTTCATCAGCCACTAATGACCTTATAAAATAAACTAATTTGATCCTGAATTTATATACCCGTCAACCAAGAAACACCTCTGACCTTCGGTAATTCCATATCCCATTCGAAGAATGAAACGTCGAAAGAAAAGAAATGACAAAGGCAATGCGGGAGCAAAGTGAAAAGTTGCTTGACGCAAATTACGGTGGAAAAAAAGTCCACAGGCAGAAATTACTGTCAAGCAATGTGACGTTCCGAAGCGAGCGAATTCTCAATGATGCCGAAATTATTGGAAAGGGAATGTGTGGTAGACATTTTTATTTTGAACAATTTAGCGACCTAGGACCTTTTTACTGGAAGGTCAGTCAATCTATAAATACGCCAAGCTATTTGGTTACTAACAAGAACTCGAAGCTTTCTTATGTTACACACCATTTTTTGTGGCGTCAAAACATGCTTATATTTCGACGATTAATGAACCAATTAGAACAAACCGGATATTTTTTTTGTTTTATTACAAGATTAAAAACTACATCGTTGGTACTTAAATTAAACATGTATTATGTCACTCCTAATCTTCCAAGGAAAACACAAATACAAATGGTTAATAAAATGAGTATTTTCTAAAACAAAATTACTGAATTAAATTAAATTAAAAACTACAATTTCAGTAGACAATAATTTCACAACTATATACAAGTAATGAATAACAATAAGTATAGAATAGAATAGAATAGAATAACTTTATTGTGCTATAAAAACATAACTTAATGAATATTACACTGGTTTTATAAAAAAGACAGTTTATGCACAAATGGCGGACTTATCGCTATAGCGATATTCCTAATTTTCACAGTACAATACACAAAGAAGTAGTAAAGTTGAATTTAAAATAAATTTATACAAATATATGTCTGTAAATTATGCTAAGGTTGCCCAGGGAAGGATAAAGGAGAGGTCAAGGTGAGGTATTTGGTTAGTGGTTGTGTAAAAATAAATGTTTTTTCAACAACTTTTTGAAAGTATGCAACAAAGGTGTATAACTGATAGAGTGAGGGAGCTGATTCCATAAACGAGCAGAATGGACTGTAAAAGAGTGCGTGTAAACAGAAGAATGATGTATCGGAACGGCGAGTGTGTTATCCCGGCTTGATCAAAGTGGAAGTTACATACATAAAAAAAAACATATTTTAATTTTCATATATGTATGTGTTGTCCGTCTCCGTTCTACCACGGTTAATTAACTATAATTAAGGGCGATATTTTTGCTGTTTTCGACCTATTTATAAGACGGTTAGGTTTAGAGACTTGGGTGTTTGCTTAATCTTGGAGATATTTTAAGTGATAAATTTAATAAGGCTTCTACGCATGAATGTATCAATTTCTTACGTTGTGCGGCTGATACTGCGAAATTCCATGAAAGGTTATCATTTTAATTATTGAAACGTACATACCAGGTAATAATACCATAGTTCAAACATTGTTTTGCCTTTTCCAGACTATGGTGATGTATGTTATCCTAACAATATAATCGATAAATGAGAGCGACTGCAAAATTTGTGCATTAGGCATATTTATAAAGTGTGAAAATTCTATCACATATCTGATTATAGAAGGAGACTTAATTGGCGTCGTATAAGTGAACGTAGAAACTTGAGTATACTTTCACTTCATGACGACATTCTTAAAAATCCTACCGCTTCTCTTACCTAACAGACAACATCACTCATCACTCAATCAATCTTCCATCCCGTTTTAATCAGGATAGTAAAATTGCGATTCCACGTGATGTGCATTTACTTACTAGTCTCTAAAATTTCAAAGCTTTCCCGCCAATTCTTATTTATGGATGAACAGGATTCCGCTGCAGTTGTTATAGGGAGAAAGTGAGATAATCAATGAGAGAAATACACAGCTTACCTGTTGACTCCATTCTGCTAGCTGTATTGACAGTATCCCCAAAGAGGCAGTACCTTGGCATAGTTAGTCCGACCACACCAGCACAACAAGGGCCTGAATAAACAAGAAACTCTCATTATTGGCTCCAGATAGTGAAATCGAAGTTTAAGAAAAGTTTGTTAAGATTGTAAAATGTAAAATCGTTAAGATTGTAAAATTTGAAATCATTCTTATCCTATTTATAACAATCTTTTCAAATAAATAACTAACCTGTATGTAGTCCAATTCTTAACCTCAGTGGTGTCTTCGGTAGATGTCTGATCCTGAATCTTCCGCTCTGATGCAACAAATCCAAAGCCATGTTCGCTATCTGCTCGGCGTGGTCTCTGATCCTCACGGGCAGGCCACCGACTACCATATATGCGTCCCCAATTGTTTCTACCTATACGTAAAAGAAAAAAAAAACAAATGCCTTGTCAAAGGGTGTCTTTTGGGAGCTTATAGGCCCAGTGCAGTTAGATTACTATGACCCATGTGTTAGGGTCGGCCCAACTCACAGATCAACACCCACTCGGTAGCCTCTACGCAGAAGTGCGAGCCCGGATAGGATTTTGAGCCTGCGGGCCAGTTCCCCTGTATATCGCCCTTCGGGCTTTCCTGGACGGTTTGCGCACCGTGCGATGTCAGACAATCGATTGTGCATTCAGACTGATAACCGGGGTCTGGAAACAGCTTTGTTTCCTATAGAGCGGGGGTGGTTGTTTACCTTACGGTAACCGCTCTTGAAATGATCAATCTACCCGACAGAGAGTGGACTGTTTCGTCCCAAGTCTTCTACGCTCACCTCACGGGAAAATATCTGTTATATGGTAAGCTTTCCCAAAGCGTTGCTATGGTGGCAACGAGTAGCTGCGCAGCGATAAGGAGTGATGCGGTGAATTCTTGGAAAAGCGTCGGTTGGTTCGCGCAATGGCGGCGAAATGCGGTTCTTTGTTCAAGGCTTTATATATGTAAAATCACTTACATTTTGGTGATTGTATCGTTTGAGCCTCTGTCGGAGTTCAATAGTTTAAACGTCGGGGTTACCAGTTTAGGGGATTGGTTGTTGGGCTGCACCGAAGCGGGATTGATGCAGCCGTTGAAGGGACGAACGAGTGGCCCTATTAACGTCACACTCGTTGTCTGTTTAAGTAGATTGTTCTGACTCCATTTAATTTGTCCGATGTTCACAGTGAGAGTCCACAACTCAATGGAACTGAATTTATTGTATGGATAATTTAATGTATGAGAAACACGATACTTGCACAATGCGCGCGAGTGACACCAGCGGGAGAATTGCATCGACTGTCGGCCGAGCTGAGTGGCCAGACTGTTGGGGGGAGAGACGTAAGGGCAGGCGGATGCGATGACTATCATCATCATGTGCCGTTACAACGGTAAGGGCCGGGCCACACGATGCGGTGCGGCTGCGGCGCGGCGCCTGAGCGGGTGTTACTGCGGCGTTCTACGTACAAATGTCGAGGGTATGCCATACGGTGAGTTCCGGCGTCGCACCGAACCCATAGGCGAAATCGTTGCGGTGCGGCGTCGCGCCGCATCGTGTGGCCCGGCCCTTAAGCTTTGGTCACACGGAGCGAAATCACTCGCCGCGAGTATTCGAATAAGTTCGTTATGCCTACAACTTTAGCAAACCACCTTCTCGCGCGCTTTTGCGCATATAATTACTGTTATTGGTATCCCATGGTCGCGATATTCGCACTATTTATGCGCGAATTCCTCGATTATCGCTGCTTTTCGCAGCAACCCCGGTAGACACGTTGGACTGTATATTTCGATAGTTTTTATTTCTTACCGGGGTTCAGTTCCATAGATGACAACGCCAAAACCGCTGCTCGACTGCCGACGAATCTAATGTTTTAGAACTAATAGTCCGCTGACGAAATTTGCGCCGAGTCGTCACTGAGGAATGTAGGTTGAATCGAAAGAGTGAAGGTCAATTTTATTTTATGGACGTTTATTCCCTTAAAAATGTAGCCGCTTATACACTATTAGGTTACTTAAAAACGAGTCTTTTTACACTATAATTGGGTTACTTAAAAACGAGTCTTTTTAAATCCGCCCGAAACATAAACACGGAGAGAATCCTCCCCGCCAAGGGAGCGACCGGTGCGAGTGTAACTCTTTTAACCACTGTCACTGTGATATTTTTCAAACCCCGAAAGTGTCCCCTTGACGTAGATACAACCCAACGAGAGAGACGGAAGATTTTTCGTCTCTCTTTTACCCTTAAGAATTTATAACATTTACGAAGGGTCAGCATTTCAAAGCTCAGCCAACCATTCAAAAAACAAAAAAATCCTTAACCGAATTCGGCCTCCCACGGTCAGTAGGCGATGGCGATTTATGACAAGCGTTCTCGAGGGTCTATTATCTTATCTCTCTGTTTATTATATCATTGACAAAAAATTGACAAGGGTTCGCGAATTTAACGGCGAACCAATTCTCTGAACTCTTCAACGAGACCTCCAACGTCGCTTATAATATTATCCATCCCACAATTCTTCGTACTTTATTTACACACCCAAGAAACGAATGATGTCGAAAATCTCTCATTTTAGAGCATCTTCTCGTGATTGAGGTATCCACGTTAAAACTCTCGCTGGCGCAAGCGTGCTGAGACGTGGCGTCCGGTCGAGAGCGGAGCGCAAACTGAATTCGTAGCGAGTAGCGCGCTCGCGGCGATAATAATTGAACATGTTCAATTCTACTCGCGGCGATTTAGATCGCAGCGAACGAATCAAATCGCAGCGAGTAGCCTATCACGCTTAGCGAGTTTGCTCGCTGCGATTGCATTCGCAGCGAGTATTCGCTCCGTGTGATCGAAGCTTTAGGCGTGGGGTGCGGTGTTTTACGGCGAGGGGAGGTATGATACGGACAACACTGTGCATGCGAAAGAGTGAGTGAATCAACCATTCCTTAGCTAGATGAATGGGCTAACGGCAGGCGTATTTAAACTGTAATTGTATCTACGGATATGTCTTTTTTTTTTTATTATTTGTTGAGAGGGGCTATTTTAAAGTCTTTATGAACCTTGTAACACTAAGGCCATTGCTGATCTATTGTGTTCGCCACCTACTATAGTTCTGTGCTAAGCCTCGTGTCATTTAAGAACCACAGCAGGCTTTTGGCGCCAGATTATTTTACCTCCTCAGGTTGGAGGTAGTGACCGCCCAAGTGGATGTATCTTTTACGCATCAGCGGGCCACACTCGCACATGAGGTGCTGGGGAGTTTCCTCTGCTCCTTGGCAAAACCTGCACATTTTTGTGTCTCTGAGCTTGAGGTTGAACATGTGCTTGTTCAGGCCACAATGCCCCGTGAGTATGCGTAGATTGTTCCTATTTAGCGACAAGGCCTCACTGGCCGTCTTACGGTCGTAAGCCTTAATTAGCGCTTTGGAATGATTCAACCCTGGCGTGTTGTTCCAGTGGTTGACGGATTGTTCTAAACATATTTGTTTAAGCATTAGGTTTGCAAGGTTTTTGTGTACTCCACAGCGAAGATTCAAGGCCGTATAACGTTCCCATTGCTCCCGTCTTAGAAAGTTCGTTGGCTTTTTCGTTTCCCTCGATTCCTGCATGGCCGGAAGCCCATCTTAGAATACCCTGTTCTTTTCGCCCAGCGAATTCAGTAGTGATATGCAGTTTTGCACTAGCTTTGAATTAATGGTATTCGAGGCTAGTGCCATAAGAGCTGCTTTGCTATCCGTGTGGATATCATACGGATATGTCTTACAAATACTGTTGATTACTTTATTCTTGCATTTCAAAAATCACAATGAAACATTTTTTTTTTGTATTTTCAATATTTCCAAATACGTGGCAAAAAAATCGGTGAGAATGACGGACTGGAAAAGGCTTGAAGAACTACTCAGATACGACTCAAACATCCACTAAAAGCGCTCGATAAGGACTGATCCCAATTATCTATTTAAATAAAATGTAATACCGTTTTGGCTACTTTTTTTATTTGGAAACTGTCTGAAAAATTGAAAAAATTTGAGAAAAACTGAAAGTGCTTTTTTTACTCACAATTCGAAAGATGGATATCTATAATTTTAATAAGAACTTATCTTTTTTTAATAAGAACAACATAACGTAATCTATACTAATAATATAAAGAGGTAAAGTTTGTGAGGTTGTAGGGAGTAATCTCTGGATCTACTGAACCGGTTTTAAAAATTCTTTTACCAATAGAAAGCCACGTTAGTTGTGAGTGTCATAGGCTATATAATAATCCGAAAAATGAAAAGACTTTTTCGTGGTAGTTGGATTTGCAAAGTAAGTCGGAGAAAAAACGGTCGAATGAAAACGTTTCTTTTGAACGCTGCCATAACGATGAGAGATATATAATTGAGATCTAGAGAAAAGTTCCATAGCTTGAAAATACCTACAAAAACGTCAGCGACAGCATATGTCTAACTTTTATATATAAGTCACAAAAAGTAGTTTTTTATATTAAACAAAATAATTTAAATCGTTAGGTCATGTTTATTGGTCATATTATCAACTATTATGAATTCTTATCAAAATAAGTCAATTTATTCATTTGCAGTAAAAATATAATCCTTCTTTTGGCAGTTAGCACTCAGTACTAACCGAACCACACTCATAATTTCATCACAAATGAAAATGTTTACCGCCCAACGAAGAGGGCACGGGTCAGCTAGTATTTTAACCCTTCAGGCCTAGGCCCCTCAGCCGATTGACAAGTTGATGTCCCAAAAAAAAATAGTAAAAATAGAATTATGACACTGTCGCGCCAAAATATTAATTACTGCCAAAGCACTGTACCCATAATTAAAATAAAACATATTAACATGACAAAACATAATAAAATAAAACAAATTAAAATAAAATAAAATTAAAACGGAGCCGTCACTCTGAATCGTGTTGTGGCCGATATCGGCCAATTGGGGCTCTAGGGGTTAATAAGAACGCTCTATATCGTTATAACGATACAGTAGATCGTTCTTTCAGCCGTGAGGTGATTACGCAATGACTCTGGGACAACATAGTCCACAAGTCTTGCTCCACCAACATGCCCGTAAAAGCCGACTTCTTACCGCGAGGCACTGGAATGTGAACCTGGCTAGCCAACCTCACGCCGTTACTACCAGATACCTACTTAAATACCCTTGTCTGTCAATTTCCATGGCGATTAGTTGAACGGTATAGAAGTTGAAATGTTGCAGCGCCATCTGGTGGCGAGTTACAATACAGTTAATAGCGCGAAAATATTATGCGGGATCAAATGTCTATGTATACCAATTATCATGGCGATCGGTTGAGCGGTATAGGAGTTAATGTGCTGCAGCGCCATCCAGGTTACAACAAAGCGGATATCATAAAAATCTTCTCTATTAAGCTTGGACAGATATACCAACATCCATTTTATATATCAGATTATTGTTGCTTTAAGTAGAATAAGAGCCGAAATAAAATTAATACGCGTTTCCAATACTTACCCTCCTCATCGGTTGATGGGCCAGGAAAGTAAAAATTATAATTTAAAATGAAATACAATAAATGTAGACTTATCCTATCATTAATTTACCTAAAGAAGACGGTAATGGATAGTTTACACCCAAATTGCTTCATCGTTCTTTTATTTAACAAGATAACGATCGAGAATTCTATCCTCAGAGGTAAACGGATAATTTCGTTTCGCAGGCAAAAACCAGTAACCATTTCCGCCAAATTAAATCCAAATGAAGGCTTTCTTTGGCGCCTCCGCTGGTTGGAAGGAAAAGCGAGAAGTAGGGAGGGCGGGAGTGGTAGGGGGGATGACGATAGCATGTCTATAAAAGTACATACTCTTTGGCTAGCTAGCGCGGGGAACGCTTGCATAACTCGATTAATTAAGAAAAGTAATTCGGTTGACGCTGCTATAAGCGCTGAAATAATAATTTGATTTTAACCCTTTACAAGTCGCGCTGGGACTATGATGGCATTGTGCTATCAAAATTAGAGCAAGCGCTGTATGCTTATAAAATTAGCGCAGTAATATATTAAATTCATAGCATCTATGCCAATTTGAACTTTTGATTTATAAATATTACAGAATTCCCTCATGCAAATTCAAATTAATTTTTTTTTCTGATTTAATATTTATCAGCAATGGTCGCAGTGTTACAAGGCTCATAAAGACCTTAGAAAGGCCCCACAAAACAAATTTAAAAAATGCTCCCCGTCCTCATTCATCTAACTTCCCAAATACTTTAATTTACTGACCTTTTCCACCAATCCTGTCCCTACATAGAGCTTGGAGTTATGTTGTTGCGGCTTCTTAGAGATCAGTAAGTACTTGGTTTTTGCAACATTGATGCTCAGGCCCATATATTTACTTGCTTCGCTAACATTATCAAGGAGTCTAGTGATGCCAAACTGTCAGAGATCAGTACCGTGTCATCAGCGTACCGTCTATTGTTAATAGGGGTATCATTCACTACAATGCCCGTGTGACCGCTAGCTGACAATTTCCAGAAAATCTCTTGGAGACAATATACAGCCTTGTCGCATCCCTCTTTGTTTTTTAGTTGGTACAGTTATATTGTTTTTCACTATATGTGCAGCATGTTGGTCCCAATACAAATTCTTTATAATTCTGATGTCACTCGAGTCTAGTACCATATATACTCAATGCTTAGTTTCAAATTCACGTAGGAATTGTTTTCTCAACACTATTTAGACTCAGATATAGTACAAAGAATAGGTGAAATTCCTCTCAATTTAATTGTAGCTAAGCCTACTTACCTAACTTGTCTACTTACTTAAAAAGACCTTGATATAATCTACTTAAAAGCGACTTTCACCATTGCCCATTAGTAAAGGTAATGGCCGTTAACGAGAGTTAACAGGCGTTAGTGCTTAATTCTACGGTGGCGCGGCGTCCGTCGAGACACGTCAGTAAAAGTCTTAAACGTTATATGTTTTTTTGTCAAATTACACACGCGAGACACCTCCCGAACGCCAACTTATTTTATCTATTTTTATTTAATACCCATTTTTTAAAATTAAAGCTTTGTATAAAATCCAGCTAAGCCTAAGGCTTACCTGCTGGAGATTATGATAGGGTGACTTTCAGTGCAACTTTAGTGGCTATTGTGACCATATTATAATATATCTGCTGCAATATCTGCTGTATTAGTCAGGATTAGTCGGCACAGAAAGTTCTCAGCTGATTGTATTTCAAAATGTATTTTAAGTGGTAGATTTTTATTATTATTTGTCTAAGTTTTTTGCAAATGTTATTAATGTGCACTTCCCAGTTGAATTTTTATCAATCGTTAGTCAAAGGTACCTTTCAGCATCGACTTTTTTTATATGCTCACACCGACAGTCCGGTTGTGGATTATGTAGACAGTTACGCGTGTGGAATTTAATTGCAAAGCTACTTCCTCGTTCTCTTGCCTGCGATGACCTGATGCATAACTTTAGTTTTTTCGGCATTGATTATCAGCCCACTGTTATGGGCCCATTCCTGTATCTTATTAAAATCGTGTTGCAAGTTTTGAGAAGCCGTATTAATGTCCGTATCACACGCAAATAAAGAGGTGTCATCGAGGTTGATGACATCCGCTGATCCCGTTTGTGTACTTGATGTCCTCACTACTAAATTTGTTATTAATTTTAACTACCATGTGTCTGTCTGTTGCTTAGGTAGTTTGTTAGCAGTCTCGGTACATTTCCCCTTATTCCGGCTTCTTCATGGACTTTCGGAAATACTCTACTATAAACATGCATGAACTCGTTCGCGCGCGACGCTGCGTTTGTGTACGCATGCGAGATTTCGAGAACCGTCTACACTTACACGATACGTGAATGCATTCAAGAAGCATTTCTCGGAGTTGTCAACCGGGCTGAGATTCTGACTCCCAGGGATCTGAGAACGTTGACTGTAAGCCCAGGTGCGTACCTACTGGCGGCCAGCGACATACTACCAAATCTATGAAAACGCCATCAACCGCGCGCACTTGGCCGCGCGGCTTAAGTGCGCGCGCTCGATGGCGTTTTCATACATTTAGCTGTACCTCGCGCTGGCCGCCAGTGCACTCCTGGGCTAAGACTACAATCGGTCAAGTCCCACAGATTTGCGCGAAAGCCGTAAATGATTTTGCAAAATAGAAAGAAGAATAATTGACGACACAAACTTTTAAACGCGGTCTCTCGGATTCAGAACATACATTTTACTGTTTAATTAAGGAACTTTAAAATCGCATAGCAACCACTGCCACCAATATTCTAGGGTTTTAATAAAACTGCATTTTCCCAGCTAAAATTGTGAAAATTCAATTATTTTACAGCGCACGGGTTTCAGCGGCTTTCAAAGCCTTCAGTGGAAATGTTATACGGAAAAAATATATAGGCAATGTCGGACACCGCCCCAGTTATTTTCGGGAAAAAGATAATCGTGTAAAATGAATATATTTTGTCGGCGGCCTCTATGGACCGCTACGTACTAAGCCTTGCGCATTTTTCTCGTTTTATTTTCGCTGCTGCCGTAGCTCTCGAATTCGTTCGGCACTGTTCGGGAGCTAATGGGCCCATGATGAGGTGGCCACGATGACCCATGTGTTCAGGGTCGGTCACACTCACGGGTCAACACCCATCCGATGGCCTCCACGCATGGGGTGCGAACCTGGGTAGGACACTGGGTCAACCAGTCTCCCCTGGGAATCAAACCTCTGGCGCTCCTGGACGGTCTGCGCACCGAGCGGCGCAAGCCAATCGACTGTGATCTCCGACTAACAGTCGGGGGAGTCTGGGAACTGTATTGTTTCCTATAGAGCGGGGGTGGTTGCCTACCTTACGGCGACTGCTCTTGAAATGACCATTGGCCATCCGATCCCGGTTCAGAGTCGGGCAAAGGACGCCTTGGTCCGCGATAGATTCGGTGCACACCGTTTCACCGCTTCGTAAGGGAGAGGACCACGCAAGCGACCTCGAACTCGGAACCAATCGAGAGACCGGAGAAATCTGGTCACAATTGGAAGCAAGGGCGCGAGGGTCGGCCCGCCAGGTAACATTACTGGCTATCTCGCGGTAAAGGCGTTGGCTTCTTGCGGGCTGTGACGTAGCTGGACGTTGGATTTGTTCTGCCCAAAGTCTTCTACGTTCACTGCAGGGCGACAGAACGAGAAAATCGTTAAAACGTCCTGTGGTGACGGGCTCGCCCGTTGTAGTTGACACCGCAAGTTGTTTTTTTTAGGCTTATTGCGTTCCTATAGATGAGATACTTCTTATGACTGGCGTTTTCTATAATTCCGAACATATTGAGTCATACAAGGCGGCATCTGTATTATTTTGAAATTTCAATTTAATATTAATTTTCTCTTATATTCCGGCGACTTCTTTTGTTTTATCGATTTTGGTCTTAGTAGCGCTCCGTGAGCTCTTTATCTAAGACTAGCTGTTTCCCGCGGCTTCGATTCGCGTAAAGTTTAGAATCGATTTGTTAATGTAAGTAGGGTAGCGGTTATTTGCCTTTTTAGACGCTAGCTTTAGATATATAATGCAAGACGTCATATCTCAGATGCACGCTACCTATCTAGTAGACGTACGCGTCTTGTTCTTCGCCACGTTTTACTAATTTCATGATATCTCTATAACTATAGCACCTAGACACTTACAGTATATGACTAATTTTATCTCTATTTAACACCCGTGGTAATAAATTAATTTATTTTAATAAGGATTCTTATTTTATTGCTAATGTCTTCAACAAACACTGCAAACCTATTTTTTTACTTTTTTGAGACATAAAAGCAGTTATTGTATCTTAAATATGAAAGTTAGTTGTATGCTGTCGACGACTTTTTTTTAAATCCTTTGACGCTGATGTTTTTGGTATAGGTATTATTTTTACATAATATAGCAAACTGTTTCTTCAGCGCACGCCGATAAAGCAAATCACAACTCATTTTTTCCCACTCATTTACAAATATCGTGATTTCCTATTGAAAACCAATATCTATCACAATAAAATATAGCCTAAAGAACTCGTCGATAATGCAGCTTACCATTAGTGAATGAAATCGGATAAGTAGTTTCGGAGTTTACCCCCTATATACAAAGTTATGAACTTACAAAGTTGCAAACATTACTTCTTTATAATATTAGTAAATATATATCATATTTAATGTCCTAATTCAATTTGCTTCAGCGGTACATTAACTTAAATTTCTGCACAAACAAATTCGGTGTCTATCACGCGCATGTGTCTACAACCTCACGATGACACCACAGGCAAAGCCAGAACCTGCGCGATGAACACGTACAAACGTCTTGAATAAGTTGTAGACTTATCATAAATCTACATTTAAATTTCAGAACTTGTCTAACTAGGCCATAGTCCTTACTAAGATAGACTTAACGTATGGCTATGATTTTTTTATATGCGCGCATATATAGAGGCAAAATAAAATAAAAAAAAACGAACAAAGAAAAATAAAGAGGTAATTAAAATGTCATAATAAAATAAAACTTATGAATAATTATATTTTTATAAAACCAAATAGCATGATTATAGAAATAAAATGTTGTAACATGAAGATTACAGAACAATTCAATAAATAATTAATTAAAAATATTTTAAAATGTATGAGTACAGAATATCAAGAACTTTTACACAATATAATTTAAAAATATTTCCCCTTTATTTCTCCCAAGTTGATGTAAGAGCTGCGTAATTTTAATTTTAAATTAAATTTGCTTTAATATTTCTCCAGGGATAGATTTACTTTATTATTTCTCAATTTTAAATATCCTTCAAGTTCATTTTTAATTTTAGGCCCTATAAAGCGAAAAAGACTTTGGGCAAAAGAAGTTTGGGTATTTCACACGATGTGTTGTTATAATTGTGTGCTCCGATCTTTATATTTTAAGTAGGAATAACTCTTTTTGCATGTACCTTGCTCTGGATGTCTGAGAACTTTAGCTCTGCAAACAAGTCCCTTGAGGGGCTTCTTGGGATTTCTTACATTTTTTTCATTAAAAAACCATAATAAAAATAACTATAAATACATGAGCCAACTTCCTGTAATGCAAGTCGTGTTTTTTATTCTTTTTAATATATTTACTTGTTACGATTATTGTTTTAAAACTATTTATAAAATAGTCAGTATTTTCAATTGTGTCAGTCATGGAAAGTAATGGACACTACTCCTTTAATACCTTGAATACGCTTTTATGGTCTTTGGCCATAACTCTTTAGTTAACTTGAGTGTTATATTTAGTTAAATATATATTAGCAAAATGATCCATAAGCTCACTAGGGCAAATAATTTCTAATGTGTCAGCTTTTTTAGAAGTAAGAATATGGTAAAGACATGCGTTTTTGCAAGTGTGCATATTGATTGTTGATTTCATACTAAATTCCGCAAGCATATTCAGTCAATAGTAATAGTAATTGGGTCTAAGGTATTGACGATCAAGTCACCAGTGCTCATGCATTATTAGTCCTTTAGGTATTAGCGATTGAAATCTGATGGAATGTTGTCCCACAAGAATGTTTGCCAGCCACCACCGTAACGGGCTAATAGATGTTTTGACGTCAAAATAGACAGAAATGAAACAGATCATGAAAGCTGCATTTATACCTACCTTGTAAACATTGTAGGCATTGATAGTAGCGTCGAAACAGGTATATAGGTCGTTGAGCAAGTCGACGACCTGAAATGGTGAGCTGTGCGCTGAAATTGCGGTAAATCCCACGATGTCTGAGAAGTAGATGCTCACTTCGTCGAACTGTTCTGGGTCAACTGGCATTCCAAATTTCAATTTGTCTGCAACGTAGCTGTTGAAGGAAAAATATACCGTGGTTAATACTCGTGTAATTGTTTTTAACACGCTTTTATTAGGTCGACCTGTATGTAACTATGTAATGGAATCTAAGGTAACTAATTTAACCATCTTCCAAGGATCGTAGCGTCATCAAAATTGGCAGCTGTATGTAGTTCTGATGACAAAACAATAATATGGTACTGTCGAACTGATCTGATGATGGAGTCGGAAGATATGAACTGGAACTTCATGATGGAACATCGTATCATAGCTGTGTTTGGACTTGTTAGAAAAGTCTTGGAATTAACTTTGACCACGATTAGGTTTCAAGGTCTGATGATGAAGCCG
Source organism: Micropterix aruncella (assembly GCA_944548615.1). NCBI lineage: Eukaryota > Metazoa > Arthropoda > Insecta > Lepidoptera > Micropterigidae > Micropterix > Micropterix aruncella. The sequence goes on from OX155968.1 coordinate 10,335,236, forward strand.
GAAGATAGGCATTTTTTGGTTTTTACGTGCATTTATAAAAGCGTGTTTTTAGTGTTTTTTTTTTCAAACTAATAATTTATTTTTTAAATTTATAATAAATTCTACATTTTTTATTGAGCCATATATCTGGCGCTAAAGGTCGATTAGCGACTCCATTGGACCAACATAACAATCTAGTGCAAAACAAACTTTGCATTTGCCTTTGGCAATTTTACTTTTCTGGTGAGGAAAGTATTATTTATGGCAAGATAGCGCAGAAACAATTCATCCAATTGAGCTGAAATTCGGCATGTAGGCATCCTTGGATCATGGAAAGAGTCGAAGATATTGTGGCTGAAATCGGTCAACCAGGGGGGTGGGGAGGGGGGGTGCGCTAGTCATACTTTAGTCTAAAAATAATGGTCTTAGAGACTTGAAAGGGGAGGAGGGCGGCGTTTGAGGGGTTGGAAGGGGATTTGGGAAAGGGGGGTTGGGGGAAAGGGGTTGGGGTTTGGAGGTGGTGGTTTGGTAAGGGGGTTGGGGGTGGTTTGGAGGGGTGGGGCAATAGAAATATACAATACAAATAGTCAAAGCAATTTCATCTCCAATTATCAAAATGATTAGAATTACCAAGTACCTAACATAAATAGTAAAAAAAAGTGTAATAAAAAAAAGGCATTAAAGATTAGAAAATGTAATATTGTCAAAGTTCCTACTAATAAAATGGATTGGGTTCCAAATAAGATTATCCTTGACCTTTTTCCTAAATTGAACCTCTTCAAGACCCCTGACACACAATGGTTTTTTTTTTTGTAAAAAAGGTTAGCCTGATACAGGAAACTATTTCTAACCTTGCTTAGTCATTATGCACTAAAAAAATCTTTGGACTCTACCAGGATATTTTTTATATAATGTGTTAAATGCATAAAAAGACCTATCGCGTGTAAAACTTAGTTACGTAATTTAATAAACAACAATAGAAAGAAAATTCATACTTCCTAAAATTTTCCATGGATAAACTGCAGAAAATTAGGGATTGCTAACAAATCGATGGTAGTTTTAATTCCATCTCCATCCTTTAGGGGAAATAAACGACTACGGAGCTAAAGGCAGTAAGGTCTAACAGTGTGACAATAAACGACATTGACTATAAATACTCACCTCGGCAGCATCCTATTCAACAGCTGTTCTGTCTTCTTCTTCTCCATGTCCAGCTGTTCGGTTCTCTCCCTTATTAACTCTTCGAGATTGTTGCTGTACTTCTCCAGCATTTGGAACATTGTATCCACGAAATTCACCTTCCTGGGAAGAGATTACAGAATATAACTGACGCCATTATCTTGAGTAGATGAATCGTAGAAGAACTGAAGTAATCTTACCTGCCATGGTTGAGTTTCCTGAAGAGTTCGTAGACAGCGTTGAAGTCTGGCCTCATTTCGGGCTGTTCAGTCCAACATTGTCTCATAATATTGATGGCTTCTGGTGGCGCTGCACCCTTGGAAACCGAAGGTCTGATCAGAGGTGGTGGTTTCTTGACTTTTTCTAAAATTTCTGGAATGGAAATTTATTCACATATTTATTTTATTTATTTATTGAGTTGCCTAAACGTCGGATGCTACAAATTTTAATATGTAATTTGGTTTTATCTTATTTATTGGTAATTAATTATATACCGCAAAATGTTCTAAACTATGTTTCCGTAGCGAAGTGCACGAAATCGAATTTCAATTTGTGCATTACGTTGCTTTGCGCGCATGCAGTCGAGATTTATGCAAACAGTTATACGGCGTCCGACCAATATTACATAAGTTACTACCTCAAAAGAAGCGGGTTTCTCGTTTCGCAGAGGTAACATTACATTTCCTAACGTATGGCGGCAAGAACGACTATATGTATTTGCAGAGGAATTTACATTTCAATTTCGCAAGTCTCGTTTATATAGAAATCTGATTATTTTACTGAAATATTCGAGTTGTAACTCATAATTGTTTAGGGCAAGGATTTAGAAAAAAAAATCCATGGTGACAATCAATTAATATTAGTGACAATGTTCACCCCTGTAACATTTTTGTTAAAGCTTTCGATACCATAGAGCATCTTGGGATCCTAGAGAAATTAGACATACATGGCATCCGTACACGAACCAAAGCCTTGTGAGGGACCACCCCTTACTAGACTCCAAGTTATTTGGTGTGAGGTGGTGGTGTCAACTTGCGGGTTATCTCCGAATTAGAAGTCGATTTAAAGTGTATCAGAAGGTATTTATTGAGAGTTCGATATTGCCAGTTTGTAACGCTTTCCGAATAGGATATATATTGACGCGAATGAAGTGGCTAGCTGCCTGAAGTTACAAGGGTGTATGGATAAGGTTTGTACTTGTGCTCCTAGTATCTCGTACTGGGTACGGCTCGAGTCTGTGGGAGTGCAGACTGATGCGTCTCGCCTCGATAAGGAAAGGAATTAAAAGGTAACCAAGAAGCCGGCCCCGTTGACTCGCCTCGTGAGAGGGGTACCGGGTATGCCGTCGCTGTCTTAGCGGTGATGACTCGAGGAATGATACTTCGGTCGTATTTTCGCCGGTTTATATAGGCCGAAAAATGATGCAATCCAAAATATTCCGAGTAAAAGTATTGTTTCATCGTGCTGATTCATCGCTGCACGAGGTAGAATAATAGCTGAATTTGTGTCAGTGCATTTCACTGGAGATCAATGCATTTGTTGATTGCATGTAACGATATTTAAGGGTCGTTACAGCCTAATAAATTTTTACCTAAGGGAAATATTTCAAAATATCGAATTGAAAGATGCAAACTCGATGGCTTATTTAATTAAGGAAGTAGTAAACCAAACCGGACATTTCAAGCAAATTTAATTTTACAAAAGATGTAATGAATGAGCTTCAATTCCAATTCGAATAAAAATCACTGTTTTAACAGGACTCCTTAAAAAAGGAATACAATATGTTCAGGATTCATGTATGTATGTTTTCCGTTTCTTTATTCCACCATAACTTCGAAACACTTTAACCGATTTAGTAATGTGTAGTATTGTTAGAAACCTTATATAATTCCGAGTAATAAATCGTACCTAAACTGCACAAATGTCATATAAATGATTGTCTTAATGTCCAAATATCAATAAATTAAGGTAAATATATTATGTATAGTATCAAATGAAAGGTCTGATTAATTAGGTATATTCCGAAAATATATATGAATCTACATGGATAAATACAAAAACAACTAATATTTCATAAAAACCGTTTCATTACTTTAGCACCGAGGGCAACCGATTGAGTGGGGTGACTGCGTCTATATCGTTTTGAGATACCGGCCACTGGGGGGCAGTTCTGCGATGTCACACTCTGAAAGCTGGGTTAACCCTTCAGACGCCAACAATGCGTTTTGACAGATTTTGCGCCGTTTGACAAATTCGCGCGTAACCGTTTCGGCCGGCCCCTATAAAATATTATATACATGACTAACAAGATTAATTACTAGGTAACAAGAGGGATTTCATGAAAAAACGATATTGTTAGTATTTATTTACAAAATCAACCAAAAATTTGCATCGCAGTGTTTTGCGCGGGAAGGCTGGCTTTCGACCGGTTAATAGGCCCGACTCACGTAAACCCCAGCAAGACGGGGCTTGACAAGGGACGTCGACTGACTCACAAAATGCGCAATCGTCTTTAAGCACTTGGTGTTTATAGAGAAAACACGAGTCAACGCGGCCGTAGCGGAGCTTCCGTAAATTGAATTTTGTTTCAACGAATATTGTTTTAAAGAAGAACTTTAATTTCTAATAAACGTGCTTTTTAGCGCGAACAATTTTTTTATAGTTTTAAATACAGTAGTTCACTCTTTGTAACGGCAGTCGTATTCTTTAATTATCTAAAATCTAAATTATTGTTTTTTGTCGATTGAAACGCATGTTATATCCGATACGTTGTATTAACTGCTGTAAACATACTCACTAAATTAGGATAAAATATTAAATAAATAACAAATGTTACTATTCAAACCTTCTGGTGTTTGCGCTAGCATGCAGAAAGGCTCTCCCCTCACGACCACCTCTTGCATTATTATAGCGAAGGAATAGACGTCTGCAGATGGAGTTACAGCAGTATTTTTTCCACCTTTCGAGAGTTCGCGCAGGACTTCTGGAGCCGTCCATAGTAGTTCTGTTAAAGAAAATTGAATATTATACAATCATGAGTCGAGACACGCGATAACGCGAGGAAAAGCACTTAGTGAATCAAAGGTACATTCAAATTGATATGAATGAAACTGACATCCTAGTTTATGTGGCAGTTAAACTGAAGAATATCAATTTATTTTAAATACAGTAAATAACATGCAAAATTCGCTTAGATATTAAAGAAAAAGAGAAATTTTCTAAATGTCCAGTAATAAAAAAACGTTTTTATAAAATTTTTTGTTTGTTCCAATCAAAAGTAAAAAAATAAAACCCAATCTATAAATAAATAAAAACTAAATCGTAAAAAAAAAGAACAAATCTCAATGCTGACGTTTCAACTGCCCTAACTATACGAACGTACGTGATACGTCAGCTATATTATCGTATAGAAAAAATGTATATAAAAATATATAAATTATTTATATACACATACAATTTTTTATAAAACAGTTATATAAAAACCGCTTATATAAAACGTATATTTTTATTAAGAAATATAAGGGAAAAAACCAACGATTTACCTACTTTTTGAATAATAACCTAAGGGTTTTAAAATCATTTAAAAATGCTTTATACCCGGTATTGTAAAGGCCCACCTTAATGTTCAACGAGAATTATCTTACAGGCGGCCGGCTTTGATAATATTACTTGGCAGCACTCGGTCACCCATCCAAGTACTGACCATTCCGATGCTTCTTAACTTCGGTGATCCGACGGGAATCATTGTTTCAACATTGCTACGGGCGTCACAATAATATTGTACTTCTTTCTGTCATCAGACGTCGCCTTTTATGCCGCTAAAAGGCAACTCACAAACTAAAGGCACTTATGCTGAATGTAAGTTTGTTTTTTTTTACTCTTTATTATAAGAATTCACAATTGGCGGGTTTATTATAATAAAACAATCCCTTACAACCAACCACGTATTTATTCAACCAAGTATTTATATGTATGTGTAGGTGTAACGTGTGTGTGTGTTTTGTTGTGTGTAGTTGTGTGTTGTGTGTGTATTTATTTATTTTATTTATTTATTTATTTAATTTAACAATTAATTTACAATGCATAGGTCTTACTAACAATCATATCAAAAAGAAAATATATTATTAAAATTAAAATTAAAATTGAACACGGCCGATATGAGCATTAGCTGGTATGTACTGCTGCTGCCCAACTAAGTGCGCAGGACTTGTTCCAGGGCAGCGAGCTCTCTAGTTTTTAGTTCACATATATTCGGCGATTTGAAGAAAAAAAAAAAGGAAAAGAAATATATATATTACCGTCACCATTACAAATTATAACTAATAATCACTAAATAATGATCACGTATATTTTGTTATGTTGTATTGTGTGTGTATTCGGTAGTCAAAATTAAAATACAATTCCTTAACTGTATCCCACCGGAGAATGGTGACCCAGCTGAGATTCAAACCCGGAACCTTACAATGTAAGATCAGGTAACCTAACCACTATGCCACCGGGCTGTGTAAGTCTATAATAATAATAGATCGTAAAATTAATGAATTTTATTTATTATTAAAATAAAATTCCATGTTTTTTTTTCTTTCTTTTAATTACATTATACTATTTTTTAAATGTTACTTTCTTGATAAGTACATTCGTTTTATTTATATGCTCGGTCCATCGAAAAATCAGTGTAAAACAAAGCACATTTTAAAAGCACATACAGCCCTTCCATTCCCTTTGTTAATCAATTTTGTCAAGACCCCATAACCCTCTCTCAGCGCGGTCGGGTTTTCACGTAGGATAAATGTTAATTCGCAAAATAAGCATGTTCAGCGTCCACCTGCTGTGAAAGGTGGATCGTAACAGCCCGTTCACACTATTACGGTTTCTACGAATAGGTTATCTGATACAGTTTACCTGTAAAAACGGGGTTTATACGGTAAAAAAACCGCGCGTTCACATTATACGATTTGTTAATCAGTTTTTTGGAACGTTTCGTAAAAGATGGACGTTGACGACGACGTTGCGACCGCGGCTATTTTCTACTAGTGAAAGCGAAGTTTACGAAAAAAATATATAAAATATTTTTGGCGCATCAATTTGTATCGCGGCGTTTGTCGTAGCCAAATTTGGACACTCATGCTTAAATTCATAAGTGAACAAAAGAAATTCCACAATTACAATTTGTACAAGCAATGAATCGAGCGAATTTTTAAAAAATAACAACCAAATTTGGTTGCACATCAGAACACCGTTGACTACGTAGCGACCAATATTGGCGGCTTGCACCCGGAGCGCACAGTAATATTATTTTCTAATTCGGACGCATCCTAAAATCCGTACCAAATATCTCATTATTACCATAGATCCATAGACGATCGCTAGAATAATTTCTCGCCTCAATTCCTGGATATTTCTGGTAAAATTCCATTGTCAAACATCATCACATTTTTTTTTTCGAGAAATCATCAAAACTTTTATTGGTTTTAACTAAATATTTTTGTATGTACATAAGCCAAACTAAATACTGTCTTTGATAGAGAATCTAATAAAAATCACGATAGTATTTACAATTTCTAAATAGAGTTCTGTATTTTTCCGTAAGACAAGTACAAGTTAGAAATGCCGAGTTTTTTTTTCACTTTTTCGACTTTCTCATATTTATTCATAATTATCTAATTGTTTTACAAAGTGAGATTTCAATATTCTAAATACGAAATTTCAATGCGATTATTGAACAGTTATTCTTTTTATGATTGCTATAGTAATTCCATAGGTATACTACTTTTTGTCGAGCGCGGCGATATTGCAAGAAACTCCAATAGATTGCCGTGGTCTGCCATGTAATTATGCCGCTACTCGAAGGGTTAAGGCACTTGCGCTTTAATGAAAATAAATCTGCTGAATCGTACAAGGACAGATCAGCTCTTTTTAAAATCGATAGTCTTGAAGATAAACGTACAACCTACGATATGATGCTTCTCTACAATGTAATTATTAATATTTTTGACAGTGCGTATCTGGTCGAAAAGATAATTCGGGCTCATCTTCGCATTACTCGGAACGCGCACCTGTTTTGTATAAAGAGATATAATCCAAATATACCAAACACTCCCTAATAGAGCTATGACAACGTATAACGATAGGTTTGGGTACGTCACTTTAAGGAAACCAATAAAAACTCTTATTAGTCCTTGCCCTCCCTATTTAATCTAATGACTATTAACCGCTTGAACAGTTTACATGAATAGTATTTAGGAATATTTTTTTATATATCATTGATGCCAAATAAATAATAATGTTTATAATCTCAAGGTAAAATTAATTTTTTAATAGTATTTTGTTTTTTCTCTTTGTCTCTAAAATACATCACTGCTAAAGAAATGTAAGTATAAGGTATATATAATAACGGAGATACTGGGCTTGATTTCGTTTCTTCGTGAACTAAAATCTGAAATTAGTTCATGTGAACGAGATAGGGTAATAATAGGTTAGAGCGGAATATGAAACTGACGGTTGACACTTCTCCGCATCACACCTACCCACAGAAGACAACCTACCCACGAAAGCAGCTAAATCTAACACCGCACGAATATAAGTTCGTCAGTTAGTTTTGATGCGTGAAAATCGACGATCGTTCATTATATTATGTTTCGTTCTAACGGCTCATTGCTCTGTCTCGTTCGGTCGAACAAACTTTCAATTTAAGTTCACGAAGAACCGCAATCGGGCCCATTATACAAATTAAAGGCAAGTAAGGTAAACATATGTATAATTATTCGTAGTTTATTTTTATCTTTTTATGTTTGTCATTTATAAACGCTGTTTGTTAATCAAATAAAATAAAATATTTTTTCATACCAATGTCAACGTCTAGAGAACTTGTAAGAATATTTGAAAAAAAACACGGTAATTTTTATTTTTATTTTATTTTATTTTATTTTTATTTATTTTTATTTTTATTTATTTAGGAAACAAACAGTTACAATAGGTACTTATACTAAATTTCTTATAAAGCATGTGACAATAACCAAAATCATGTTTCCGAAAGTTAAACAAGTCAACAAAAGTTTTATATATAAATTTATAAATTTTATAATTAAAGAAAGAGAGGAAAAAAAAATTATTTAACTATGTTAATCTACCAGGCGGGGGAAGGAAGGGAGATGTGGGAGTGAAGGGAGATGTGGGAGTAAAAAAAATAATATATATATATATATATACACACACACATACACATATACACATACATACATATATATATATATACATATACATACATATACATATATATATATATATATATATATATATATATATATATATATATATATATATATATATATATATATATATATATATATATATATATATATATATATATATATATATATATATATACATATATATATACATACATATATATATATATACATATATACATACATATATATATATATATATATACGTAATATATATACGTAATGAGAGAAAGTATTAGCCATAATAATAATATTAAAATATTAGTACCTAATATTATTAAAATATTATCATGTCATTTAGACCAGAAGATAAATTACGCTGCTGTACGAAAAACCGTACGCCGCTTACGGGTTTCAGTGTCGAGACTTCTTTTTCTATAGGGTGCCATCTTCTACCGAAGGTTGGCGATCATTAAGGCGACTTGTACCCTCGACACAGCTGCTCTGAACAAGGTTCAGGTGCTGGCTCCAAACCATTGGCGCAGATTTTTAAGTCAAGGTGTTCTTTTCTTCCCGGTTTTCTCTTGCCTTGTATCTTCCTTGAACAATAAGTTGTAATAGCTCATATTTTTGATTACGCATAATACTCCATCTCCCTTATTAAACGACTGCCTAACAAAATGGAGTGTAATGTGTTCAGTAATCTATGTAAGTTTACCGTTTCTTTATTCCAGCATAACTTCTAAACACTCCAACCGATTTAGAAGAACTTAGTATTGTTATAATCGTTATGCCATGCCGAGGATTATAGAGTACTTTATCTATCCAAATATCAAGTAAATATTTGTCTAAATGTTCGAATCTCCAAATGGCAATAAATTAACATAAATATATAGTGCTTAAGGTCAAATGAAAGGTCTGATTGAGTATATTTCAAAAACATATAAACATACATATGAATAAAAACATAAACCACAAAAATTTAAATAAAAAACCGTAATAACGTCCAACCTAGAACGGGCTAGTCCCAGTTGGGTGACAGAATCAAATAAGCAAATGGTTAAGGTTTTACCATTCGGTTCTTGTTATTTTTGTAAGCAAATCAATGTTTTATAGTAATTAATTCTTAAAGAAATAAATAAATAAATAAAATAAATAAACAATAATTATAAATACAGTAGTTCACTTTTGTAACGGCAGTCGTGTTTCTTATTCCTTTTAAAATATTTAATAATGTCTTAATGGTTAATCTAACGATTCACCCACGCATTGCAAAATTATTGCATTTCTCATTTTGTCTCTCTAGGAAATCCTGTAGATCCACATTTCGAATGTTCTACCTTCTTGCACATTGCATCCATAAGTGTCCACGCTTCTACACCGTGCAGTACAATGGAGAAACTATAACAGTGTACAAGGTGAACACGAAATTGCATTTTAAGCCTATTATCGTATAGAAGTTTCTTCATTTTTGTTTGGCGGCTCGAGCTTGTCCTATTTCACCTTATTCCACCTTATTTCAAGGCAGTTATCTCCTTGCTCGTCAACATAGCAACCCAAGTATTTGTATTTGTGGACCTTTTCTAGTTTTAAACCATTACATATTAACTTTGGGTCAACCAACTGTGTTTTGGTAATGGTCATACACTTGGTTTTCTTGACGTTTTAATATTGAGACCATATTCAGAGCTCACCGATTGAACTCTTGTCCAATAACACCTGAAGATCTTTTGAATTTAAAGCAAGCAAAACAGTATCATCTGCATATGTGATGTACTATATACTATTATATTTAATTCTTGGTCATCGTACCGAGACACGGCAGCAAAAATAAAAGAAACAGTTTTTTTACCGCATTCGGTTTGACCGTATAATAAGAACACAAGTATTATATTTGCCTTCGCGACTGTAAACCGGACAAGAAAAAAGTTTTGTTAAATCACTATGTGTGAAAGCGCTGTAAGCGTGCGTTGTAAAATACGATGGGGGATTTTGGAGGGATAAATGAATATAATGTTTGTTTTCTGAGCGAGGCGTGAAGATAATTGCGGTCTCTGTTCAAATAAGGGGAGTTAGAATGACAGCTTTATTTGGAAGAATATTTCGTTCTGACATTGCTTTACTCCAAAATCGCCACACAACCTCTATAGGATTACCACGTAAGTGGATCGAGATGGTTGAAAAGTCCGTAAGTAAGGGTAATATGAACGTCTAGAATGACATACAAAATCTTTATATTACATTACCAATTATACATGGTCTAGAATTCTTCAGAAAAACGAAACGGCATATAGCCACTCGATGAAACACATCAAAGCTGTTTAAAATGTTCAGCGAGAAAAAAATCGGTGGTCTGCGAACACGTATAGTTTAACTAACTACTGGGTGCAGTTTAAAAATCCCATTGTACTATCCATAGAAATTTTTACATTCTTCGCATGATCCGAGACGCCATTGAAATAAAAAGAACCCCTAACATCATTAGACAGGACTCTTAATAACTCTCCACTACGTGGAATCCTCTTTTTAAGATGTTTGCAATGCCCATCGCCCAGCGCAAGGACGTAAGACAAGATACAGTGAGTGTTGCGTGAACAACGAATTTTCAAAATTCGCGCGTGCCGAACCCGGCGACCCACCACCGTTATAATATACGAAGTAATAGCAGAAGATTTCCGCCTACCGCAAATAACGACTGGCAGCACTTCAGTCTACCTTGGACAATGGCGGTTTCAACATCGCCGAAATGTTAAGTGCTACAAACTTCACGCGATAAATTCGTTATATCCTAAAATTACATTCTGTAAAGGTCCCATAACCCTCTCAAATCGCCGTCGGTCTTCCACGTGGGATAAATGTTGATTTGCAAGATAAGCATATTCATCGTCCACCCAAAGTGTAAGGTGGGTTGTAAGCGTGCGTTGTAAAACCCGATGGGGTTTTAGGAGGGATGAATTAGTATCAGTAGAATAAATTGCGGCACAATAGAGTAAATATATCGAAAGATATAAACTGATTTTTCTTCCTGTTCTCTTTTTTTCTCCCTTTTTAGTCTCCTCAAGTCGTAACTTTTAACGGCATTTTTATATAATATTCTTTTTCGGCCCACCCTATACTTAGGCGACAGTAGTAGGGCAAGGGTCTTAGCGGCGTAGAAATCGCGACGCGCTCTATTCAACATCAGGCGACGCCATCGATCCATCGAGCAATTTATAGAAAATAGTTCCGTTGAGTGTTGAAATCGTATATAAAAAGTCGTTAGCTACAATCCAAGTAAATATTATGTACTATGCTTATAAACTATGTGATATCATCATAGGGGTAAACTACATAAAAGGGTTGTGTCACCCCAAGACTTCCCCGGCAAGTAGCCGAGGACTGGCTTTATTTAAATAATAATTTCATAAATAGATTTATGAACGCCCTCTCCCGGCTTGGACGAAACTGGTTGGCTTTCGTTGCAATTGCCTCGGCCGGTGCGGTTTATTTGTCGGTTAAACGCAGACATACGGCGTTATTATTTGATTCAAATATATGGCGGAATATAAATACTATTGGCCAAAATCACATTGTGAAATTTTGGTTGTAATACCTCATATGCAAGCTACACTAATCTTGTATACGATGAGGTATTCCACTCAAAATTTCACAACTAGAGTTGTCAACTACAACGGGCGAACCAGTCACCTCAGGAAGTTTTAACCAAATGTAGGTACGTTCTATCTCCCGTGAAGTGAACGCAGAAGACTTAGGACAAAACAGTCCACCGTGAAGCTGGTGCATGCCCGTAAGAGGCCAACGCCTTATCCGCAAGATAGCCAGGTCTGTTACCCAGCGGGCTTACACTCTCGCCCTTACTTCCAATTGCGACCAGATTACTCAAGTCACTCAACTGGTTACGAGTTCGAGATCGCTTGCGCGGCCTTCTCCCTTACGAAGCGGTGTAAACCGTATCTATCGCGGACCACGGCATCCTTTGCCCAAAAGGCATCTGTGTACCAAATTTTGGCTAAAAGGCATCTCTGTACCAAATTTCAAGTCTCAAAGTACAATATTTCGGGATTGAAATATCACTAGGGCGCCCCCTGGTGGATTACAACCCCAACCATTTCAACCTTGCCATGATCAAATGATGCCTGCATGTCAAATTTCAGCTCAATCAGATTAAGCGTTTGAGCGCTATCGTGAAGGATACACACACAGAAGATACATAGTCACACAGAAGCGCATTCACAATACTGTCCCTTCTCGTAGGTTGGTAGGCCGGGAAAGTAAAACACGCTTAATGTCATGAGAGCCCGATCGAGTTTACTGAATAACAATTAGATAATTCCCAACTAATAACTCTCAACTATCTAGCTCTGTTTGGCTGCACTTTGTGACTATTACTATTATCTTATTTATTCTCTGTGACTATTTTATTTTTTTAGAAACCCTACTATTTCTAGAATTATAATTTTATTGTGACTTAATTTTTTTTACAAATATTACAAATTTTATTTATAATTAAAGTTATGGCTATATAGCTTATCATTAACCGAAGGTTAAGTGTATTTAATTATCTATTTATTTCTATATTGTATTTTATTATAACTATATATATTTATACATTTTATTTTTATATATATTTTTATTTATCTCAAAGATTTTTTTTATTTTCGCTTTTTTTAAAGTACTTTTTCTTCTTTTGAACACGTTTTCTTTTTTAAAACTTGTATATGTTTAAAATGTTTGCCCTAGAACAAGTTTTTACTTAGTTGGGCGACATGGGAGCGATCTTCACTATAAACGTGACACAACATGCTGTGGATTTTTTTGTTTTTAAGGTTAAATTTTATTCAATGTTATTACATATTACCTAAGCTTAGTGTTACGCTTGTTGCAAACCGCTGTACATTACTATAAATAAATAAATAAAATTATAAATTTTCCTTAATTTTTTCATCATAATTCGAGATTTATTCAAGTTCAAACGCACTACAAGTAGGTATATGCCGTTTATGAAAAAAACGGTTACCTTGACATGAATTATTTTAGGGTATAACAACGACCGCTTTCTATTTACTGCCGATCGATTTGCATAGTACACCCGGTTGGCAAACATCGCACCCGTAAACCTTCGTAACTGTCAGCGCGGACGCTCCCAAAGAACTTGTTTCAACAGACACACCCACCCTCCTACCGATTATTACTAATGGCTTTTTCGCTTTCGATAATCGATATTGCAAAATCGGTTTCCAATTAAGCATCACTCTCATTAAATAAATCACTCTAAGACTTTCTGGCAATTAGCCAAGGACCTCATTGCATTCAATTTAAAAATGGGAATTGCAAACGCGCGTCGCTGTAAATTTCGCCGATTTAGAACGAGCGACACACGCAATGAAGATTTAAATTTCGAACCAAACGCGCGCGCGAAGATTTAAATTTCGATATCAAACGCGCGACGCCGCAAATTTAAATATTTGATCTACCCAATGTAATATTATTTTTGCAGCTGATATGTGAGATATTCCCACTAAACAATTTTCGATCCAACAAGGCAAGGCCCCTTAGTACCTACCGATTTTCAAGTCTCTATAAAAGTACTGACACACATGGCCATTAATAGCACAAGAGCATGCCACTATTGAGCAATTGCCACTTAATGGCATGTATGTAGAAGCATTGCTAGTAATGAGCAATCTCATTTCGAGTATGGTCATAAATCAACAATTGCTCGATTGTCGAGCATCCTACCTGAGGCGCGGATAGAAAGGGGTAAGCTCTTCAGCAAGTGTGAACAGGTTTGCTTATTATGAGCATGCTAGTGCCAATTCTTTTATTTTTTGTGAAGGTATGGAATGACCAATACCAGGAGACGATAAAACATTGCTTTTCGTGACACTCATTATCGGAGCCACACATGTCTTTGGAATACCCGATAACCTCTATATAAAAATAACATAGCAAGAGATAATGCTTATAAAGATTTATTAAGTAACATGAACGACCCAACTTTGAGTATCATGAACGACCCAAATTTGTATGCTACTGTCAATTTTAGAAAGTATCTCATCAAACTTCTGGGGAAGCATCCGAAAATGATTTTTATAGCAGCTGACATCTTCTCGCATCTCCACCAATAACCGATTACTTGCTCCGAGGGTTTATCTTCTATTTATCCAATTACGGACCCGGATTCAATCATCCTTTATTTTCTTTTTTCCCAATAGTTTCAAGCAATATCGTTGCAAGTATTAGAATTATTATGTTGAGTTCTGTGCGGATGGAACTGATTGAACTAGCTTCCATTTTGGCCGAGAGCCTGCGTTTAACTAGCACGTGTGTACAAATGCTTGCTTTAAGCACACTCATTCAAGAGTATCTATGCTTAAAACAAGTATGATTAAAATAAGCAAATGTGACAGTTAAGGAGCATGCTGATATTGAGCATGCACATAAGCATGCTCATTTATGAGCATGGGTGTCAGTACTTCGAGATTGAAGTATGACTAGCGCGCCCTCTGGTGGGCCGATTTCAACCACGATGTTTTTAACTCTTGCCATAACCAAATGATACCTGCATGCCAAATAAAAACCGCGAAGGATTACAAACAGACGGACACACAGACAGATTTTAATCTGGAAATGGTATTTATCATCTCAGGGGCTCAAAATGGTTATTTCCGTTTTCGACTAGATTTTTTTTTGTGCTTTCACAATACTTTCTTTCTTGCTCGGTGGGTGGACCGGGGAAGTAAAAAACCCTTGTGTCACACTAAGACTTTGCCGGCAAGTATCCATGGACTGATAACTGAATAAGATTTTCATAATTAAAATCGATGAGCGCCCTCTCTCGGCCGGCAGACGAACCCGGTTGGGTTCCCTTGCGACTGCCTAGGGCGGCGCGGTTCGTTTATCGGTTAAGGGTGGGACCAAGCGCCAAAAGATGGCGGTATTATTGGATTAAAACATATGGCGGAATTTAAATACTATTAGTATAGCTTGGATATGAGATATACGTTTTCCACCACAACCCTATTAATTCTTGCCACGACCAAATGATGCCTGCATACAAAAATAAAACTCAATCGGATTAAGCGTTTGGGCGCTATCGGGGAATACAGAAAGAGAGACAGCCAAACAGACAACTAGAGCTGTCAACTACAACGGACAAACCCGTCACCTCAGGAAGTTTTAACAATATTGATCGTTCTGCCTCCCGTGAGGTGAGCGCAGAAGACTTGGGACGAAAAACAAACCACAGTCTAGCTACGCCACCTGCCCGTCAGAGGCGGCGAGGCACCGGGAAAGGTACTCAGCGGGCAGCCTTACCGGCTGACTACCAGTTTGGAAGGATATCTCCGTCTGGTAGTAACCTTTAGGATACCTTCTACCTCCTGACTGGTTGCAGGATCGAGGTCCTGTCCCTTATGAAGCGGTGATAGGGTGTTTACCGAATCTATCGCGGACCACGGCATCCTTAGCCCGGCTTATTCAACCGGTCCCCGAATGGTCGTTTCAAGAGCAGTTGCCATAAGGTCAACAACTAACCCCGCTCTATAGGAAACATTACTGTTCCCAGACTCCCCTGGCTGATAGTCGGAGTGCACAATCGATTGGCTGACGCCGCACGGTGCGCAAACCGTCGTTGATTCCTAAGGGAGACTGTCCCGCATGCCAGCGTCCTACCCTGGCTCTCTATTCTGCGTGTAGGCCGCCGGATGGGTGTTGACCCGTGAGTATGATAGACCCTGAACTATTGGGTCTTCATGGCCAAACTGCAACAGGGCCCACTAGCCAAATACACAGACAGACTTCCATATAAAAATGTCCTAATCGTCTGAGGGGGCTCAAAATAAATATTTCCATCTCCATCTCGTAAATAAAATTAG
Source organism: Micropterix aruncella (assembly GCA_944548615.1). NCBI lineage: Eukaryota > Metazoa > Arthropoda > Insecta > Lepidoptera > Micropterigidae > Micropterix > Micropterix aruncella. Next base: position 10,351,458 of record OX155968.1, read on the forward strand.
CGCGTTCACACTACTTTCATTTCTCGTCGGTTGGTGTAGGTCGCGAAAGTAAAATCGAGACCAACTGTTTATTTTCCTGGTTATTGACTTGCTTCGCCTTCCGTTGGATATTATTTACCTTGATCTCGGAGTTATAAAGCGTACCGCGTAAGGGTTATAATCATCAATATTTTTTTTTATATATCGAGACAATCTGTTTACTTTTCTGCTATTGACTTGATTCCCTCTCGTTTGGATACTTTGATCTCGGCGACGGATACGGCTGGTCGGATACGGCTGGTTGGATACGGCTTAAGGGTCATTATACTCACCATTATTTTTTGAGCTCCTTGCTTCGAACGTTTACCTACACGATTTTCACTTTCAAAGAAAAAATGTTCGTAACTAAAGCATAATTCTATTTTACAAAATATGTAAGGGCTCGATTGCGTTTCTCTTGAACTAAAATCGGAAATTAGTTCATGTGAACGAGACAGAGCAGTACGTCAGAGCGGAATGTTAAATGAACGGTTGTCACTTTTCCGGATTAAAACTACCTACCGAAGTTAGCAGCTGAATTAAACATCGCATGAAATGTGTTCAAACTTACTCGGGTGTCTATAAGTTCGACAGATAGTTTTGGTGTGGGACAGTTCATTTCATATTCCGTTCAAACGTATTGCTATGTCTCGTTCAGTTAAACTAAGTTCATATTTTACTTCGAGAAGATACGCAATCGGGCTCAATGTGTTGAGGCAAAATCTTCCATTGTTCTAAACGAAATAGTGGAAACAAGTCTAGTGTACATATTTTAGAAAAAAAAATACTTCCCACACGATTATAGTCTGTTTTATTTCTTTTATTCTTTAAATACAATAAAAACTTGTGTTCTATATTATTTTATTATACTTAGTCTTTACAAGAATGTTTTGAATGTATTCGGTATTACAATCTATATATTTTAATACGTTATCCATGTATTATTTTATAGTTATTGAAACTACTTATTCATAATAAAAATAAAGTCAGATTGATAAATGTTAAAGTGACTCAAAATGAAATTTAAATATTTGATCTACAAATATTTATCATTTATATTTTTATATTTAATTTAATTCCAAACAAACATTACAGACTAAAATGAAATAATCTACGGAGTTGTTTGGACACAAGAAACTACATATTTACATTGATATTTTCTAAGAAAACGAAATATCAATTATATTACGAGAGTCTGAAAGTCTTGGATGTACAGACCTCTGTCCATATATAACTCATTACTCTCTATCTTGGAAGATAGCCTTAACCGTAGAATGAACAATTCCATGAAAATCGAATATCCCAAAAGACCACGAGTACAAACGAGTACAAAAGAGCGGCTTCAGTATTCACCTTCAAGCGCCACTTCTTCTGCGACTTGAAATTCCTCCATTATAACTTAATATGCTAGAAGATTCCATTTAGACTCCAAGATTCCATTCAATATGTTAATATGCTAGAAGAAGAATTAAAAATGTATATGCCTAAGACTTCTTTTAAAGATCAAATTGATTCCTGGTTGAAACATGACGCCCGGCAAAATATTCATAAATTAATATACCCAGACAGTTTCCAACATGTTAAATGTTATCCTTGACAATTCTTTTTTTTTAAATTTTATTTTCGTTGACTTTTTTTTCAATAATGTTGGTTACTACTGTTAAATATTATTTGACATTTAATTTTATTTTATTTAACTCGATTATTTATTTTCTGTATTCTATTTTAAATATTTCATGTTGTGATTATTAGTTTTGTATTTCTTTTATTTTTAAATTGCTGAATATATGTGAAAATGAAACTATAGAGCTCGTGCCCTGGAACAAGTCCTGGCACTTAGTTGGGCAGCAGCAGTACATACATGCTATGCTCATATCGACCGTGTTCAATTACATTTTTTTGTTATAATATAAATACTCTTAATTGAAATGAATGCTAGTAATACATATATACATACATACTCCGTACATGCGTTGTTGAATTAATTAAATAAATAAATAACAAATAGCGAAATTGCAGCTCGAAAAGCGTCTAGAGCATAGGGCGGCCACTTGCTAATTGTGTATGAGAAATCTCGTTTCGGCTAGCAAACTTTGGCCTTCGCCATATACCGGCTTAATTGCGCTGCAAATGCATGTGCCAGTTGGAAGGCGATATAATCTAAGCAATTACAAACAAAGCTCCCAAAAGCGTTTGTCTGTTCAGTTCGCGATAAACTTAATAAACGCTTTTAGACGGATTTTGATGCGGTTGACGATGTTCGTTAGATCGTCTTTCGAGGAAGGGTTGTGTAGCTCCTCCGATATATATATATATATATATATATATATGATATATATATGTATATATGTATATATATATATATATATATATATATATATATATATATATATATATATATATATATATATATATATATATATATATATATATATATATATATATATATATATATATATATATATATATATATATATATATATATATATATATATATATATATATATATATATATATATATATATATATATATATATATATATATATATATATATACATATAAATATATATATATGTATATATATATATATATATATATATATATATATATATATATATATATATATATATATATATATATATATATATATATAGTTAATATTTGATTGGTTTTTTGTAAAATCTTTTTTTAAAGAATTCGTTTAAAGGATGACACTTTGATGAAAAAATAAAAATAATAAAAGCCACTTACATAGCTGGAAGGTTTTCCCGGACTGGACTGGGAAATGCTTATTGTATATATATATATATATATATATATATATATATATATATATATATATATATATATATATATATATATATATATATATATATATATATATATATATATATATATATATATATATATATATATATATATATATATATATATATATATATATATATATATATATATATATATATATATATATATATATATATTGTGACACGATTGCTGTTTTCCCCGATAAATTCGCATTGCACTTTAAGTAAACAACAATACACACACGCATGAGATGCATGCAGCGCCATCTTGATGCAATTCACAAGCCTTGCAAGCTAGGACTGTCAGATACGACATACGACTATCGTAGTATCTACAAGCGTACAATTGACAACGAATCTATTGTCGGCTAGTCGATTGCCACATTTAAATCTTGTATTCAGTTATGAAAATGGATTTTAGGAAAAAGAATAATTTTAATTAAGTCGGTAAAAATAAAGAAAGATCAAATTATAAACCAGGATGCTAGGAAAATTAATACAATAATTTATTTGGGTATTATACAATTTTTAATACACAAAATCATGATTAACATTGGTAATTAAATTCCGTACGTAAAAACGCGGACACTTAGCCACATTAAATCAGATCCGCTCAACTAGAAATTAAATCTAGTATTTTATAAAAATACTGTAACAATTATTCAAATTAATAAAATAAATGTAAATTAAGCACCGGAAGCCTAAACGAGTCGAGTAAGAAGCCATCATTAGACGGCCATTTTCCGCCCTTTCTTTTTCGAATTCGCAATTCAGCTGGTGCGGTCGATATTAATTGAGAATCCCGTGGTGCACGTAATCAGATAAATTAACCCGGTGAGTTTTGAAGCGGTTGTTCAATATTTAGATACAAGATGAATCCTTATCCGTTCGGTTGGGAAGGGATGGATTGAAGAGTGAGCCGACTCCCTAGGATTGGGCAAACTGACTCCTCATTTTCCTTCTCTCCCACTTATTGCTCCTGTATAATTACAGGGATTCTCCTATCGGATTAATCTTCTCCGTTGGACCATTCCTGCCGATCTACCTACCGAATCGCAAGACGGTCGACCGCGACCAACGTAAACATCATCGCACGTACGAGAGTGCCGCCCGTCGCATGTACATCAGCCGCCGTCTCCCGTGGGAAAGCACGGCGTAGAGCGGGAAGAGGAAGAACGGGGATCGGCCAGCCGAAAAGAAACGCGACTCCGTCGAAGATCGTCACATCCTACATTCCCGTGTCCCCACGTGCTACAATCCAATAAGTGTTCTAAAATCCAATACTTGGTAAGCCGACCCTGGATAAGGTTCGCACGTCTTTTGCTCTACTTTCAATGATTCTAGTTTCCACTTTCTTTATATTCTCGTAATGGGGACTAAGATCCCAATAAATCGAATTCTAATAAAAAACAAGTGACTTTTACTAAGGTGATTCTAGTTTCTACAGGTTACTATAGATTCTATAGGTCACCAAAGGTATCCCCCAACTATATATGTCACAATTGGCGCCCAACGTGGGGCCCGAACCCACGACCCTGAGATTAAGAGTCTCATGCTCTACCGACTGAGCTAGCCGGGCTCCACGCTCCCATCTCTGATTGAACATGTGATAGATACCGGAGACGCGTTGCCAATTAAACAACGATATTACCGGCTTTCACCATCGAAATTGGAAGCATTAAATAACGAAGTGGATAGGATGCTGAGTTTAGGCGTCATTGAGCCAGCAATAAGCCCCTGGAATAATCCTGTGCTAATGGTTCCGAAATCTGATGGATCTTATCGTTTCTGTCTTGACTCGCGAAAATTAAACGCGGTAACAAAAAAATATGCGTACGGTCTGCCATATATCACAGATATATTGGACAGCCTGGGAGATTCCAGGTACCTCAGCTCAATCGACCTTAGTTCTGCATTTTGGCAAATCCCAATTTCACCAGAATCAAGGCCAAAGACAGCGTTCACAGTACCATTCCGGAACTCGTTTCAATTTTCTAAAACCGCGTTCGGGGTTTCCAACGGCAGCGGGATTCTTCAATCCCTCATGGACTCGCTGTTTGGTTCCGGATTTGAGAGACGCGTGTTCGTATATTTAGACGACATCATCATTACAGGAACCTCATTTGGCGAACATGCATCGCTGTTAACTCGAGTGCTAGAACGGTTAAAGTACGCTAATCTATCAATAAATTTTGAAAAATGTAAATTCTTTAGGTCAGAACTGAGTTATCTCGGCCATGTCGTTGATCGTTTTGGATTGAGAGTCAATCCAGACAAAGTTGCCGCAATTACTGCGTTTCCGACTCCAAAATCTAAAAAGGAGTTGCGTAGATTTCTCGGAATGGCCAGCTGGTATAGGCGATTCATTGAGGGATTCGCCACAACAGCTGCCCCGTTAAATCAATTGACGTCCACAAAACCTGGTTCACCGAAATTTTCCTGGAATCCCGTAGCTGAAGCCGCTTTTAATAAATTAAAAGCAGCAATATCATCAGCACCGGTCCTGGCGTGTCCTAACTACAACCTGCCGTTCAGAGTATACGCGGACGCCTCGGCTTACGGGACAGGCGCTGTTTTGACGCAGGGCAACGGCGAAGAGGAAAGGCCGGTGGCATTTTCAAGTCGGACCCTAACAGCGGCTGAGAGACATTACTCAGCGGTGGAACGAGAGGCCCTCGCAGTTTTACACGCCGTTGAACAGTGGAGGTGCTATTTAGAAGGCACAGCATTATTTGAAATTCATACAGACAGCGCAGCCTTAAAATGGTTTCTGTCGATCGATTCGCCTACAGGTCGGTTGGCTCGATGGGGGGTTCGTCTCTCTCCGTACAATTTCCGTATAGTCCATCGGAAAGGGAGTGAGCAGAAGGTCCCAGACGCGTTATCTCGAGCTCCACTCGTAGCAAGTGTCAGCGTTTCTGAAACAGAGGATACCTGGTTCAGGAAGCAATACCTAGGTGTGGCAAATAATCCGATCGCTCATCCTAATTGGACGATTAAAAATGGCAAACTTTACCGATATAGTAAAGCAGACGGGGAAGTTGATCCAGAATTTCAGTGGAAGGAGGTCGTCATGTTAGAAGATCAAACCCGGTTGTTTAAAGAGTACCATGATAATCCAACTGCCGGTCATCTCGGGGTCTACAAAACATATAACCGATTAAGGCAACATTACTATTGGCCAGGGTTGTATCAAACGGTCGTCAAATATGTAGCAAATTGCAATACCTGCATGGCCACTAAACATGTAACAACAAGTCCATTGGGCACGATGAACTCACCCAAAAAGTGTAGTCGCCCGTTCGAATATATTGCCTTGGATATTCATGGCCCCATGGTGTCATCAAGCAAAGGAAACCGTTATATTTTGCTAATAACATGTTGTTTTAGCAAGTATACCATTATAATTCCATTGAAAGAGGCATCGTCGAGCAAAATGATTCCTTTAATTAAAGAGAAGGTGTTTTTAATTCACGGTGTCCCCAGGGTAATCCTAACCGATAACGGTAAACCATTTATTTCTAAAGAAATGAAGAAATTTTTTGAGGAGCATAAAATTCCCCAAATATTTAACACCCCATTTTATACCCCTCAAATCAACCCCGTAGAAAGGTACAATCGTACTCTAAGTACCATGCTATGCGCTTACGTGGGTAGATATCATAAATCCTGGGACATACATTTACCTGAGTTCCAGTATGCGTTGAATTCTGCCAAATCTGAATCTAGTCGTTTCAGTCCGAACTTTTTAGTTTTCGGTCGGGAACTGGTAACATCCGGCGAGGTTTATTCCGCAATGACGGCAGCGGAAACGCAAGCTGTCCTCATGTCACCGGAAGAAGACGATCGAATTGACAGATTGGGTCAGCTGGAAAACATTTTTCAAATGGTTAAGGCCAATTTGCAGAAGCAACATGAGAGGAATAAGCACTCTTACAATAAGGGTCGCCGTACTCCGGTTCTGCAAAAGGGCGAGGTGATTTGGAAAAAGACGCGTTTCCTTTCTAATAAAGGGAATAATTTCTCGGCTAAACTCGCCCCAAACTTCGAAGAGTTCCGCGTAAAGGAAAAGTTATCCGACAACGTCTATATATTGGAGACGTTGGCGGGGAAAGAAGTGGCAGGTACACATCATGCCAAAGATTTTAAAATCCCTGGAAATCTAACTCTGGATCCCCAAAAGTCTCCAGGTATTCAGATTCAGGATCCCGATCCATCGCAGTAATCATTTAAAATCAAATAAAAAAAAAAAATAATAATAACCTTAAAATAGACTGTCAACTGTCATCTAATATGTTCATAATTCATTAAAATATTAAATAAAATTGGGTTTACCTTGTCATTCGGTGGTTGTTCAGCGACTTGTATAGTGAGCGTTTTGTTTTGATTATTTTATACGTCATAGTGTTGTTTTCCGAATGTAATCCATGAAGCAATTTCTGTTGTGATGTTATTCATCATATCCACAAACATTATATGGTGGTTGTTATTAGGTTGGTGTAGTTAGACTGGAACATTATCGAATATGGGTCCAGTGCACACAACAGGTTGCCGCAGTTTCAGTGGAACCAATGCGACAATGCGTTCGTTCTGAAAAGTAAAGTTTTATTTAAGTAGCAGTGCAGCAAAGCGTTCTAGGCAGGAAAGTGAGGCTTCGATGAGGTGTCAACGAAATTGGTGTGACACAGTAGCACACGTTATTTAGGGTTTCAGTGTCGAATGAAAGGATCGGTATGCCTATTGGATTGGCTACCGTATTATAGATGGTGATGAATGCAGAGATTTATGATTGAAAGAATGTAAGAGCTTGTATGAAAGATTAATTACCGAGCTGTTCAACGTTCTTCTTGGGCTAATCCTTAAAAGTAGGTTCCTTGAATCGAATAAGGGCTTATCCTTGAATAGAATAAGGAAGGATTGTATCCCGGGTCGGACGCGTGAGGGGCGCATCGTTGACCCAGAGTCAGGTGAGTTCACAGGTTATAATCAGCGCGTGTTTAAAGCTGTCAAACTTGGGAAGCGTGTAGGAATGTTGAATGTTATGGTACTTACGTGAATTAGGCGAAAATTCCGCTGCTTCCGTGAATTTTCGGTTCGAGGCGGGGGGATTGTGACACGATTGCTGTTTTCCCCGATAAATTCGCATTGCACTTTAAGTAAACAACAATACACACACGCATGAGATGCATGCAGCGCCATCTTGATGCAATTCACAAGCCTTGCAAGCTAGGACTGTCAGATACGACATACGACTATCGTAGTATCTACAAGCGTACAATTGACAACGAATCTATTGTCGGCTAGTCGATTGCCACATTTAAATCTTGTATTCAGTTATGAAAATGGATTTTAGGAAAAAGAATAATTTTAATTAAGTCGGTAAAAATAAAGAAAGATCAAATTATAAACCAGGATGCTAGGAAAATTAATACAATAATTTATTTGGGTATTATACAATTTTTAATACACAAAATCATGATTAACATTGGTAATTAAATTCCGTACGTAAAAACGCGGACACTTAGCCACATTAAATCAGATCCGCTCAACTAGAAATTAAATCTAGTATTTTATAAAAATACTGTAACAATTATTCAAATTAATAAAATAAATGTAAATTAAGCACCGGAAGCCTAAACGAGTCGAGTAAGAAGCCATCATTAGACGGCCATGTTTCCGCCCTTTCTTTTTCGAATTCGCAATTCAGCTGGTGCGGTCGATATTAATTGAGAATCCCGTGGTGCACGTAATCAGATAAATTAACCCGGTGAGTTTTGAAGCGGTTGTTCAATATTTAGATACAAGATGAATCCTTATCCGTTCGGTTGGGAAGGGATGGATTGAAGAGTGAGCCGACTCCCTAGGATTGGGCAAACTGACTCCTCATTTTCCTTCTCTCCCACTTATTGCTCCTGTATAATTACAGGGATTCTCCTATCGGATTAATCTTCTCCGTTGGACCATTCCTGCCGATCTACCTACCGAATCGCAAGACGGTCGACCGCGACCAACGTAAACATCATCGCACGTACGAGAGTGCCGCCCGTCGCATGTACATCAGCCGCCGTCTCCCGTGGGAAAGCACGGCGTAGAGCGGGAAGAGGAAGAACGGGGATCGGCCAGCCGAAAAGAAACGCGACTCCGTCGAAGATCGTCACATCCTACATTCCCGTGTCCCCACGTGCTACAATCCAATAAGTGTTCTAAAATCCAATACTTGGTAAGCCGACCCTGGATAAGGTTCGCACGTCTTTTGCTCTACTTTCAATGATTCTAGTTTCCACTTTCTTTATATTCTCGTAATGGGGACTAAGATCCCAATAAATCGAATTCTAATAAAAACAAGTGACTTTTACTAAGGTGATTCTAGTTTCTACAGGTTACTATAGATTCTATAGGTCACCAAAGGTATCCCCCAACTATATATGTCACAATATATATATATATATATATATATATATATATATATATATATATATATATATATATATATATATATATATATATATATATATATATATATATATATATATATATATATATATATATATATATATATATATATATATATATATATATATATATATATATATATATATATATATATATATATATATATATATATATATATATATATATATATATATATATATATATATATATATATATATATATATATATATATATATATATATATATATATATATATATATATATATATATATATATATATATCTCATTGATCCATTATAAGAATTGCTCCAGGCCAGATGCAACGCTCAAAGTAACCTTTGTGAAGTTAATACGGGCGGGCTAGGCAATGAATATATCTGTCGATCCTGCGGGCTTTGTGGACCGGAAACGCCACAGCAATCGACGAGAGAGCTGAGTTCATTTCTAATAGCAAATACGTAGGCGTTTTTAGATCGGGAAAAGTCCATTTGGAAATTGGTAAATAATACACCTGGAGAGGCCTGAATACATAGCTAAAATTTCAGGTCAATTGCAGTAACAGAAGCTCTTTTAAAATATATAAAAGTGGATAAAGTATTTTACTTGTAGGTGATATATATGTAAACCTTATTATTGGAGGACAGAACCAATCGGTACATAACATATTACTTAAACATATTACTGAAATAAAACATGTAGATGACTTTCAATTCAAAATGTTCAGTTTCACGTTTCGAATAATATATACAAAAATATTCGTAACTAGCTAAACCTGACCACGCTTCCCTGTAGCTCAGTTTGATATGAAATAAATAAGAAATGCACTGATGTCGAAGCGCATCGAAGATTTCTCCGTTGCGAAAAGACTTTTGTCGAAATGAGAAAGGACATTTCATTTTACTCTAAAAATCCGCTCGTATTCGAATGCAAGGTTATTTAAAAACTTCGAGTTTTTACGAGTTTTTCGAGCACAAACATGCACAGGCTGATTTTTTATATAAATAGACAAGCTATACCCGGCCACGCTTCTCTGTAACTTAGTCTCATATGGATTGAATGGGAAAGTAAATAAAAGTATTCTTGTTTCCGCAAGATATCAAGTCGAACCGGCCACGCTTCGCTGTGGCTCTGACTGGTATGAAATGAATGGGAAGCGGACCGATGTCAAAGCGCGCCGTAAACTTCACCGGTGCAGAAAAACTTTTGTCGCGCGTATTTGAATGAAACGTTGTGTCAAAGTTTCATTTTTACTCGACTTCAAAAAAAGTAGGTTATCAATTCGGTTTTATCATTCTTTTTTAATGTTTGTTACCTCAAAACTGTCATTTATGAACCGATTTGGAAAATTCTTTTTTTATTTGAAATTTCTAGATTGGTCCCATCAAAATCCTGTTCAGATGATGGGATCCATGATGAATTGAGACAACTCCTCAAATATTATCATATAAAATTGAAAATTTCAATGTTGGATTATTTCCTATGACAATGCGTTTTTTAATGGTAAGCATGACCTGATTCGACACCCTGGGTTGGCTCCCGACGAGTGGGATCCTCAACGGTCAACAGCACAAAAACGAGATATTGTATACTTATTCAGTTATGATCGCCCGTTCTAAGTGTCATCGTGACATGGCTGCTGCACCCAGGGTTGACTCCTCAACGGTCAACAGCACTGATACGAAATTTTGTAAATGCATTCAATTATGACAGCCCTTTCTAAGTTTCACTACGACAGGACTGTGGCACCCATGGTTGGCTTCCAACGAGGGAACTTCTCAACGGTCAACAGCAAACACACAAAATTTTGTAAACGCATTCAATTATGATAGCCTGTTCTAAGTATTACCATGACATGGCTGCTGCAGTAAATAAAAAAATGTAGTCGTTTTTTTTTGTTTAAATTTTGTCTAGTATACTATAAAAACACGCTCGTATTCTGTATAAAAACTGTATATTTTGCCCTTGCACAGTCAATATGGATGTATGGAATTCACTCCTGGGGTGAAAGTTCTCTGACAAACATCGATAAGCTGCTTAGGGCTCAAAAACTTATTTTAAAAATTATGTGTCGTCGGCCAATAAGATTCCCTTGGGAATCGCTATACAATGAAGCATCGGTACTCAATATTAGACAGCTTTACATAAAAAGTATCGTCACCCATTTTCCATAAAAATGTCAGCAAACAAGTGACCATATGTTCCTATCACAACACCAGGTCAGCAACTGTGGAACAATTTCTTGTTCCTAAAACAAGAACTGCATTTGCTCAGTGGCATTATCTTTTTATGGCTCCTCGAGCCTACAATACAGTTGAAAACTATACTAAATCTGTAAATAGCATCATTATTTTCAAGAAACAAATCCATACTTGGCTTCTAAATATGGGTAGAGATGGGGTTGAAACGCTATTTTTCCATCTTGAATTTTAAAGTTTTAGAAGTGCCCTAAGCATTTATTTTTTAATTTCTTATATGTTTTATTTGACTATCAGACTATCTAGTAATTTAATAATTTTGAATACCTATTAAGTCATATATCCATTTATATTATAAATATATGCTTTTTAATTTCTTTTAATATAATTATTTCTACGGCTGTTATTATAAAATGTAAGTATGTATCTAACTTTTAGTTTAATTTTGTAACTATATAACTTTTATTATTTAAAAAGTGTTAGTAGTACGCTGTTAGAAAACCGCTTGCTGCGAACCCCTGAAGTCGTTAATTAATCACTAGTCAATCAGTTCAGTTGCGTTCAATACTAAACTATCTGCCTACCTGCATTATGGATAGCAATATTTACAGGAAAGCGAGCGGAACTCATATGAATACGATGCGACAATCACCTCTATATTGCAAAAGAGGGGATTTGCGCTTGTGGATTCTATTCTGCGGTTAAAAAATAGAAAAATAACAAAATAATAAAATAAATAATAATAATAATAATAATGATTATAAATTAAAATAGAAATAATTTAAATATATATATATATATATATATATATATATATATATATATATATATATATATATATATATATATATATATATATATATATATATATATATATACATAACCTGGGCTCAGACAGATGTATCATGCGTATATAACTTTAAAAGCATACGACGGCATTGTATAAATTGTCTCATGAATTTGAACGTATATGTTATATGTAAATAAAATAAATAAATAAATAAATAAATTCTAATGTAACGTTGTGTAAAAAATTTAAGCTAGTCAACCGACTACTTGTCGAGTTTTCCAAGTACAAACATACGCAGGCTAAATATATATAAATAAAGATAACCAAAAACATGTTTTTTCAGAATAAAATAAATAATTAAAACCTTGTCTACTTTTCCATACCGTTACTTCTTGGAAGGTTTGTGGTGCAGTCGCGAATATCACTTTTAATCAAAACTCTCAATAACAGCTATATTATATTCGCTCATGTATGATTCCATATTGTAACTTTATAACAATTCCTTGATTGAAGAATCAGGGAACAATGTCAAACAGGAGTGCCCCTGGAATAACGAGCAAGCACCAGCTTTTGTTCATTGGCAGTTTCCTTATTAAACTACAAGCCAGGCGCCTCTGGCACAGAAGCGATAGGTTAAACTTTAATTTCTTGTGCCGTGTGTTGATAATAACTTCCTCCTCCGAAACTAAACGGGAAAACTTAATAAAGTAAAGGAAGGAAGAATCCTGTAGTCATTATACTGCCAATTTCAGAATGTCATAATTTTAACATTTAACTATGATACCTACTATTAGTAGATATTAATAGCGTGCTCTGATGTTAATAGTCATGGTAATACTTAGAACTGGCTATCATAATTGAATGCGTATATATAATTTTGTGTCTGTGCTGTTGACCGTTGAGGAGTTCTCTCGTTAGATGCCAACACTTGCTGCCGCAGTCCTTTCTTATTGAAACTTAGAACGGGCTGTCGTAATTAAATGCATATACGAAATTTCGTGTATGTGCTGTTTACCGGTAAGAAGTGCCCTCGTCGGCAGCCAACCCTGGGTGCAGCAGCCATGTCATTATGAAACTTAGAACGGTCTATCATAACTGAATGAGTAAATATTTTTTTGTGTAAGTTCTGTTGACCGTTAAGGAGTCCCCTCGTTGGGAGCCAACCCAGGGTGTAGAATCAGTTCATACTTACCATAAAAAAATACATTGTCATCGGAATTGAATCAACATGTACATTTTCAACTTTATATTATTTCAGATAATATTTGAGGAGTTCCCTCAATTCCTCATTGATCCCATCATCAGAACAGGATTTTGATAAAAGTGGGACCAAACTGCAAGTATTTTATTCTGTTCTAAGGTAACAGTGCTGAGGTAACAAACATAAAAAACATACAACCGAATTGATAACATCCTTTTTTTGAAGTAGGTTAAAAACTAAAAAACACGCTTTAATAGCAATGTGAATTAAATAGTAAAACATATTTTTTTCAACAGCAATAGAAAGTATCCTAACTCAATATTACCTACATACTCCTATTTTTATTATTTATTATTAAAGCTTTTTATTTATGAGTCTGAATTTTTCACGTCTGCTCTTCGGCTGTCTGTACCCTTCGGCTACGTAACGACTAAATTTGGTTGCACATCAGAACACCGTTGATTACGGTACGATCAATATTGGCGGCTTGCTCCCGGAGCGCACAGTAATATTATTTTCTAGTTCGAACGCATCCTAAAATCCATACCATTTTTCTCATTATTACCATAGATACATAGACGGCCGCTAGAATAATTTCGCGCGTCATTTCGTCATATATTTTTTTTCGAGGAATCAAAAAAAAAAAATTGGTTTTATGAGCTAATATCTAAATATTTTTGTATGTAAATAAGCAAAACGAAATATTAACTATGATAGAGAATCTAATAAATATCACGATGGTATTTACAATTTCTAAATAGGGTTCCGTATTTTTCCGTAAGACAAGTAGAAGTTAGAAATGCCGAGTTTTTTTCACTTTTTCGAATTTCTCATATTTTTTCATAATTATCTAATTGTTAGCATATATAGGAAATTTCAATGCGATTATTACACAGTTATTCATTATGTGATTACTATAGTAGTTCCATAGTTATAGTATTTTTGTCGAGCGCGGCGATATTGCAAGAAATTCCCATAAATTGCCGCGGTCTGCCATGAAATTATGCCGCTATTCAATGGGTTAAATTTAGTTTTTTACGCATTTACATGTTTTTTTTCCTAAGTATTCAACTACTCTATGTTTATGGAACGTCCGCCCAAGCACAAGCTTTGCTTAGTTGGGCGACATTGGACAAAGGGTATCATTTAATAATTGAGTCTAATTTCTTGCTGTGTTTTAGTTATATGATATTTTATTTGGTGTTTCCTAATTGTAACATGTAATATTTTTGTGAATTGCTTGAATAAATAAATACATAAATAAATAAAAATAAAATATAGTTTAATAATTTTTTGTAACTTCATCACTACATAGTATAAAACAAAGTCGCTTTCTCTGTCCCTATGTCCCTTTGTATGCTTAAATCTTTGAAACTACGCAACAGATTTTGATGCGGTTTTTTTTAATAGATAGAGTGATTCAAGAGGAAGGTTTATATGTATAATAACATCCATTAAATAGTGGAGAAGTACTGCTATTTTTGAGGTTTCTAATGTGATGTCGTAAATAATTACATTTTTTCCGCTTACATTGCAAACGCAGGCTGAACCCTACGAGTTTTATCAAAATAATGTACTAAGTATTATACACATTGTAAAGGTCTACAGAAAAGTCCGTGATGGTATATGTCTATCTCTTATGGATAACCCACAATAACTTTTTTTTGTCATTTACTTTTTACGACAAATAATGGCTAATTTTCGAAGCGATTTTAACCAATACAGCATTAATCCTTAACCAATTAAATACCTTGAATACATTGTTCATTTAATATAGATCTATATGGCCCTGTACACCGTATGATTTAAGTGAATATTTTCGAAGATATTACAGATTTAAAAATTGCGGGACGTAGCGTTTGCGGCGGTACCGGCCGGCCGCCCGGTGCGGCAAGAGCGTGCCTATAAATAGCGCGTCTGAGGCCGCGGTTTTCCCTATAGCACTTTGAATTTAGCAGCGATCGGACGCGTTTATTATATCGGAGCTCTCCAGCGAGGAAAATAGCAATACTTAGGTAATAAAAACGTGCTTTTCAGCGCGACAACGTATCAGTAATTATAAGTAAGTTACGATAAATAATTGTATGATAGTAATATGAAATCGAAGACTATCGCGGTTGTTTGACATTATAAATAGGATAGAAAACGAATTTACCGCGTGAAATTTGTAGGACCCGACGTTTCGGTGACGTTGCAGCCGCCGTTGTCTAGGGTAAACTGAAGAGCTGTCAGTCCGTTGTTTTGCGGGTAGGCCGCAAACCGCTGCCGCCACTGCGTAGGTTATAACGGTGGTGGGGGGCCGGGCTCGGAGCGCGGGAATTTTTAAAATCCGTCTTGCACACAACACTCACTGTATCCTGTTTTACGTCTTTGCGTTCGGCGTTCGGCGGCGGGAACATTTTAACCCCTCAAGCCCCGATTGGCCGATATCGGCCAAAACACGATGCAGCGTGACGACCCCGTTTTAGTTTCATTTTAATTTAATTTATTTTATTTTATTATGTTTTATTATGTTAATATGTTTTATTTTAATTATGGATACAGTGGTTTGGCATTAATTAATGTTTTGGTGAGACAGTGTCATAATTCAATTTTTTTACTAATTTTCACTAAAATTTTTTGGGACATCAACTTGTCAATCGGCTGAGGGGCCGAGGCCTGAAGGGTTAAGAAGAACGCCGAACGCAAAGACGTAAAACAGGATACAGTGAGTGTTGTGTGCAAGACGGATTTTAAAAATTCCCGCGCTCCGAGCCCGGCCCCCCACCACCGTTATAACCTACGCAGTGGCGGCAGCGGTTTGCGGCCTACCCGCAAAACAACGGACTGACAGCTCTTCAGTTTACCCTAGAGAACGGCGGCTGCAACGTCACCGAAACGTCGGGTCCTACAAATTTCACGCGGTAAATTCGTTTTCTATCCTATTTATAATGTATGATAGTAGTTTTAAAATATAAATTATATTCTATTCTAAGGTTAATTTTTAAATCGCACTTATAGCAATTATAAGTACCTACATAAGGTGAGATAAGATTAGATTAAATAAAACCATAATTTATGGATTGCAATTTTCTATTAAGATCTTGATTAAAATTTACAGTTAGATCAATTTAATATTAGGGAAATTATTTTCAAAAATCGTGATTTAAGGTGAGATATGTAAGTTCAGAAAAAGTACTTAATAGAATAGGTATCTTTTGTTGTTGATGATTGTTGATTATCTTTTGTTTTTAGTCGCACGAATAGCAAATTATTTTTTATAATTAAAATCGTTGTTTAAGTTGAGGTATTTCAGTAAAAAAAAAAGAACTGAATAGAATAGGTATCTTTTGTTTTTTATGATTGCTGATTATCTTTTGTTTCTAAATGGTAAGAATTTAGATATTTTTTACTGCGGCACATACTAATAATATGGCAATTTGTGCATATGTAATCATACATATAGAACTGAGTAAATTTGTACAGAAATTATAAAGTCATGTCTGGAAGACGTCGTCGTTCGAACATAGGTCGTAGTACAGTGAATGCCAGAAGAGTACGTTCAGCAAGAGATGAAGAATCGTCAACGGAACGTGAGGCTCGCCTCAGTCAGGCTCGGGATAGATATAGAGCTGAGAGAGAGAGAGAATCTTCAGTAGAGCGTGAGATTCGCCGCAGCCGGGATCGAGATAGGCATATGGTTCAGAGGGACAGAGAATCGTCAGTAGAGCGTGAGGCTCGCCTCAGTCAGCTTCGGGATAGATATAGAGCTGAGAGAGAGAGAGAATCTTCAGTAGAGCGTGAGGTTCACCGCAGCCGAGATAGGGAAAGACATCGAATACAGAGAGCCAGAGAATCATCAGCACGAGTTACTAATTCATGGGTGAATAAAGAAAATTCTGCCATGAATTACGATCCTTCGATTTCTTACAAGGACGATCGTATAGTATCAATAGGTACTATGTCAGTAGTGTGTGAACATTGCTTGGCATTGAAATTCAAGGACGAATCGAAAGGCATGTGTTGCTTACAAGGAAAAGTCAAATTAGAAGAAGTTCTCCCTCCACCTGAACCACTTCACTCTCTTCTTACGGGTGATCATCAGAAATCCAAGCAATTCATGAGCAATATACGCCGTTATAATAACGCATTTCAAATGACCTCTTTTAAGAGTAAGCAAGTCGTTGAGCGTGGGTTCATGCCTACATTTAAAATTCAAGGGCAAGTGTACCACTTAGCTGGGAGCTTGCTACCACTTCGACCCGATGATCACAAATTTCTGCAAATATATTTTATTGCAGATCCAGATACACAAGCATCTACGCGGTGTACAAGTGTTGCTCCTGACTTTAATGTCGTAATCCATGCAAATAAAGTTCCTGTTGGAGAACACAGAGGACGATACAATGCACCTTCCACGAGTGAAGTAGCAGTGGTGATAGCTGGACAGCAATTTGATAAAAGAGATATTGTATTGCATAGTCGTGATGATAATTTGCAATTAATTTCAGAGTTACACAGATCTTACGACAGCTTACAATATCCTTTGATGCTATGTCGTGGAGAAAATGGTTATGCCATTAATATTTCTCAAGTTGACCCAATCGGTGGTACACCTCTGCGTAAAACAGTGTCATGTATGAACTACTATTGCTACCGTATAATGACAAGACGTAACAATTTCAATACTTTGCTTAGATATGGAATGTTAACAAACCAATACTTGGTAGATCAATATGCGAAAATTGAATCTGAGAGATTGGCCTACATCCGTAATAATCAAACTAAATTGAGAGCTGAAAATTACGTTCATCTTCAGGATGCTTTACAGGCGAATGAACACCGCAACGGCATTGGGCAGTTGGTTATACTACCTTCATCATTCACATGTGGACCCCGATATTTACACGAAAAATCGCAAGACGCCATGACTTACGTAAGAAATTACGGAAAACCTGATTTATTTATAACTGCAACATGTAACCCAAATTGGCCGGAAATCAAAGAAAATATTAACACCAATTTAACTCCACAAGACAGATACGATATAGTTAACAGAGTCTTCCATTTAAAAGTACAGAAACTCCTGCACCTCATTAACAAGTCTCATATATTCGGTCCGCCGCGCTGTCATATGTACACAATAGAATGGCAGAAACGTGGCTTGCCACATGTACACCTGTTGGTGTGGTTAGTGAACAAAATTAGACCAAACCAAATTGACAGTGTTATTTCAGCTGAATTACCGGATAAAGATGAAGATCCTATCCTGTACGAAATCGTAAAGAAACATATGGTACACGGCCCTTGCGGGACTTTAAACCCGAATTCTCCATGTATGCGAGATTCTAAATGCAGCAAAAAATTTCCGAAGTCGTTCCAAACTCAAACAAGTACTAGCGATGACGGATATCCCAAATATCGTCGACGATCGCCAGAACAGGGTGGGCAAAATGCTACCGTCCGAAACCATGATATTGATAACCGATGGATCGTTCCCTATAATCCGCTCCTTTTGAAAATTTTTGATGCCCACATCAACGTAGAGTTGTGCAATTCAATAAAGTCAATTCAATATGTTACTAAGTACATTAATAAAGGCAGTGATCAAGCCACTTTCAGCATACAATCACCAAATGAAGTGGAAAAATATCAGTCTGGACGTTACATCTGCAGCTCTGAAGCTGTATGGGGGATTTTATCATTCGAAGTGCACGACCGGGCTCCCACAATTGTCCACCTTGCAGTTCATTTAGAAAATGGACAAAGAGTATATTTCACAGAGAACAATATACAAGAAATTAAAAATTCCCGCGCTCCGAGCCCGGCCCCCCACCACCGTTATAACCTACGCAGTGGCGGCAGCGGTTTGCGGCCTACCCGCAAAACAACGGACTGACAGGTCTTCAGTCTACCCTAGACAACGGCGGCTGCAACGTCACCGAAACGTCGGGTCCTACAAATTTCACGCGGTAAATTCGTTTTCTGTCCTATTTATAATATACAAGAAGTTGTTAATAACCCGCGGGATACAACATTGACAGCATTCTTCAAGTTATGTGCTCAAGATGATTTCGCGAAAACACTGACGTATGACAGAGTTCCAGGTTACTATACATGGAACCAGAGTTCTAAAACTTTTCAACGGCGAAAACAAGGTACTGCGGTTGATGGTTTCCCCGGAGTAAAAAAAACGGATGCTTTTGGCAGAGTCTACGTGGTTCATCCCAACAACAGCGAATGCTTTTATCTGACAATGTTATTGCATATTGTAAAAGGCCCGACATCCTTTGCACACCTAAGAACTGTACAAGGTGTTGTTTACAATACTTATCAAGCAGCATGCAAAGCTATGGGGCTTTTGGAAGACGATTCTCACTGGGAAAACACATTATCAGAAGCAGCTGTTTGTAGTTCAGCTACATCATTAAGATATTTATTTGCCGTCATAGTAGTGTTTTGTCAAGTAACTGATTCTGTTAATCTATGGAATAAATTTCAAGAAAATATGGCCAGTGATATTCTGATTCGGCGACGGCGAGGGTTAAACTCAGATGATGTACAATATGATCAAAACATATTTGACGAAGCATTATTGGAATTGAACAAAGTAGTGCAATTACTTTCGGGTAAATCGATCAAGGATTTTGGGCTGCCGATGCCAGCTAATACTACTAACTCAGATTTAACTAACAGTGCCGAATACACAAGAGAAACATCATACGATCAAACGAGACTTTTACAAAATATAGCTCAAGATGAACCACGATTAAACATCGATCAGAAAAAAGTATTCACTGCATTACTATCAACAATTGATAACAATGAAGGGAAATTGTTTTCCTTGATGCCCCAGGAGGTACAGGAAAAACATTTTTAATCAATCTGCTTTTAAAAAAAGTGAGATCTATCGGAAAAATTGCGTTAGCTGTTGCGTCATCCGGCATTGCCGCTACGCTTTTGGAAGGAGGCCGAACCGCACACTCCACATTCAAGCTCCCGCTGAAAATCGCCACCGATGATAATAACAGCGTCTGTAGTGTTTCTAAACAGAGCAATACAGGAAAATTGATGCGTGACTGCTCATTAATAGTCTGGGACGAAGCTACCATGTCAAACAAGACGTCTGTGGAAGCACTGGATAGGACAATGCGCGATTTGCGCAACAAAAATTCACCTATGGGTGGATGTACAATTCTGTTCTCAGGAGATTTCCGTCAAATCCTACCAGTTGTGACTCGAGGAACACGTGCTGACGAAATAAATGCTTGCCTAAAAAGATCCAACCTTTGGCCACATGTCAATAAATTAAAGCTTAAAACTAATATGAGGGTTTCGTCATCTTCACGTGAGAACAGGCTATTTCCAGAAATGCTGCTAAAAGTTGGCAATGGAGAGTTAACACAAAGTGAGGGAAGGATTGACCTAGAAAACCTTTGCGTTTTGATAGACAACATCCAAGAGTTAGTCAACAATGTCTATCCTGACATTGATAACATAAGTTATAAGACAATATCTTGGTTTAAAGAAAGAGCGATTCTGTCACCAACTAACGAACAAGTAGATAAAGTAAATAACTTGATTCTTTCAAAGATTGATGCGCCGACGAAAATATACTACTCGGTCGATACTGTTCTCGATTTGGAAGAAGCTGTTCATTTTCCTACAGAATTTCTAAACTCTTTGAACCCCTCCTCACAAAATGGTGTTGAAAGTAGGTTGTCCTGTTATTTTATTAAGAAACCTGAATCCACCTAAACTTTGCAATGGCACGCGTTTGCTGGTAAAATCATTGAAAACTTTCATAATAGAGTGCACAATACTCACAGGATGTGGTACCGGAGAAGATGTATTGATTCCCCGAATCCCTCTGATGCCATCGGATTTACCCTTCCAATTTAAACGTTTACAGTTTCCGGTAAAGACATCTTTTGCAATGACCATTAATAAATCGCAGGGTCAAACCTTCAACGTTGCAGGCTTAGATTTGAGCGTTGACTGTTTTTCACATGGACAACTGTATGTCGCTCTTTCAAGAGTGACCTCCAGAGAAAACATGTTTGTATTGTCTAATGACAAGAAAGCTGTGAACGTTGTTTATAAAGACATTCTGTAATATGTTGTAAAAATAAAATAAATAGTTAAAAATGTAAAAAGTAAATAAGTAAAAATGTAGTGTATGAATTTAGATATTCCAAAGATAGCAGGAAATCTTCATGGTATAGGGAAAGGGGGATTGTTTTACTCCAAATTTAACGCGTGCGGGCCACGGGCAGTAATGAATAAATCAAAACTACTGGATCGATTTTAATCACATAGGCTATATATTTTATACCCGTGCGAAGCCAGAGCGGGCCGCTATGTTTTTATATACAACGTTCACAGTTTTTCTGTACTGTATTTAGTATCAGCATTGCACCCGTGCGAAGCCGGGGCGGGTCGCTAGTTGAGAATAAAGTGATTGACAAAAAAAAAAAAATTGTCAATCACTGCCATGTTATAATATGTTGGCAAAAAAAGTGAGTTGGACGGCGCGCGTTCTTCAATGGAAAATGTGCGCGTAGGCGTATATTGTACAGCAGAAACTGCGCACTGTGGCATCTCTATTTTAGAGCTGCGTAATATTTGAAGTTTTGGCACGTTACAGCTAAACGGAATTCCTTTGTGATTACTCCAGCTCTAAGTTTTTCCATCATTACGACGCAAACTCAGAACATGTGTATATTAAAGGCTAACTATTTAGAAATTTCAAAACTCATTAGGACCTAAAAATACGAAAAACAAACCTCTAGCATTTCTGGCGTCTGGTAGTATTCCTTGGGCTTCCCTGAATGAAGTTACTCCATAGTCTGTGATCTTCAACACCCACCTGGCGTCCACGACACAGTTTCTCGAAGAGAGATGACCATGAACCCTTATACAGGTGCTGTGTAGGTATCGCATACCCTGGTGAAACAAAAACAGATAACTGATAATTATCTCATTTCAAATAGCTTATATTTTTAATAATGATTTCTACATTTTCTCTGTAAGTAGTAAAATTATCCAACGTCAGAAAAATTATAAAATAAATGTACCTTTCTTGGCACTTGCAAAAATACTGCAGATTTTGAGAACAGAAGTTTTTTAAAACACTCTCAATTCAGTTTAATTCAAACTCTGAATATAATACATATAAATACAAAGTTATAGACTAAAGCATGTTGATAAAAATCTTATAAAATATTAGGTGAGACTATTTTATAGCAATGTTTAGATATTTGAAGGAAAATGGTTTAAATTGTCATCAATGAACTTTATATTTGTGATCATTTTGAATACCTCCGATGAATTGAGTATGCGATGGACCCTTTACGGTTTATTTTTAAATTCCTTAGTTTATAATTTATATAATTTGAAGTATATAATTAGGCTATATATTAACCCGAAAAATGAAAAGACTTTTTCGTGGTAGTCGGATTTCCAAAGTAAGTCGGAAAAAACGGTCGAACGAAAACGTTTCTAACTAACGCTGCCTTAACGATGAGAGATATATGATCAAGTTCTAGAGAAAAGTTGTAGAGTTTGATAATGCCCACAAAAAAGTCAGCGTCAGCATATGTCTAACTTTCATATTTAAGTAACAAAAAGTAGTATTTTATATTAAAAAATAATTGAAATCGTTAGGATGAGTTTATTGGTCATATTATCAACAATTATGATTTCTTATCAAAATAAGTAATTTTATCGTCTCAAGTGTTTAAAACAAAAGACTTTTCCCTTTTACTGCATATAATTTCAATTTTACTGCATAAATGGATAAAGAGATAAGACACTCACAAGTAAGACACTCATAAGAAGACATTCACGAATAACGGTAATATAGTCAAATTGGCATGCAAATACATACATATGTACATATGCAGTAAAAATATGACCCTTCTTTTGGCAGTCAGGAAATAAATCATAGCACTCAGTACTAACCAAACCACACTCATAATTTCATCACAAGTAAAAAGTTCTACCACCCAACGAAGTGGGCACGGGTCAGCTAGTGTATTCTATTGTATTTGATGCTTAATGGAGTCATTAGTAAAACTGAAAATTTTATGTTTGATTATTGTATATCTACGCTTCTTCAACTATAAAAAGGTTGAGAAGTCAAGATAGCTTTTTAAACTACCCAAACAGTATAAAAATAAATAAAAAGAGTGCTTGACGAATAAAAATGACCCATCGGGCATTCTTGTGATTAGCGATAAAAATATTTAGAGCTAGACTGTCAAACCTATAGTTAGTTTTGCGACGTTTTTCAATACAGGATTACAAATTTTATTCCACCAATAATATTTTCATTCGAGCCGTGATCGGACTAATTTTAGTAAGAGAATAATAGGTTTATCCTGGAGTAGATACAGGTCATTGCTGAAATATTTTCCATAAAAAAATATTTCATTCGGCTAGAAGCAGAATGGTGACTATGCAAATGAATGAACGTTTGGAGTCGCAGGGACCAGGTGACCTTGACCTCGTCGGTAGGATGATGCTTTTAGCTGGAATGATCATGAGCGGGGATCATAGCCTGGGCATGTGGTAAGAGTCCCATTCTCCCTGTATAATGAGGCCCGATCGCTTCACGATGGGGCCATTATGGATTTACCTTGCGGCAGCTCAGATAGCGTCGTATATAACAGTATGCCAAAGCCGCAACTCAAGCCGCGAATACCTCCAGCCAAATTCCATTCAATTCAATTCAATTTTTTTTTATACAATTTATTTCATATCTTAACTGATTTTTGATACTTAACATATAAAAATATTATAAACCCGTAATATAAATATAAAAAAAAAGAAAAAGTGCATTCGGTCTTTCAGTTTTTCAGATTCCTACTTTACGCAAGGCTGCATCGAACGATTAAGTAATTTGACAGAGTTGGTAATTTAAATAATACCTAGGTCTACTACTAGGATTAAAAAAACCGTATATTTAAACTACAATTAAAATCTAACTTTAAAGTTTTAGACATTTTTTATCTCACTCAATATCTCTTTCGAGTAGCATAATTTCATGGCAGACCGCGGCAATTTATTGGACTTTCTTGCAATATCGCCGCGCTCGACAAAAAGTACTATAACTATGGAACTACTATAGCAATCATAAAAAGAATAACTGTGCAACGATTGCATTGAAATCTCGTATATAGAATATTGAAATATAATTTTGTAAAACAATTATATAATTATGAATAATGAGAAAGTCGAAAAAGTGAAAAAAACTCGGCATTTCTAACTTGTACTTGTTTTACGGAAATTAATACCATCGTGATTTTTATTAGATTCTCTATCAAAGGTAATATTTATTTTTGCTTATTTACGTACAAATATATTTAAATACTTAGATTTCTCGAAAAAAAAAAAAATGATGTTTGACAATGGAATTTTACCAGAAATATCTTCAAAATGACGCGCGAAATTATTCTATCGACCGTCTATGCATCTATGGTAATAATGAGATATTTTGTATGGATTTTAGGATGCGTTCGAATTATGAAATATTATTACTGTGCGCTCCGGGAGCAAGCCGCCAATATTAGTCGTTACGTAGTCAACGTTGTTCTGATGTGCAATCAAATTTGGTCGTTACGTAGCCGAAGGGTTATAATTATATTGTCAATTATTTTAACGAAATTATATAAAAGAGAGGTACTATGTAGTACGTACAGGTATCACTCCAGAACAGACAGTGGGCTAGTAGAGTTGATAAAGTCCAACAACTTTTCAAACAATTAGGTACTAAGAATATTTTGAATTCTAGACTTAATTTATGCAAACATTATACATTTAATTATGGAATTTCTAAATGTATATAAAAAAAGTCTGTAAATTTTCCTATACTAATTATAAAAAAGGTTTAATATCAATAAAAAAAAAACAATTAATAGTTAAGAAGAAATAAAACAATTGAAAATAAAAATATCATCGCAATCACAATAAAATAAACTGAATTGAATTGAATATACTCGACAAGTAATGAGGCATGCCAATATAATAAGAAGAAGGATTTTACTTACCCTTACCAGATCCGTCAGAAGCGATAACCTGAATGTCCAGTCTAACTTAATGTCATCAGCTACTAGGACATCCTCCAAAGAACCACGACTGCAGTTCTCGAAGACCAGAGCTGGTTTAGCTGGATCAGCAAGGCAACCTAGGATAACATACAAAATCTACATAATATCTTCTTCATTCAAAGTATTTGTTTTAAAGATCATCTTGTTTCGCAGTAGGTAAAAAGTATATTACGGTTACACAAAAGTAACAGTTTTTGGTTGTCAACTATTACGGGTGAACCCGTCACCCCAGGAAGTTATAACGATATATAATCATTCTTTCCATGGGTGAGCCGCGGGGTGAACATTGAGACATAGGGACAAGACAGTCCACCGTCTAGCTACGCTAACAAGCTCGTAAGAAAACAACGCCTTACCGTGAGACACTGGATAAAGCCTCGCTGGCTGACCTCGCTAGTAGTCACTACATCACTACCAGAGTTGAACAAAATTTTCCTTCCCCCAATCTGCTCATAAATCCAAAACCGCTTTAGCGATAATTCAGTTCAAATTCAGGGATCACACGGGATCAGGTGGTTAACGGGTTGTTTCAAAAGTGTCCGATATCAGGTCAAAAACAACTCCCCTAGGTTTTCACCGGGGTGCACAGATGATTGGCTATCGCCGCACGATCCGCAAATGGCTTAGTTTCGACCGAGGTGTTCCAAGAGATCGGAGCATTCGATCCCACCTGTCCACAACTGGGCTTACAGCCGCAAACAGGTTCAAATAGTCATATCCAGGTTAGTCCCTCTTCGAGGAGACTACCGGATAAGAGCTGAACCGTGAGTTGGGTCGACCGGGAAAACACAAGGAGGCCATCAGGCCCAAGTTGCAAAGTCCCACTAGGTCTGAAAAATAACAGCACTGCGGACGCGTCACCATTCATAGGCTGAGCGGAGAGTTTCTTGGTAGGCATGGCTTGGCTTTGGATCTCTTGCACTTCCTGTAACTCAATGACCATACCTCTAGTATCCCAATGATATTGGGCGTGAGTGTAGGTACCTGGTTTGCTATATCGTGATTTTTTTCTGAAGCCCATTGTCGTTACCTCTACTGAATTTTTATATCTGATCAAGAGGAACGAAGTGCCATAATATTTTTTTCTACTCGGAAAACCTGCTTTAAAGATTTATGAAATGCTTAGGACTGCTTAGGAGGTAAAGGGTATAAGTCGCTTACTGCTTTTTTTCTGAAGCCCATTGCCATTTATCTTTGCGAAATCGTGATAATCGAAGAACTGTCAAATATGACTGGAATAGGTTAAATGCCAGGGAATTTTAAAGTATGACTTGTATATGAGATCAATGCAGAAAATTTTGTTCCCAGACTGCTTATTGATGAACAAAATCAAGCACGCTTGTCAATGTGCCTAAAATCTGTCAAGCATAAACTACTTCAAAATCCATCGACAAACTGTTGGTAAATTTCCTTTCGTTTTAGATTTATATAGTTTTGAAGTGTACTTAGGAAAAGAACTGTTTTGTTAGTTTTAATTAATTTCTATGCATATATTATTCAGCAAACATTTACTAAACCTCTATGAATGTGAAGGTGAATGTTTGCTCGCCAATATGTACCAAAATGTGTAATTATGTAAAATAATCCTATATATCTTCTACTTTTCTTTTTAAATTTTTTACAGCCATTTTTATAAAAAGACTAATATCGGATGTTGTTTAATTTAATGCTTAGAAACATACATTGAAAAAAATATTTTATGTTTCTAAAACCGCGTATTACAAAGAACTTACCAAGAAATGGATTTAGATTTTCATGCCGCAGTCCTTGCATCACCAAAAGAGCATCCATAGCTTTACTCTTCAGCTCGAAGGTGCCGACGCTTGGGAGGTACTTCATGTGAACAAGATCACCCTAAAAAACAGAAATTAAAATATAAGATACCAAAAAAACATTCATGGCCTAAAATTATGCCCTAGTATTTTTTTGGTTTAGCCCTTCGTAAGGTTTGGGTCGACCGACAACACAAACTGCCTATAATACACAAGCTGCAGTGTAACTGTCCTACCCTCTAATCTGCCAATGAAATGTATCGTGTTTTGTGTATAAGTTATGCATTGCTGTGGGTATCTTATTCATACCCCCCTTTCCCTTTCTATTTTATATCTATTGGTTTTTATATTTTGAATACCTGTATTTTCATTTATATCTACTACTTTAAAGGCAATTTAACATATCAAATTATTTTAAAAACTTTATATTTTTACAAGCTTTTATTTACCTTGCAATGTTTGTCAGTATGTTTAGATCAAATCTTGCAAGCAAATTTAGCACCACTTCCTCTTATCATATTTTTCAAATTCAAATTCAAATTCCTTATTTTCCAAAAAATCATAAAAACAGTTATAAATAAATTAAACCTAACCTTACTGGATCGCACGAGACGTCCGCACTAAGGTAGGCTCGGTATTAAGTACTGCCATTCGTATAATTAAGTACTGCCTAATGCTAAATAAAAAAATACGGTGAAGAATGCCGTGAAAAATAAAATCAAGTAAACTAAAATTTTAGTAAGAAATAAAATTGCAAATAATCTTAAATGGCATGTGATAATCCTACTAATATTATAAACGCGAAAGTTTGTATGTATGTATGGATGTTTGTTACTCTTTCACGCAAAAACTACTGAATGGATTTTGATGAAACTTTACAATAATATAGCTTACACATCAGAATAACACATAGGCTATAATTTATAAAGATATATGGTTTTCTATCATCATTATCACAATTTTCCATCACCACGCGAGTGAAACCGCTGGGCGCAGCTAGTAATAATATAAAGAACAAAAAGCATGCTAATCATAAATATGTATATGGTAGGTGAATAATAATGTGTTAGGAATGGTAAGTTAGCTAGGAATAAAACAAATTAGTTTTTCAGTTTCTTTCCTTCCCTGGGTGATCAACCAGTGGGTTAGTCGTTTTTTGTTTATATTTATACCTTGAGTATAAATGCCGGGTATATCCTTAGTTTTATTGAACAACGACGGTGCCAAGTATAGAAAATGTCTCTGTGCAAGGTTACTATTCAGTTTGGGCACTTTGTGTTTACTATTAGTTATCGCTCGTGTTATGATTTTATGGGTTGTTTGCTGGTGCAATTCTTTATGTTTGTGATAATAGAGTATTATCGTTTTAGCAAATGTTTGCCGTACGTCAAGAAAAGAGAACTCGCAAAAGAGAGAGAACTCGTCAAGAAAAGAAAACTCGTGGATCGAGGTGGGATAGTGCTGCACGGCCCCAACCAAGAATCCCATATGATATAATGCTGTGTGCAAGCTCGTAATAGACAACTTTTAGTAACGGTTTCGACATTACGTTACGTAGAAGTTTAAATGGATGAATGAGTTTGCGAATTTTAGCCGCTGTGTTGTAGATATGGTAAGACCAGGTCAATCAATTGTCTAAAGTCAAGCCTAGGTATTTAATCGCGCTCACCTTGTCTAGATTAGAACAAGCACAGATAGTTGATGGACTGTCTCTACATGTGTGTAATATGAAGTTAAAATTTTACACGTTGGTTCAGTTTCGATGACAATGTATTTTTATGGTGAGCATGATCTGATTCTGCACCCAAGATTGGCTCCCGACGAGGGGACTCCTCAGCGGTCTACAGCGCAGAAACGAAATTTTGTATACGTATTCAATTATATTAGGCCGTTCTAAGTTCCACTGTGACATAGCTGCTGTACCCAGAGCTAGCTCGGGGCAGAGCATTTTAATAAAAGCTTGATTTTAAAAATGTGTTTTTACAATTAATTTATTATTATAAATTTTATTAATTAATGCTTTTACATTTTGAAAAATTAATCACACTATAAGAAATGGAATTATACCATATAATCATGAAATGGAATTATACCATATAATACCATATAATCATGCAAAATCAATTTGACTATACAAAGAGTAGATATTTCTACCAATTGATTTATTCCAAAAAAAACAAAACCTGTCTAGCCTAACCACCGAAAAGGAGAAAGTATCTGAACAAGAAAATCATCAGTATTATTATCATTATTGCACTGAAAAAAAAGTTGTTAAATATTTTAAAAGCTATCTCGTTAACTCAACACGGTTTTAATACGAATAACTAAAATATATAATTGAAATGAAAATGAAATGAAATGAAAATCTCTTTATTGCACAATAAAATAAGGTACAATGGCGGACTTATTGCTACACTACAGCAATATCTTCCAGTCAACCAACTTGACAAATTGAATGTGATAAACGAAAATCCGAGTTACCTATGCGTTTATAGTAAAAGCATATCTGTTTGAATTAGCTAGAATTTAGTTTAAGTAAATCACGAAGAAAATTTAAGAAAGATTCAAAAATATTAAACTATATAATTGTTAAATAAGCTAAAATATGTTTTTCTTAACGTGTCTGTTTAATTGTATTTATCCATTTTTTTAAAAAATAACTATCTCGTTCGGTATTAAAATAGCTAGACGGGATATGAGAAAGCTTGCTATGATGTTTTTTGAACTAGCCAGTTCGATGGGTGTTAATTTAATCATGATCATAACAGCCTGCTTCTCCCAACATCTTGTTATTACAACTGCGTCGGAAAGTGGGGTACCTATACAAATAATTTCCATTGTTAAACGTGAAGCAGCTTGTTATTACAAGGCCGTGGACTTAATCGTGTTATTGTTTAAGTTTTCTCAGGGCGCCCGCTTTCAAATTGCTCGACGACCTAGGAAGACTTTTGCTTTGTAGCAACTTAGTGTATAATAATGGGTATTATACGCTTCCCATTTTGTAGTCGTCCTATTTTACTGAATATCATGATCCCCACTATAGTGCTGTCGTCTGCAACGGGCGAAGCCGACACCTCAAGCGATATATATATCGTTCGACTTAGGGACGCTCCGCCTACATACCCTTAAGAAGCCGACGCCTTATCGCGAGGCACTGGAAAGTAAAACCAGCGGACCAACCTCACGCACTGACTACCGGATTTGACCGAATTTCTCTGTTCCTCGGTTTGGTCATGGCTCGGTAATGCGCATGATATTATCAATTCATGATAGTATCTAATAGTACACAAGTTGTTGAAATAGAAGCATCGAGATCAATACTGAAAATATTTCTGGGGTTCCACCGGGCTTCATTATTGGGCCTTTGTCTTTTCTTTATTAATGACATTCAAAATTCGTTACCCAAAATGTTAATACAATTCTATATGCTGATGACACCAGCTTTTTCATTCAGCATTTTAAATGCCAAATTAATGGAAAGAATTATTGATTAGTTAATACAGCATTGAAATGAACCTTACATTTCAAAATATGCAGTATTTACAAGTTATTATAGATTTTTCAGTTTTATAAGCAAAATTACTAATTACAGATAATTAAGAAGACTTTTTCAACTAGTGGCAAAAACGGGTATGTTCACCATTTTACACGGAGATTTTGGTTAAAAATCAGGTTTGCAATCCGTGGATCGAAAACTAGGAAATTACATTTTAAGGCATCGGCACTATGCAACTGCACCATGCCAATTGTGAAATAATCCACTTATCACAAGTCATTTCAATGGCATTCACCTTTATTGTACAAAACAATCAACAAAGATAAACACATTTGTATTCTTTAACCAACGATAGTAAAATTATTATATTGTTTGCGTTTGATCGATCGATATTACTGGGCTACACATAGATAAGCTGGCCGTCTATTAAGGCATGAAAAACTAGTCATTTATTTTTTTTTAAATTTATTTATTGAGATATTTATGATTAGGTATACACTGTATTGATCATGTAGCGGGGAGCTAACGGGCCCATGATGAGGTGGCCACGATGACCCATGTGTTCAGGGTCGGTCACACTCACGGGTCAACACCCATCCGATGGCCTTCACGCATGGGGTGCGAACCTGGGTAGGACACTGGGTCAACCAGTCTCCCCTGGGAATCAAACCTCTGGCGCTCCTGGACGGTCTGCGCACCGAGCGGCGCAAGCCAATCGATTGTGCTCTCCGACTAACAGTCGGGGGAGTCTGGGAACTGTATTGTTTCCTATAGAGCGGGGGTGGTTGCCTACCTTACGGCGACTGCTCTTGAAATGACCATTGGCCATCCGATCCCGGTTCAGAGTCGGGCAAAAGACGCCTTAGTCCGCGATAGATTCGGTGCACACCGTTTCACCGCTTCGTAAGGGAGAGGACCGCACAAGCGACCTCGAACTCGGAACCAATCGAGAGACCGGAGAAATCTGGTCACAATTGGAAGCAAGGGCGCGAGTGTCGGCCCGCCAGGTAACATACTGGCTATCTCGCGGTAAAGGCGTTGGCTTCTTGCGGGTTGTGGCGTAGCTAGACGTCGGATTTGTTATGTCCAAAGTCTTCTACGCTCACTGCACGGTCGATAGAACGAAGAATCGTTAAAACGTCCTGCGGTGACGGGTTCGCCCGTTGTGGTTGACATCTCAATATGATCATGTAACGTTTTCTTCTTATAATAATTATATAAATTAATTATTAATTACTATAGGGAGGTTTAACACATCTTACATCACCTTTCCTGCCAATAGCACATATAACTAGGCGATAATTTGGCCCGTCTCTAGATGTGCATATTTTTATGCAATTTTAAGAAATGAAATGTTTTTTTAGCAATAAATTTTTTGGACCCACCACCTGTATATACACATAAATAAACCAATTTTATAAAATATATAGCAATGTAATAAATAAATAGGTACTTTTATAGTTCAAATTTAATACAATTTAATTAAGAATCATACAAAAAGTCTAAGAAGAGTCATAGAAGAAGCCTAAGCATTTTAATTGTTATGTGTAAGCTGACTGTCAGCCGTCAGTTATGTCTTGTAGCACGAAATCCTAACAGTTGCATAATAGCATCGTTTATATTTTATATGCACTCCCACAATACACGCAGACGTGATGATGTTATCCTGCCTAAAGTACGCCTTACGCAGACACAAAAGTCCTTTAGATATTTGAGCTATAAGCTCTTTAACCAGCTACCACTCTCCACAAGAAAGATGGAAACAAAGGCGTTTGAAAGATTTATTAAACAAAAGCTGCAATGCATACATGCTTTCTATAAGCTGGGTGATTTTTTTGAGCATGCCAATTCTTTCAAATGGGAATGTCATTAATATGTAACTTTCAGGTCCCTCATTTTAGTTTTTATTGTTTAATAATAATATTATGAATTTAATATTTAATATGTAGATTACAATGTTTAACGCAACATACCTGACTATATATGTACATACGTTGTTTTTTTCAATTTTGTTTTGATACTTTCTATTGTATGATTATTTATTGTATAGAGTGCCTAAGATGATTAATAATCTTATAATTATTAACTATTTTATATGTATACTCATGTACATAGATTCAGCTCTATTTTTTTTATTTTATTTGTCTGCCGTGTAAAGCCGACTTTAGTCAACGCTATTGTAAAATTAATATTTCTGCTTTAATAGTTTTAAATCTACATATATTAATATATTACTAGCAACTGACGAATTCTAATATTCGATAATTAGTTTTAATTGATAATTCATGCTTTTATTGTATATTCTGAATGAATAAATTGAATAATGAATACTGAATACTGAATTGGATATACGCATAATAATATCGTTCTTTCTGGACTAATGGCAAACGATATACGCATAATAGTATTGTTTTTTCTAGACTAATAGCAAACGACTCATAACATTTTCCTTACAGTGACGCCATTAATAAAATAGTTTTGACGTGACAATATGTTGACATCCAGTGCGGTGGTATTACTGGCATATCATAGCGTAGAATTGTGTCATGCCTAACCGAATTATTTACTGTACGTGTATTTCTGATATAATCGAGACTTAGCATATATGTATCCTATAATACAATTAGTTTAGCATTTTGCGTTTCCCCGTTGCGATTGCTGGAAGTTTCTGTATCAGTGTAAATACAGAAAACTGAGGACTAGATGTCAGTAGCCACACTACACCATTTTTACGATTTTGAAATATTAGGTAACATTAAACGTAAATGTAAAGGGTGTGGGTAAAATAAGGAAATTAATAATAGGTATACACGGTGTTTCATCAGTAACTTACTCACATTGTACCTGGTCCTGGTGTCCACGATATAGTTGTTCTTGGCGAGACTTCCATTCGAGGATGGTCCTCTTGCAGCCGTTGGCATTGCAGTTCCTGGCGGCAACTTGAGCGAGCCCACTGAACCTTGCAGAAGGTCCGGCTTCTCCACTTCTGGTCCTCCGAACTCCTGAAGTTGCTGGAGCCAACAGCACAACATAGCCTCGATGCCTTCGTCCACCTGTGAATGTTGGACGTATAGACAACTTGAATATCTCGAAGACTAAAGCAAGTAGATTACATGTAATATTTAAAAATACTCCTAAACTTTAGAATAACATTATAACTTGTTGAAATCTTTCGCATAAATTTCCTACCCCTTTACCTTTCCATTTTCCTCCCTTATAAACCATTGCGTCCTTAAAGGATTTAGTTTTTTGTATGGCACATTCTGTCCCCACAAATGGTTATTTTTGTACTCATTATAAACTCATTATACAGGTTTAGTTAGTAACTATCCGCTAACAATATTCTCAAATCAGTACAGATTAGCTCTGCAATATTACCTGTGGGAAATGAGCTGGCCTTTTATTGTGAATAAAGTATTTATTATTATTTTTATTTTACTAGGTCATTTAAGTTCTTGTCTATGATTATACTGACTCAATCCATTCTCCTAAGAGTAAATGACGTTAAAGATTTAGACGTGAAATTTATTTAATGGTCGTCCAACTTTCCGAAGTCACTTCTCTAAATTAATCTCGAGATATCTCAAGCTACTGGATTTGGTACTTAGTAACTTGAAAAACTTTTAGGATCCTACTATTCTCCAACCCCTTTACGATACCATTGTTCGAATACCTTGGAAATATTCCTTTATGTATTCTATTTATGATATTGTTAATGTATATTAAATAACTAACATACATATATATATATAATAACTAATATATATTGAATAATATACAAGATGAGTTCTAATTTCCCGGCATACTTGAAGGGAATGAATCAGTATGAGCATGTAAGCAACTCTTGACACAAAATTATAAAAAAACGCAAATTCTCAAAAATAAATATTTTTATTTTAAAATTTTAAAGATTTTTTTTATTGTATAAATAGCGTTCAGCATGATGTGCTGACTATCAGTAGGTAAAATATCGCTAACATTCTTTATAAGCAGTATTTTACCTACCGCTAGAAGGCGCAACGCGTTCAAAACCCTTGCCAAACTATTATTTAACAGTCAAGGACTTGTTGACTTGACTACAATGTTTTCTCCAGTTTTTTTATTAAAAGTTGCTTACTTGCTCGTACTCAGTGGCGGATTTGCCCTAAGTCCCAGTAGGCCCGGGCCTAGGGCGGCCAGATATTAGGGGCGGCCAATCTTGGCAAAAATGGCAAAAAAATCACTCCTGATAACAAGAAATAACTCAAAGTACCTAAATATCGAAAGGCTCACGTACATTGCGTACATATAAAATGTACTTATAAGTTATTTCGTACATATAAGTGATTTAAGATTTATTACTAACCTGACGAAACTAAGCGCGTTAGAAGTCGAAGAAAAATCCAAAGCATTGCAAATGGTTTATTCTACTGACTTAGAAGACAATTTTTCAGAAGAATGCATCCATTTTCGCGCTCACTGCAGAATAAAAAATGAAGATCTGAACAGTGCTCTCAGTGCTGTCAGTTTGTTGAAATGGTTACGAACTGAAGGTATTCAAACCATTTACTCAAACGTAGATATTGCTCCACGTATGTGTGTGTGTACTCCCGCCAGTAACTGTTCTGGAGAACGATCGTTTTCTTGTTTGCGATGAGTTAAAAATTATTTACGCACAACAATGACGGAGCAAAGGTTAAACGATCTTGCTTTGCTTAACATAGAAGCTATTTTTTAAGGAAATTGGATTGCGATGGTTTAATTAATGATTTTGCTGCGCTTAATGCAGACGAGTTTTGTAACACATTGTAAAACATTTATTATATCTTGTATGAGAATAACCTTTAGTTATTTAAATAAATAAAACCTAGCCCCGTTTGAAATGTTTTATTTAGATGTGCAATTATCCCAGAATCCTCGAAAAAATACAAACTGGCAGCTATTATACTTAACTGATGTTGAATCGATTACGATAAAAGTTGGAAAAAAGTTATATTCATTATGTAGTCTATATGATGGGTGCTGAGAAACTGGTACCTGATACATGGCATGGGGCCTAGGGCGGCCAAGACTGCAAATCCGCCACTGCTCGTACTGTAACACACCCTTAAAGAATGCCGGCTAATTTAAACTCACGTTATATATTAACTAATATATTACACATTAATATATACTAGTAGAAATATCAGCCTATATATAAATGCGCTAGATGGCACTAACAATAATGAATATTACTTATCACAATTAAATATAGCTTATAGCATTAATCGATAATGTAGCTTTCTATTAGTGAAAGAATTTTCAAATCGGATAAGTAGTTTTGGAGATTACTCCCAACATACAAACTTACAAACTTACACACATTACCTCTTTATAATATTAGTATAGAAATATAGATGGCCAAATAAATGGCATCATGTTGCTAAAACCTATTATCACGTCGAGCAATAGCCTAGGCAAAAAGCTCACTTTCAGTTAAAATAAAGCGTTTTATTATAATAATTATAATTATACTAATTTTGGTTGCATTTGAGATTATAAATGACCTTATAATAATGTATTCCGAGTATATTTATTTTTATTTCTCTTTATTTTAGTTTTAAGACTATTCTGTTTGTCATTATCTGTTTATTCCAATATGTACCGTTGAATGCCGATTATATAATGGGATTATGTTTTATTTATTACGATATATTTGTTTTTTTTTCTGAGGACTTCATTTTAGGGCAATTTAGTTTTATTAGCATATTACTAAAACTTTTAGATAATTTATTGTAATATTAGAGTCCTGTCCACCCTAGAACGGGCTAGTCCCATTTGGGTGACAGAATCAAATAAGCAAAAGGTTAAGGTTTTGTCATTCGGTTCCTGTTACTATTGTAAGCAAAATCAATTTTTTATATTAATTAATTCATAAATAAATCTCCGGTGTCAGGTGGTTATTTAATAGATGGCGAAAGGTCAGGTAGGTAATTAAATCGATGAAACGGAAACCCCTAAAATAACCCCCACTGAGCGATGACAATAAATTGGACTGGATCGATGAAGGCCTCCACCGTTAGAAGTTGATTAATTAATATTCTGTGACGGTTTATCTAATAAGCGACCTAAAGTAGATATTAATAATTCAATCCGTATACGTTCTTAGTTTTGAAAAAGTAGGTAGTATTCTTTCAAAGATGTAATATATTTATAGAAATAAAGTTTTCTCTAAACTAAAACTATATTTGCGAATATTGCAAAAATATCAAATTCAAAAAACTACTGAAAAACATAGGCTTTCCTTATCGAAACAATGCTGGTCAACCTTAATTAATTTAATAATAATAATAATAATAAATTAAAATTTATAAAACATTGATTTTATGTTATTTTTTATCTATTTTAGAGACATTACAGGTTTTAATTATACTTTTTAGCAATGCGAATTTTTCTTTTTTTTAAATGATTATTTTATTAATATATAACATAAAATCAATCAAAGAAAATTTCGCATTAATAAAGGCAATAAAAATTATTTTACTTGATTTGAATAAGTTTGGTCGAATAACTAACTGGTTCGGTTCAGTCATTTACTTTCATTTCATCTCATCGATGATAATTATTCATGACTTGTAAAAATTCATGCTCTTCTGCTCGCAATTTAGCTCCTATATATTCAACTTTGAATTTTCCGAATAGGTGTTTATTTGCCGACTTTTTTGCCAGTTTACATAATAGATATCCCTTTTTCATAAATTAGAAAGCACATTTTTATCGTGTATGTTTAACCTTAAAACCTGAATTAATATCGACTTAGTAGTTTTAAATGTATTAGCAGTAATATAAATAGAAAGACACACATACATCCAAACTCGGTCTTTAATAATATTGTTATAAATAAAATCTTACCCTCCTGCTATCAGCAACTTGCGGAAATACAAAGTCCGATTGATTTAAAAGCACCCTGTTTGGTCCCTTGGAGAGCCGTTTTCGTAACAAGATATTCCTGGAAAAAATAATAAAATATTAGTCATTTTAATTAAGAAATCATAGCTTTCTCGAGCATTTATAAATTTAACATCAATGTATAGTAAGTAGGTAATATTGTAATAATTGTAACTATAGTAATGCCATAACCCTGTTCCACACAACATCAAATCAATTCAAAAACCAGGATGCAAACAGACATCAAAGCACAGGCTCAAAAATAAATGTTATTACAGCGTGATTGACTTTTTAAACGCTAATGACAAATAAATACTATAACATATTCTTATTGTTATCAGACTTATTACATTTTAAAAATTTATATTTCAGTCATTTCAGCTCTAAATTTGGAAAACCGTAGATAGCCTAATAATTCCATGATAACATTTTAATTTAAACACAAATTGTCATTTTACTAAATATATACCTAGTAATGGAAATTTACTATAATAATTTCCAGATAATAGTTTTGATTATAATTGTTATCCTTGTTAATACGTCTGAGCCTTAATACTTTTCGGATTTGTTTTCCTTCAACTTTCGAAGCGAAAATATATTCAATTCGTCTCGGAACAGTTGCGGCCCCGTACATTTGCGGCCCCGATACATTTCTCTTAATTTTTCGAATAATGATAAATTTAAAGTGAGACATTTGCGGCCTGCTAATACGCAGGTATCCCATTATAAAAATGTTATATAATCCCAGCAATGGCTAAATGGTATTAGCAGGTATCTCATTATATATCCCATTTTTTTTAATAGGGTCAGGGCCGCAAATGTCTGACTTTAATTTTATTATTATTCGAAAAATTAAGAGAATTTGCGGCCCCGATACATTCCGCAAATGTATCGGGGCCGCAAATGTGCGGGGCCGCAATTGTCCCGGATTCATTCAATTATAGTCAAACAAATATTGTACACCTTACAGGTAATCTGGATAGCAAATAAAATTCTGTACGACCTACTTACAGTTCACAATAAAGAAATTATTATTATTATTATTATAGTAATTTGAACTTCATGCATAAATCTTGTTATGTGTTAAAATTCGTTATGACAAGCCTTAATTAATACGACATGGGAGCTATTCGTTATTAATTATAAAATGTTAATTAGGCGAACTATAAAATATATAATTAGGCAAACTACAAAATATATAATTTTATTGGTAATTACTATCATAAAATCTGGTACCAAAAACATACAGCATATAAAAAAGGTTTTTTTTTAATTTATTTTATTTATTTGTTACAACTTGGTAAAGAGTTAACAATGAAATCGTACAGATATGATTTGTAACTATTTATATAAGCAATAAGAAAATGAACACTACCCATACGATCATTCTAGACGAATGCCCAACTAGACCGAACAGCCTGTATCTGGGCATACGAAATATATAGCCTTTGTTTTTGAGTAGTACTGACGTTTGAGTAATACTGACTAATAGACTACTTTCAATACTAACACTAAGATTATCTCAAAGGCCTTTGATCGTGTCAATCATGTTGAGTTAATAGCTCGTCTGTCGTCTATGGGCATACATGGAGATCTGTTAAGGTGGATAGCATCCTACGTATTCAAGCGAAGGCAGGCCGTTGTCGTTGGTGGATTTAGATCTAGTTTCTTTGGCATTGAGTCTGGTGTTCTACAGGGATCCCATTTAGGGCCTTTGCTTTTTAATGTTTATATTAACGACATCGGTACTTGCTTTAATCACTGCGACTATCTCCTTTAGGCAGATGATTTGAAAATCTTCATGGGAGTGAAGAACCATGGCGACTGTCAACTGATCCAGGAAGATCTGAATCGTTTCACTCGTTTTTGTGAACAGCGTAAACTTTCTATGTAGCTAAGTGCCATAAAATCTCATTTTCGCGAAATGTCAATATTATTAACTTTAAATATACGATTGGCAATGATGAAATTCTGGAAGTAGATCGAGTGCGTGATCTAGGAGTCATCTTAGATCGCAAGCTTTTAATGGATAAGCACATTGATTCAGTCGTCAACACCCTCGGCACCCTCGGTTTTATTATGAGAGTTTGTAGACCTCTTAAAAACACTCATTCTTTGACAACGGTTTATGTTGCATACGTACGCAGCCTGCTTGAATTTGCTTCTAATATTTGGTCTCCACAGTATGCTACATACAAGCTGAGGATTGAGCGTATTCAAAAACGATTTATACGTCATCTAAATTACCGCTTATTTTCCAACGACTTGTCGTACGCTGAAGGTCTGCAACGCTATGGTTTAGAGACATTAGAGGACCGGCGAGTAGTATCAGATATGTCGTTTCTACATAAAATTGTTCATACTGGGTTGGACAGTTCATACCTCCTGAGTAGGGTGAGCATACGAGCGCCTTCCCGACTCGCACGTGCTCACTCAACTTTTTACGTACAAAGGTTCAACATTAACTATGGTTCCAATTCGTTATTGCCCCGCGTTATGCATGCATACAATGTATGCTTTAACGATATTGACATATTTAACCATCAGAATAGTCGATCCTTTGTTAAGGAGGTACGTGAAAAGCTGATTATCAGATCGGATTGAATTAGCATGCACAAGCACTCACAAGCACATTCGCACTACAGATACACACACCCACACACACATACATACACGCACACACACATACAAACACACACATACACACACCCACACATACACGCTCTCCATCACACAAACACACACTAACATCCATACACTCGCACATAGCGATTTTAACTGTTACTTTTAAATTCTTTTTGGTTTTCTTTATATTGTATTGTTTACCATATTTTGTAATCCTTATATAGCAAATAATTTAAAACATCATTGGCTTTGTTACTGGTATATATATTATGCTTATACGTATTTTTTTATGCTGTATGTTTTTAAAAAAAAAAAAAAAAAAATAAAATAATATACAGTAAATTAAATTTAGGCGAATCTATAGGGAAGGAGGGGGAGAGGCAATGTGGGATAGCTGAGCATAGCGGGGAATGTCTCATGCGGCTCGAACGAAACGCCGTGCAGAGTGGAAAATGGCTCGCTTTGATTGGTCATCAGTCGGCGCGTGATCTTCACTAGCGATCCACGACAGCCGTTTATATGATATAAACAAAAGCTTTACTATCAGTCTTTTCATTGAAAAAAAAAACACTCAAAATTAAAGAGCAATTGTTTCTCAAACCTTATTATGTATTGTGTTGGTTCAAAAATCGTTTTGTAGCAGTTGCCTTCTGGACTTCTTAAATAAAAGTACAAGATTGTGTGTGATAAAGGTAAGATGGCGTCAATTTATGTTTGGTTTTGGGAGTACCGCTAAGTAGTACCATATTACCCCCATATATGGGCCATAGCGGGTAAATGCCATTTCACATTTCAAAGTAAATGCCATTTCACTTCTCAAAGTTTTCTTATCGTAATCGAGAAAAATATATCAATAGTCATTCGCAATGCGTTAAACCATGATATTGAGTTAAAATGTGTAGCTTAATCATAATATTTTATCTTATAGGTATGTTTGACTTTTAAGTACCCCACTATGCCCCTTCCTCCCCTATCGTAGCTGGCTTGTAATTATAGGAAATCCTAAAATTAATCCTGGGTATTTTTAAAAAGCCTGATATCACCGATATCATTGATATAATAATTAAAACATGGCTGAACCATTAAGAATATGTTCTTATAGGCCCAAAATAAAATTTATAAACTCTTTATCCAACAATATGTTAGTTTTA
The DNA here is from genome assembly GCA_944548615.1 of Micropterix aruncella. Lineage (NCBI taxonomy): Eukaryota > Metazoa > Arthropoda > Insecta > Lepidoptera > Micropterigidae > Micropterix > Micropterix aruncella. The sequence goes on from OX155968.1 coordinate 10,392,962, forward strand.
CACGATGGCCGATTTGTATATTGAGAGACAGCCACCATGTTGTTGAAGGAGTTGGCGAGTAGTTAAAACGCATAATGCTAACTAACTAAATAATATACATAAAAATATTGTTTCTGATTACTTATTAAAAATCAGATAATAAACAAAAATTAGGTAAAAGAAACAAAATAACACAGATAAAATTAAATATATGGGAGGTGAAAGGGTTTAGGTTGAGTGGGAGAAGATTGCTGTAAATAGAGAGCGATTAGATGCCTCTGATAATTTTGAGGGAGCTGGTTCCATAATCGAGCTGCATGTACAGGAAAAGATTAAGAGTAAATGAAAGCCTCGTGACTTGAGATGTTAACGATGATATTGACTTTTACCTCTGAATATGTTTCAAATTGTTTTATATATGCTAAATCTAATATAAACGACCAAGGGGTTAACGGGAATATGCACTCCCACAATACACGCAGAAGTGGTGCTGTTGTCCTGCCTAAAGTACGCCTTACGCAAATACAAAAGTACTTTGGATATTTGAGCTCCTAGCTCTTTAACCAGCTACCACTCTCCACAAGAAATATGAAAACAAAGGCGTTTGAAAGGTTTATTAAACAAATGCTGCAATGCTTTCGGTAAGCTGGGTGATTTTTTTTGAGTATGCCAATTCTTTTAAATGGGATTAACAGTAATATGTAACTTTCTGCTACATCATTTTCGTTTTATTATTTAATTTTATAAAAAACAAACAACCTCATTTGTCAACAACAACAACAAAAATGATAATAATTGAATTTAATATTTACTATGTATGTATATTACAATGTTTAACGCAACATACCTGACCATCTACATACGTTGTTTTTTTCCTTTTGTTTTGATACTTTCTATTGTGAAATTTATTTTTGTATAGAGTGCCTAAGATGACTATTAATATTTTTATAATATTTATTTATTTTATATAAATACCCATGTACATGGAATCAGTTCTGTTTTCTTTTTCTGTCGTGTAAAGCCGACCTTAGTAAACGCCACTGTCAAATTAATATATCTGCTTGATTAGTTTTATATTTATATCAATATTACTAGCCACTGACGAATTTTAATATGCGATAACTAACTTTAATTAATTATTCATGCTTTTATTGTATTTTCTGAATGAATAAATTAAATACTGAAAATACTGAATGATAATCTAACTTAATGAATGTAGGAAACCTAGGCACTTACTAGTCAAAATGGGTGAAGGCTGGTTTGCATTGAGTCAGTTACAGGTGTCAGTGCTGGCGACGAAAACTGACTTACATTGTTTACATGATATGTAGAGTCAATCAATCGTGGTTATTATAGTCAGTGGGGAAAAATGTGTTCTCGAAAACGGCAGAATTATTCGTTGTGAAATATTCGTTGAGAAAGAAAGAATGAAGTATTAGTTAAGAAAATGTTATTTCTTCAGTTAGAAGGTTAACGGCAGTGTTAGAAGAAATGGTGTCGAAAAGGAACGTCATTTTCGCTAGTTAACATATTCGACACGACGCGCGACGCGACGTCACCCTACGACACAGTGCCAACGACTGACTAACTACAGATTTCGGCATTGAGACAAGGTCAGAACCGCTGACGAGGGTGGCAGGAGGAGCGGACTGACTTCAAATTATATACATAGCAAGAATACAGAAGTCAGCACCGATACGGTCTTAAAATCAATTTACACTAGGGCACTACCGGGTCGGCACTGACTTGTCTGTAATAAAACTGGTCTGTCGGTGGTAGAAAATGGCTATTTTCCAATATGGTTCGTTTCTTGGTCAGCCCCGGACTGCTAGTCGATTATACATAATTCGCACACTGAAAACAATAGTGACACTAAACGAAATTTGGCGGTATTGAGTTACAGCGACATCTGAAATCTACAGGAAAAACTAAGTCATCTCTAAAGACCCGTTTTTTAATAGTTCACTTTAATATTGCTAGATGCCCCATTGTGTCGCTTCATTGGGAGCTAATGGGCCCATGATGAGGTGGCCACGATGATCCATGTGTTCAGGGTCGGTCACACTCACGGCTCAACACACATCCGATGGCCTCCACGCATGGGGTGCGAGCCTGGGTAGGACACTGGGTCAACCAGTCTCCCCTGGGAATCAAACCTCTGGCGCTCCTGGACGGTCTGCGCACCGAGCGGCGCAAGCCAATCGACTGTGCTCTCCGACTAACAATCGGGGGAGTCTGGGAACTGTATTGTTTCCTATAGAGCGGGGGTGGTTGTCTACCTTACGGCGACTGCTCTTGAAATGGTCATTGGCCATCCGATCCCGATTCAGAGTCGGGCAAAGGACGCCTTGGTCCGCGATAGATTCGGTTCACACCGTTTCACCGCTTCGTAAGGGAGAGGACCGCGCAAGCGACCTCGAACTCGGAACCAAGCGAGAGACCGGAGAAATCTGGTCACAATTGAAAGCAAGGGCGCGAGAGTCGGCCCGCCAGGTAACTCTGGCTATCTCGCGGTAAGGCGTTGGCTTCTTGCGGGTTGTGACGTAGCTGGACGTTGGATTTGTTCTGTCCAAAGTCTTCTACGTTCACTGCAGGGCGATAGAACGAGAAAATCGTTAAAACGTCCTGTGGTGACGGGCTCGCCCGTTGTAGTTGACACCGCAAGTTGTGTCGCTTCATACTTTTAGGTTTTGTGCTTGATTGTTAAATAAAAACCGTCACTAAGCCAGTTCGCGTCCGGTTGTCAGCGACAACTCTTTATTGGGTAAGTGAAAATGTGTCATATTTTATTTAGTATCAGTTATATCGTAACTTTTCATGACGTAATTATAAATAATTGAAAGAAAATTGTTTTATAAAAATTGAATGAAAATTTACGTTTTTGCCATAATAGTTATAATATACGACACTAAGAAAATAAATTCTTGACAATTAAAAAACAAACGTGGCACTATACTGAACTTTTTTTAAACTTAAAGGCACTAAACAAAAATATATTTGACAATGTGAGAACTAATGGGGCACTATGCTGAACTTTTCTTTAAAAATTAATGTTTTGCCATACCTACCTGTTAATCTAATAAGAATCCAACAGATTCTGTTACAATAATACCTGAAGTACTATTTAAAACAACAACAGCAGATCTATTCTAATTCATAAACGAGTTATTGGAGTCATCAAAATGTCAAAAACTTTAAATGGCCATACTGAAAAACTGGGTTTTTCTTTTAGTGCCACTATTGTTTTCAACGTGCGATAAGATTAAATGTATGTCGGTTTTTTGTGTCTTTTGTATAACAGATATTGCAACCAAAATTAAAAATGTGGTTTCAACCCTGCGACGCATCTGTACGGATTTAAAGTCTCTAAGCAATATTTCGAGATTGACGTATGACTAACGCGCCCCCTGTTGTACCATTTTTAACCACAATCTTTTCAACTCTTGCCATTACGAAATGGTGCCTGCATGTCAAATTTCAGCTCAATCGGACAAAGCGTTTGGTCTTGTCACAATAATTTCCTTGCCAGGAATGTAAAAAAAATGACGTCAATGAGAAAGATATTAAAAGTTTTTTTTAAATTATCGCAACATATATTGTCATATAATTTTAATTACTTTGTATGGGTATTTCAGATTGGTTTTTCAAATGGCGGTTCTTCAAAATTTTTGAACTTCATAGCATTTTAAATACAAGTGGCAAATAAGAAGAACTAGTATTTTAAGATATAGGTTGAAAGGTCTCTTTGTCCCAAAATTGTCTCTTGGTCCCTTACTATTTGGGTTTCGTATAATTTACCGAATGTAATCCCAGCTCTCCTCAGCGAAACAATACTGAAAAAGCTTGATCTGCGAATTTCCGCCAAAAGCACACAAATCGGCTTCGGCGAGATTGAAAATATAATTTAAAACAACATGAATAATGCGAAGTTAGCGACTGCCAGCTGAACCGGGGCCTGAAGCCATTTATCACGTTCGCCTCCAAAAGTTTTCAATTACAAATTGAATTTTCGAAAACAAACAAATTTTACTGAATTTCCAGAAACGCTGCTAAACCATCGTGTTATTTTCAAATGTCAAAGGTGTGAGTGCCAGTAAAATGTCAAAGGTGTGATGGACGTTTTCTAAAATTATGGAAGTCCACATCATGGAAAAAAAAACAGATTTATTATTTTACCGGCCTACCAAATGATGATGAGGTAAAGTACTTAATTGAATACTCAACTTTAACCCTTAATTAGTCACACAAAGAAAATAACACAACTGGTCGCACGGGGTCTCAGATGACCCCAAATTGTAGGAATTATTTTTTAATGTATACTAAATAAACATATGAATAAAAACTGCTTTATTTCAAATAATATATTTTCGAGAAACGACATGACTTAATATTTAATTTGACAAAATACAAATTATATTAAAATAATTACCAAAAAGTTAACATTATGTGCTTATGGTTGATATAAAAGTTAAAAAAATGTAATATTTTTAGAAACTCTCCGTATCACTGTCGCTGTTGACAATATCTATCAGAGTGACCATTGCAAACAAATTTTCGCATTTTTTGCATTTCGTTGCCATTTTCCGATCGCTTTTTTTAAATATTTGTTGTATTAGTAGCATGGGGTCACCGTTTAAGAGAGCAGCGACGCGTCCTTCCGCTCCCGTCACTTGATCGCTACTAAAATGCAAACTTTGTCTCGATTTAAGGGGCGAACACACTATCGGACGCGTCCGTCAACCGCGGCTTATGGGCGCGATCTGTGTAATGAATTTCTTTTGAGCCGTGCTCATTATCGGACGTCAGCCGCGGCCGCGACCTCGAGCCTTCGGACGTCCGATAGAGATCTGGCAAGCCACGTCCCAAATGACTGTGCATACTGTCCATAAGCCGCGGCAGCGGACGCGTCCGATAGTGTGTTCGCCTCTTCACGAAGAGCGGCTAATTAAGGCTTAATCGAAACTCACTGAACACGCTACTTTTCTTGTGATTATGACGGATATATAAATTTTAACCCCCCCCCCCCCCCCTTTTGAGACGTTTAAGACCATTTCCAGTCCGAAATATTTCTGTGTCTATGTGTCTGGCTGTGTGTATTCCACCACCGCCACTTTCCGCGCAGCCATTGCATCACGAGAAATCAGAGCTCTTGCGGGATTTTAAGTATGGTAGGGTTAAAAAAACATTTTCACTTCAATAACACATTATGTTATGATAAAGAATTTTAATATAGCCAGGGGATTTCTCACTTTCCTTTCTCGTCTCACTGTACGCCACGCATATCGGCTCGTAAATTTGTATTCGAGATGACTAGGCAGCGTTGAAGTTTGGGTCGGGTTGGGCCACTTACAACATGATCCATCAACTTGTTAGCGATTTGCTGCCCGATTCGACATCGCACCTTGTCATCGGTGATTTATGTATCTGTGGTGGCTCTTACTTCGCCCACTCAATCTCAACTTGCCAAATTGTTCTGAAGTGATGACGGATATCGTCCGTTTAGGCAAGGTTGTCGCTTAGTCAAAACAAACTATTTCATATTACAATCGAAGACTATCGCGTTTGTGTGATATTATAACTAGGATAAAATCGAATTTACCGCGTGAACCACTTATGTATCGCATGGTCAAAAGATCTCTCTACATTTAGCAGTCTTTGAGAAAGTGATATTTGCCCAAATATATCCTGCAGTTCTCCTCGAAAGATTTCGACCTTTTTGACAATACGATCCTTATGCAAAAAGTCAGCGATATGGGTATTAAAGGTAACTTGTTATCATGGGTTCTTTTCGTCTTCTTTAAGAAATCGACACCAAGCTTCTGTCGTTGGAGGTTTTAAATCTACATTAAAAAACCCCAAAAGCACCTTCTGGCGTGTCAAAATGTTCTCCTGTTGGTCATTTTCTCCTTTCTCTTGTTGGTGGGTGGGTGTATGTGTGTATGAGTGAGTGGGTGAGTTTGAGAATGAGTGGATCAGCGAATGACAAAGTGAACGAATGAGTAAGTGAGCAAGTGAGTGAGTGAGCGCGAGAGCGAATGAACGAGTGAGCGAATGAACGAGTGAGTGAGTGAACGAGCGAGTGAGTGAGTGAGTAAGTGTGTAGGTGAGTGAGTGAACGAGTGATCGAGTGAGTGAGAGAGCGAGTGAGCGATTGAGTGAGTGAGCGAGTGAGCGAGTGAGTGATCGAGTGAGTGAGCGAGTGAGTGAGTGAATTGCTATAATTATTGTAAATAATATTCTCAGCCAATAAAATAAATACTAATCTCAAGAGTCAAATGGTTCTAAAATAAATAATCGTATATCAAAGCATAACATTTAAATCTCAGTGTTAACTACCAAGGCCTAAAAGGTTCATTGACGTAGCAATTATAATAAATTTTAATCATCATTTAACAAGACATTAAATGTTCAAATAGCTGGTGCGCCTAATATCTCACCCTCTCCTACTTACCTGTTTCAATTTTAACACAATTTTATTAGGTCCACCGCTTTGTATGTATGTAGTATGTATGTAGTATTTATGTAGTATGTATGTATGTACATATGTATGTAAGTAACCTGTAATGGCATATAAGGAACCGAATTTCGACCTTTTATGACTGTTGTATCAATATCCAGGGCCTATTGGAGAGCTAATGGGCTCTGTTGGAGTTGGCTACGAAGAGCCATTTGTTCAGGGTCGGTCACACTCACGGGTTAACACCCATCCGGCGGCCTCCACGAATGAAGTGCGAGCCCGGCCTTCAGGACTCTGGCCGAGGGCTAGTTTCCCCCAGGAGTCAATCTTCTGGCGCTTCTGGACCGTTCCCGCACCGTACGGCGTCAACCAATCGATTGTGCTGCTGTTGTATTGTTCACCTTATCGCGACTGTTCTTGAAACGACCATCGGCTACCCGATTCCGGGGGTAACATCCGGGAAAAGGATGCCGTGGTCCGCGATAGAACCTCACGGGAGACAGAACGATCAAATTTTGTTAAAACTTCCTGAGGTGACGGGTTCGCCCGTTGTAGTCGACAGCTCTAGTTGTCGTATCAATATGAAACGTAGCAATTATTTGTATTTCTGATGACAATACAATAATATGGTACGCTCGAGCTGATTTGATGATGGAGGCGAAAGGTAGTCAAAGAAACTGCAAAACGGATCAAAGTATCCTAGCCGTGTTTGGGCTTGTTGGAATTGTCTTGAGATATACTCTATCCATTTACGATTTCCAGGGTCTGATGATGGAGTCGGAAGGTTGGCACTGGAATTCTATAACAGAACAATGTATCGTAGCCGTGTTTGGGCCTTTTTGGAACCGTCTTGAGATGTACTCTGGGCATGAATGGTTTCTTAGGTCTGTTGATGGAAGCGGAAGGTAGGCACTGACGCTCAGTAATGGAATAATGAATGCTTAACGTGTTTGGGCTTGTTGGTCAAAATAAATTTACTATAATCTCCTACAGAGTTGTTATCTTAACAATGTACACACTGCTCACAGCTATTCCAACATAGTGGCAAATACTTTTGGAATGCAGATTCTGGTAAAATTGCTCATAATGTCTTGTCTTGGGCCGAATCAGTCCATTCCAGTGGTATTTTCAAATTGAGGAAATAAACAAAATCACATAAATCCATGTTTATTTGTTTGTTTGTTTGAAAAGCTTCATTGCACACACATAAGAGTATAATGTGGTGGGCCTATTGCCAAGTGGCAATATCTTCCGACCATACCGCCAGGGTTATTGTGACTAAAGGTTTATGTGGGCAAATTGATTTACAAGTAATAAATTAATACACTTACATAATAGTCATCATAGTATAAAATATAAAACAGTGATTAGTGACGTATGCCAACTCGATATTGTAGGAAGGAGTGGAATATAGGGACAAGCGAAGGAGAAGGGAGGGGAGGAGGGTATTCAAGAGTCGAATAAATGTCTCTTTAGCGATTTTTTAAAGCCGCTCAGGTTTTCAAGTTGTCTTATCGGTAAAGGCACGGAATTCCAGAGTCGGCCGCCTGCACTGCGAAAGACCCAGACATGATATATGATAACTCTATTTTATATACCTACTATCATATTATATGTATGAATTTATATATAATATTAGTATATATATGTTATATAATATATATTAACAATATTAGTATATATATATGTTATATAATATATATTATAATAATATATATCTATATATGGTATACATCATATTTATATGTGTTTATATCTAATATATAAAAATAATTATTATTCCATATAACTTAGTAGATTGTCATAAATTTTAATTTAGTTTATAATTTTATTGATGTTTTTAAATTTAACTTTAAATTTTTAATTGTACTCAAGTATTAGATAAGATTTGCCCTCTCGTCTCAAAAGAATTCATCGATGTTAGTACCACCTCAACACAGGTTCATACCTAGTGAGGTGGTAAACCGTTATGTCAAAAGATGAATTTCCTTTCTAAGCTAGGTATAATATTATATACACTTATTATAAACTGTTTTTTTGTTAGAATAAGGATTTTCTTTGTAATTTGTAACTTGAATTACGGAAATAAATAAATAAAATAAATAAATAAACATGAAAGTTGATGAACGCTGAGGTATAGCCAGTAATAGATTTTCCTGAGAGCGCAATGGAAGACCATGAGATGAAAGCGGAATGAAGAGATTATACAAATAAGTAGGACAGTTTGACTGTAGTACGCGGAAGAGTGGGACGAGTATGTGAAAATCCCGACATCTTCTAATGGGAAGCCACTCTATTTGCCTGCGAAAGTTTGATATGTGATCAAACTTCTTCAGGGAATAAACATATCTAGGGAGTAGGGAGCCTGATGAACTACTGGAATGCTGTAAATGCAATATCATATACGACTAAAATCCGTATTCTAACGGGCCCTGCGCAGTTGGGCCATTATGACCAATTCATTCTAGGGTCGGCCGAACTCACGGGTTAGCATCCATCCGGTAGCCTCCTAGTAGAAGTTTGAGCCCGGGTAGGACTCCTGGGCTCCTTGTGGGATAGTTTCCTAGAGACCGTTTTCGGGCGCTCCTGGACTGTTTGCGTGCGTGCACCGTGCGGCATCAGACAATCGATTGCGCATTCCGACAAATAACCGGGGGGTCTGGAAACGGCTTTGTATCCTATAGAGCGGGGCGACTGTTAACCGCTCATGCAAATGAACGAATGACAGCCGCTCTGGAAACGACCAATTGGCCACCCGATTCTGAGTGAAGGACGGGCAAAGGACCCCATGGCTCGCGATAATTCGAACTGAATCGCCGCTTACCAGTAAAGGACGACGCAAGCGACCTCGAACCCGAGACCAGTCGGAACGCCGGAGAAATCCGGCCATAAATGGTAGCCAGAGCAAGTGGATGGCCGCTGTTTTATGTACCCGGCGCTGCGCGGATTGGAGTTGAATTCTGGCGGGTCAGTTGGCCGGGCTAGGGACAAACCACTAGATTTGTCCACCTCTCCATGTATCTACGCTCATCCCGATTATAAATCGTCTCTATGTCTCTACGCTCCACGATATAATCGAAAGAACGATAGTTGACACCTCTCCAAAGATTAAAATCCAAACGTGGTCATCGATATTGTCATTTTAACTATTTAAGGGCTAGTTGAGAGCCATCTTTGAAGCGGTTATACCAATACTCCCTTATCTTTGACATACTTATGGTGTCACTTGAATGCATGTTAGATTTTGTGAACGGGTTTCACTTGGATATCGCCAAACTTTCCTTAAAATTTGGTACAATTGGTAATAAGTCCTTATATTAAAAATTGGATGGATGCTTACACTCTTCCTCACTCATTGGCCGATTTCCAGCGACTAACGCTTTCAGATAGCGTAAAAATATCATTTAAGCATATTATGTCCCCACGCATGGAAGCACACTGCACGTGCTTTATTCAATGATAAGAAAAATATGGTTTGATATTTTTTTAAAAGACTGCATATTTTAAATAAAAATTTACCTCGCGAAGAAACTCCAAAATGCCTTTAATACACCCCTAGGTCAGGTTACATGTATTCAAAATAATACCCATTATTAAAGACTGGTGACATACTTGTTTATAAGCTTAACGAAGGAGGACTTTAAGTTATTAGTAACAAATGTTGATAAATAAAATAGCTACATAGATATTTTATTTTCCATCACAAATAATTTTATAATTTTACTAGCTGAACCGACGAAGCTCGTACCGCTCAACAGTCAATGAATGTCGTGTTACAGATTAGCTGAACTTAATTTATGATTTTATGAAAGTAAGCCAAGGATCAAACTTGGGGCCTTTGTTATTCAACCTATTTGAGCAAAGTAGTCACATCTGCACGTTGTCTAATGTTTGATGATGACGTCAAATTGTTTTTATCAACTGGAAGTGCTAAGGCCTGCGAGCTCTTCCAGCGTGATATTGATGCAGTTTATGCATGGAGCCAAGCTCGTAACCTTCACTTCAATATTAACAAATGTTCAGTGATGACATACACAAGATCGCCTGCTCATCTGATATATGATTACTCCATCGCTGGGTGTGTGCTTCCCAGAGTTACTGAAGTCAAGGACTTGGGAGTTTTTTCGATCCCAAGTTAAACTTCAAGGAACACATTAGGCAACACTATCTACAACCTCTTTCAAGCTTCTAGGGTTTGTATACGGCAATCCAAGAACTTCAATAATATTCGGGTTATGCGCACGTATTTTTGTATCCGACTGCATTTATCACAGGCATGGTTGGCTATAATTCTCTCTGTCTCAGAAGAGAATGCTGACCATGTCCAATGTTTTCAATCTAATTCTTGGTAAAACTGATAACCCTAGCTTACTAGCCAAGGTGGATCTATTCATAACAAATAATTATCTCCGTGCTCGATCGCACCATCTTTTCGCGGAGCCGTTCTCGCGCACTAACCTTACGAGGTGGAACTTGTTGGCGCGTGCTTTGCGGCCCTTAAATGAAATTCACTCGATGGCACCAGATTTCGATATTTTTACCGCCAACCCTCACTTGTTTAGATTGCAAGCTATTAATTATTTATTCTTACATGATAGCTAGTAATATAAGTGTCATTCTATTTGTATAGTTATGGTAATATGTTTATTAATTTTACTTCTCAATGCCTTGGTTTTACTGTTATGTTGATTAGAAATAAGTGAATAAACAAAAATAAATATATAAATAAATAAAAATGAATACAAAATGAATATTAAATTCACTACTTTATTAAGATAATAACACAAAAAGAAATATAAAAGTACAAAAATTAAGTATATCAATCGCGTGTCAGCAAGACATGATTGGATGAAACTATTTACATATTGTGCAGCATGGGATGCACTCTGTTTAATTCTCTTAATTGAAGCACCTTGTTATATACGACATTTTTTGTTTTTTTTTTGTATCAGGCGCAAGAACAAATAAAGCGGATGATTTGCCGACACGTGAACGGCATGTTCTATGAACGGCATGTTCATGTACAACTGACAATGAGAAAAATACGGATTTACATTTTGTATGGGAAAATGTTTATTCTTTTATTTTAATTTTTCGACAATTTTCCAATTTTCGTTTTTATTAGTTATTCTGCTATTCGGGACGGAGACAAATACCTACTACAAATCAAAACCATGAAAATTAAAATACAACCAAGAAAATTGGTCCAGCCGTTCTCGAGTTATAAATGTCCGAACAAACCCGACTTTGTTTTATATATATAATTTTATAACTATATTAATATATCTCCCAACTAAAACTTTTGTGAAATATTTATGCCTGTAATATTTGTCCTATATAGTGACCAATATTACAGCAGTTTTCTCTATATATATCAGACAGATGAACACCGCACAAAGTATCACCTCAATACAGGCTCTGCCTAGTGAGTGATGAAATCCTGTCGAAGCCGAACTGTTTAGTAAATTTCCAGGGCTCTAAAATGTGTTTGTACTAGTAACTACTTAAAGGGGATTTAATTATATGAAATAAGGGATAATTAATATGGTTGGGAAAAAAAATCAAGCATTTTAGAACTCATGTAAATACTGCTTCAAAATAAAATAATTTACCTTATTAACGAAACGACGACTACTGCAGAGAAGCATAGGAGAACACTAGCAACGATTATGCCACAAATTTGTAGTGTGGTCATAGTGATTTTCGTCTCCAAACAGAAGTCGCCTTCACAGTCCGTTTGAGAATCTTGGAATCCTTTCTCTCGATGCCATTCGTCGAAATTCGGCTGTACTTTAGTAATGTTCACACTCGAGGCAAAATCACTGATTGTCCAACTGTCTATAGCCCCCTTTATAAAAGAAGGCGCACTAATATTAGCCGTCAACAAATGTTTCCAGTGGTAAATCTTCGTTTCCTCAGAATTATTAGATACTAAAATATCCCAATCTAAATACACAAACTCAAACGTTTCCACGCTCTTGCTTTCGTTATTCACATACATTAACTCTATACCGTCTATGATATGATCGAATATATCCCCATTTGGATCACTGCCTTTGTTAATCTCTTCCGTAAACGTCTGGTCCGTTTTGTAATTAGTCAGTAGCACTATTGATTTACGCATAGTTTCACTTACATTTGCTAGAATGTCATATTTAAAACTAACACTTATGGCACTTCTTTTAGTTCTCTGTTTTGTATATGTATGCGAAACGTGACTTTTCACTAAAATCGATTTAATCTGACTGACGTCTGGATTAACTGTGGTTACATTGAATGCAGGAGCCGTGACGTCACTTATTGTTGTCTCTGAAATAAATTAAAAAAAATAATTATCGAATTGTTGGTAGCTATCGGTTGTATTTAAAATACGATTTCATGTTGCAGAGCAATGACTACGCTCAGAAATCTCCTTTGTCAAAAATGGTAACTTTACAGCAGAGACAAAAAATTGTCTACTTACTACAAAAAAATGTTTAGGACAACTATTGTTGCTACATTTAATATTCTTGAAGTTACCTGATTACAATCACACAATCGCCCTTCCCCTCTCTCTTAAATGCCCACTTAAATGTCTTAAATTTCTGTTTTATTCTCGAAAATCACTATTTTAATCCCGTAAAGCCCGCTTTTAAATATTCTTTCTCTGTCTGCGGCTGTGAATTAATTTTTAGTGAAATAGTTGGTTTGTTTGTTCTATACGACAATATCTTTCGAGCAACCCTGCAATGAAGCGTCTGTATGTAAAGTATATGTGCGTGTAACATGTGTGTATGTCTTATTATTGCATTCGATCAACATCATTAAAATGCGATTCCGTTAATTTTATTCCGTTAATTAACGAGAAAAGCAGGATCAGGCGATATTTAAAAAATATGCCATGTAACTATGATACCACCTGGCCGTGTAACTATAATATATGTTGGTTCATGAAAATATTGTTTATACGAAAAATATCGCGACATATACATTTTTGAAGTCTCTGTTGACGAATCGATGTTAAAAGTGTCGATATAAAAAGGTTTGATGTGACCGATGATGTTTTGAAGTAACTTAAATGTTACTTAAAGACGGATATCGCACATGCTCCCCAAGCTTAGGTTAGGTTGCCGGATCTTACTCTGTAAGGTCCCGGGTTCGATTCCCCACTGGGTTACCATTTTCTGTTGGGATAAAATTAACGGAAATGCATTCCAAATTTGTTAATTAAATACAATAAGACAGACACCCACTAACATACATGTTACATGCACACGTGCATATAAACACTTCATAGAAAGGTTGGTTGAAAGAGATTGTCGTATGACAATAAATCCGCCCATTGTGAAATATTGCACTAAAGATTATAAACAAACAAACATGATGGCGGTGTCGACTACAACGGCGAACCCGTCACCCCAGGCTGGTATAAGGGAGTTAATGGGCCCTTGCTGAGTTGGCCACGAAGACCCATTCTGTTCAGGGTTGGTCACACTCACGGGTCAACACCCATCCGACGGCCTCCACGCATGAAGTGCGAGCCTGGGTAGGACTCTTGCCGTGGTCAGTTTCCCCTGGGAATCAATCTTCTGGCGCTCCTGGACGGTCTGCGCACCGTGCGGCGTAAGCCAATCGATTGTGCACTCTGACTAACATATCGAGATGTCAACCACAACGGGCGAACCCGTCACCGCAGGACGTTTTAACGATTCATCATTCTATCGACCGTGCAGTGAGCGTAGAAGACTTTGGACATTACAAATCCGACGTCTAGCTACCCCACAACCCGCAAGAGACCAACGCATTTACCGCGAGATAGCCAGTAATGTTACCTGGCGGGCCAACACTCGCGCCCTTGCTTCCAATTGTGACCAGATTTCTCCGGTCTCTCGATTGGTTCCGAGTTCGAGGTCGCTTGCGCGATCCTCTCCCTTACGAAGCGGTGAAACGGTGTACACCGATTCTATCGCGGACCAAGGCGTCCTTTGCCCGACTCTGAACCAGGATCGGATGGCCAATGGTCATTTCAAGAGCAGTCGCCGTAAGGTAGACAACCACCCCCGCTCTATAGGAAACAATACAGTTCCCAGACTCCCCCGACTGTTAGTCAGAGAGCACAATCGATTGGCTTGCGCCGCTCGATGCGCAGACTGTCCAGGAGCGCAAGAGGTTTGATTCCCAGGGGAGACTGGTTGACCCAGTGTCCTAGCCAGGTTCGCACCCCATGCGTGGAGGCCATCGGATGGGTGTTGACCCGTGAGTGTTACCGAACCTGAACACATGGGTCGTCGTGGCCACTTCATCATGGGCCCGTCAGCTCCCCTGACTAACAACTTGCGGTGTCAACTACAACGGGCGAGCCCGTCACCACAGGACGTTTTAACGATTTTCTCGTTCTATCGCCCTGCAGTGAACGTAGAAGACTTTGGACAGAACAAATCCAACGTCCAGCTACGTCACAACCCGCAAGAAGCCAACGCCTTACCGCGAGATAGCCAGTGTTACCTTCTTGCGGTGTCGACTACAACGGGCGAGCCCGTCACCACAGGACGTTTTAACGATTAGTCGTTCTGTCGCCCTGCAGTGAACGTAGAAGACTTTGGACATTACAATTCTACGTCCAGCTACGTCACAACCCGTGAGAGTCCAACGCCTTACCGCGAGTTAGCCAGGAATAAACCCGGCGGGCTCGAGATACTCGCGCCCTCACTTCCAATTGTGACCAGATTTCTCCGGTCTCTCGATTGGTTCCGAGTTCGAGGTCGCTTGCGCGGTCCTCTCCCTTACGAAGCGGTGAAACGGAGTGCACCGAATCTATCGCGGACCAAGGCGTCCTTTGCCCGACTCTGAACCGGGATCGGATGGCCAATGGTCATTTCAAGAGCAGTCGCCGTAAGGTAGACAACCACCCCCGCTCTGTAGGAAACAATACAGTTCCCAGACTCCCCCGACTGTTAGTCGGAGAGCACAATCGATTGGCTTGCGCCGCACGGTGTGCAGACAGTCCAAGGGCACCAGAGGTTTGATTCCCAGGGGAGACTGGTTGACCCAGTGTCCTACCCAGGATTCGCACCCCATGCGGGGAGGCCGTCGGATGGGTGTTGACCCGTGAGTGTGACCGACCCTGAACACATGGGTCATCGTGGCCACCTTATCATGGGCCCGTTAGCCCCCGATGAGGTGGTAGCATCTAGCTACGTCACAAGCATGGGCTTGTGACGTAGCTAGATGCTGGACTGTTATGTCCCAATTCTTCTACGCTCACTCCAGGGAGATAGAATGACTAATCGTTAAAACTTCCTGTGGTGACGGGCTCGCCCGTTGTAGTCGACAACCCAAGTTGGTATAACGATATAGATCGTTTTTTCAGCCGTGGGATGAGCGTAGAAGACTTGGGGACAAAACCATCCACTGTCTAGTTCACCAGCAACCCGTTAGAGTCCAACGCCTTACGGCGAGGCACCGGGAAAATACACAGAGGGCAGCCTCACACCCTAACTATCAGTTTTCGCAGGATATCTCCGTCTGGAATTAACCTTCAGGATACCTCCGTCCCCCGACTGGTTACGGGTCCGAAGTCGCTTACGCAACTTCTACCTGTTGTATTACAGCTGTAATTCAGTTTTGAATTAATCGTGGACCTGGGCATTCTTTGCTTGTAGTGCCACACGGGATCGAGTGGCCCAAGATCATTTCAAGAGTGGCACGACAACAGGTCAAAATCCACCACCGCTGCTTAGGAAACAGTATATTTCCATAGTCTCCAGACCCCTTCAGCAATTAGTCATGATGCACAACCCATTGGCTTCGCCGACCGGTGCGCAAACTGTCCAGTGGCGCCGAGATGCAATCCCGCCGGGAGAAACCGGTCCACCAGCTCTGAGTCCTGAGAAACGGGAGTCTTACCCGGAGTAGTCTTCCACTCGAGGAGGCTTCTGAATAGGAGCTGAATCGTGAGTTGAGCCGATCCGAGAACAAAATAGATCTTGTGGCCCAAGCTGCACGAAATCGTTCACCACGCCACACATGTTACACGCACACATTCATATAAACACTTCTTAGTAGGGTTGGTTGTAAGAGATGTCATTGTTTATTTCGCAATAAAGAGTACAAACAAACAAAGTTTATTGGATGGTGCTTCAATAAAGATTTCATTATTTTTCAGTAATTTCTCGTTTATCGTTGTCCATATTTTCGATCAATTCGTTGCGCCCATGTAGTTATGCATATACCCTGAAGAACGCTACAACGTCACCCAAATATTCGTCACTAATATAATATTATTGGAAGCATGAATAAAGTCACTCTTTATTATTACACATAGCGTCAGAAAAGTTGTCAACTTACTTGGTAGGTTTATTCGTTTGGTATTATTCGTCGCTGTGTTTACTTTATCCGTGGCGTTTTTCCTCAAGCCGTAATTATCTGTTTTATCATGTTTCTCTACATTTCTCCTATTCGTAGCGGTGACATTCATTTTATATTGCTCGTCGTTGACCTTGGCTTCGTGCGGAACGTCGTGATTTATTTGTAACTTGTCCATTGAGACGATTTTTGGTAAATACGGTATGAACGTGGACAAATCTATGGCTAGGAGTATGTAATGAGTCAGCTTCTGGCTGTCCACTGCTCGCAGGATCCTTTCGCCTATCGACGAACGAAGAGAAGCGCATAGGACGATGACTGCAAAGAAAGAAAAATATACTTAAAGACCAGCTAAAGCAAAAGGTAATTTATTTGAGGATGAAATTAGCGTGTTTACAAATCTGATTAAATTATATACGAAATGGTTACCAAAGACCCGAGATACGATGTAAAGGAATATTTATACTGCTATGTATTCGGTGTAGTGAGAAATCCATTTTGAAATGAGAAATGATCAAAGCGGCTTTTCCTTTGATGATCGTAAGAATGGCAATAGAGGTATAACATGAAAAACCGTTTGTTAATCTTAAACCCAAAGAGCTGAAGAATGTATTAAACAAATTGATAACCTTTCGAAGTTTAATAAATTTCATTAAAATTCATCAAAATTATATTGTTACTGTTTTTTATTTTTTTATTTGACTAAAAAATCAACGAATTTTGAAAGATTTCGAACGATTTTGGAGGAGTCATCAATTTATTTAGTTGCTATAATAAAATATGCTACTTTTGCTATCATAGTCACTTGACACAATCACTATCGTGTGAGAGGGAGAGGGGAGTTGGCGTGGTGGCGGGGAGTAGGGTGCGTCGCACGGGGAAGAGGGTTGTCTGCTTGCCGGGATAGTCTTGGGGTGACACAGTCGACTTTTTTGTATTTGGTATACCCAGGTACATATTTCAATATGTAATAATTACGCACTTTTATTGTTTAGATTAATAGATGGCATTCTATCTCCCCTTATTATTGCTGTAATGGCATTCTATCTCTCTGTATTAGTCTCAAAAAGCTGATACATAGCACTAATAATTAAATGGTATTATTGCCATCATTGATGAAATTATTGGGTTTTATAATCAGTCCTTTTAAAAACCATTCGTTATTCTTGTTTTTATAGACAGCGAAATAAATTCTATTAGTTTGCCGGACAATGCTACCAGCGCTACCTGCATGTCGCCGGCATAGAAGGGTTCCTAAAGCGTACTAATACACTAAGCAATCTAATACTCTATATAATGAATTATATTGCGTTAATTAAAATCTGAAATTCTTGGACATATTCTTAGGTTTGGACCTAATAAACTACAATAAATACATACGTTCGTTTGAAGTCTTAATAGCTACATTAGTATTTTTTTAAAGCTGACAGTTGATACCCAACCTACATACAACCTACATACAAGCGGTAGCATAACGAATGTCATTATTTTTTTATTATTTATTATTGAACGTTATACAGCCCTGAACCTTGCTGTGGCGTACCAAAAAGCCTTGCAAACCTAATGCTCAAACAAATATGTCTAGAACAATCCGTCAACCACTGGAACAACACGCCAGGGTTGAACCAATCCAAAGCGATAATTAAGGCTTACGACCCTAAGACGGCCCGTGAGGCCTTATCGCTAAATAGGAACAATCTACGCATACTGGTAAGGGCGCTCACGGGGCATTGTGGCCTTAACAAACACATGTACAACCTCAAGCTTCGAGACACAAAAATGTGCAGGTTCTGCCAAGGGGCCGAGGAATCTTCCCTGCACCTCATGTGCGAGTGTGGCTTGCTGATGCGTAAAAGATACACCCACTTGGGTGGTCATTACCTCCAACTTGAGGAGTTAAAACAATCTGGCGCCAAAAGCCTGTTGCGGTTTTTAAATGGCACGAGGCTTAGCGCAGAACTATAGTAGGTGGCGAACACAATAGATCACCATTGGTCGCAGTGTTACGAGGCTCATAAAGACCTTAGAAAAGCCCCACACAACAAAATTAAATAAAAACGAATGGTAGGTTAAATGGGGCAGTTGTTTATAACACATGATCGCCATAAGTCTGGCGAATGTCTAGCGCACCGGTGCGTTCTGTACAGATTAATAACAGATGATTCTTAATTAGGCTTTTCTGTTAGTATGTATAACCAGCTCCACTCATGTGAGTCTCAGCTGGATGGTGAGATCTTTTCATCCGGGGTCAGACAACGAGCAGTGATTTACTTTCGATCTTCTTTATGTAATAACTCATTATGTCCTTCTTCTCCCTCGTGGGTAGTTACCCATTTGGCTATCCGGGCTAAGCACTCTCCCCGGCCACCCATTTTCAATCCCCTGCCACATATCCTTATTAAGCGTACCCAAACCGCTTAGCTGATATCTCGTTCACCTCTCTCACAGAAATTACAGCCGTAAATTTACTGGTCGTGAACTCTGCTATTACCATTTTATTGGGGGGGGGGGGGGGAGTATTAGCGCTATCGTTGGGGGAAAATGTATATTATATTATTTCGACATCACACAAGATTACATTATATTATATTCGAATGCAATTCGTGAATGTACCAGTTCAGTTCAGTTCAGTTTATTATAAAAAATCTTTACTGATTGTAGAAACTTATATACTAAACTAGTCAATCAAAAATAAAATTAACAACCAGTTTGTGCAATTAAAAATTAAAGAATTAACAGCAAATTCACACCAAATTAAGACAATAATAAATTCAGTGAGCCAAAAATAAATATATATTATTATATTAAATCCCCTTATGTGACCAAATAAAACTCAAGAACAAATTTTAATATTAAAAATTAAATTTAAAAACTTTAAAATAAAAAAAACAAATAGGTAATAACATACATAATAATAATTAAAAGCATGAGAAATAATTAAAATTAAAAGAATGAGAAATTAACTGACAATAATTTATTTATTTTATTTATTTATTTTTAACAGGGAAAACGCTGCAAAAACTATTACAATTACAATAAATACAATATTTCTGGCCGATGACATACTTTCAACAATAATTTTAGTTAGTTAAGTCTCCAATACGCACAGTGCATACTTTGGGGGTTGGGAGGGGAAAAGGAAGGAATGGGTGTCAATAGATTTTAAGTATTAATGTGCAGTACAAAAAATAAGAAAATTTACTGCATCATATAAATCTTTTTTAATTTAATAAAAATAAGTTAAAGAACAAACAATGAAAAACCAAATAGTCCCTAAGACATAAGTATCCCATGTAAAATGTCTATGTCTCATTTTCGATTAATTTTAAGTATATGCTCTGCTTAAATTTATTCTCTTTCATGTTAAATAGGACGATATTCTGGAAATTATCATCGTAAGTTGACAATAAGTGGTATATAATGTAAATCTGGGCATACCTAGTACAGACGCGCAGGACTTCGAAGGTACGGGGAAAGCGAGCCACGCGTGAAAAGATAGATTCTGTGTGAAATTTAAATTTAACGATTTAAATTAAATTACAAATATTATTTTAAAATATCAACTCACTATATTAATAATATTCAGTGGCGTTCAATTAAAACAAAACAAAATTTATTAAAAATTTGGAAATAAAATTATAATTTATAATAATTTGATTTATACTGCTTCTATAATATCGCCAGTAGTATATTGTATGTATTCCACAAAGGTGTACAAAGTATTTTCTAACATTTGCTTTTAACGACGTTTTAAATATATTTTCATCTTATATTCATACCGGCCTTACACCCGAATCTATAGTCGAGTATTGATCATTACTCGAGTAGCGAGCAGTACTCGAGTAATATTTGATTATTAGTTTTCATTTTATAGTCGAGTATTGAGAAGGCGAGTAATACTCGAGTATTACTCAGAGCTGAGAATACGTCTGGCCATACTTGAGAGCTACTTGGCTTGGAGCTGTCAAAACTTTTTGTTTATATGCTTTGGTGCATGTGTGTATTGTATTTTTTAATGTATTATTTCGTGAAATGGCGGAGTTTCTACAACAGCTGGACGGAATTGAGAGAATATTCGTGGTCGGTGGTGCGGCAGCACGCTATCGAGGGCACAATTTGTTTTCTCCATATCGAAGTCCAAATAAAACAAAGTCCCGATATAAGAGCGTTACGTGAAAAATCAGGATAGATGATTTTTACACGCGCTTTGAAAGAATTCATGAACTTAGAATCGAAATGTCAAATCGTGGCGACACATAGTGGTGTTTTTATAAATCACCGGCTATGAATTAAAATGAACAATTTAATTCATGTTTTATAGAAAAAATACAAAAATTTAGTTTAAATGCTCCCTGTAAATCTTCATCATAATTTTATATGTAAATTGAAGGATTAGTAATTTGTTTTCGAATAAATCACGAAATATTTTATTTTCCCCACGTTTTCCAATCTACTCGAGTATTACCCAGCTGAGTCGATGAGCGATATTCGACTATAGAAC
This sequence comes from Micropterix aruncella, assembly GCA_944548615.1. Lineage (NCBI taxonomy): Eukaryota > Metazoa > Arthropoda > Insecta > Lepidoptera > Micropterigidae > Micropterix > Micropterix aruncella. The sequence goes on from OX155968.1 coordinate 10,414,243, forward strand.
GCATCCAATACTTAAGTACTACTTGGCACCTCAGTAATATTTGCTTGAGCAAAGACTCAAGTAGTGATCAATACTCGGCTATAGATTCGAGTGTTAGACGCGTCATAACATAATAAAGATAGTATATCATTATATGTTATTACGTATATAATTATTACAAGCTTTTATTACATTAACAAGTAAATATATTAAAAAGAATAAAAAGATGACTGCCGTTACAGAAAGTGAACTATTGCATTAATAATTATTTTATTACGGTTATTTAATGAATTATTTGTGGCTTATCCATAAACATATGTAAATGTATATTTCCGAAATGTACTAAGTCAGACGTTTCATTTAACACTAACCACGACCTATTTATTGTAATTTATTGACATTTCGACATTTGGACATTTAGACAACTACTTACCTACCTGATATTTGGACAGTTACGGTAGCCTATGATACTCGGGATGACATAACGACTCTAACAATGCTGCACACTTCTAAATCGGTCTAAGCGTTTAAAAGTGATGGTGGAATAAAGAAACGGAAAACATAAATCTTGAACACATTACACTATTTTTGTTGGGCAGTTGTAAAAATATGTCTTTTTGGTCTGCGATACTGACACGAGGCATATTCGTAAAGTAATAGCCGTTTAGTCATTTAAGTTCTTTAGCTCGTGATAAAAGGTTTTTAATTACAATTTTGTTTACTATATGTTTACTTAACTTTTCCCCTTATTTGCCATTCAGTTCCAGACATTGTGCTTAAAGCTGCACCAGTTCCTTTAAAACGAATTCGCATAGAAGTTCGCTGTTAGATAATTAAAACAGTTGACAACGGCAGTCTTGAGTTCCTAGCGTTTTAAAACCGTTGTTCACCAATTCGTAAACCAGAGCACCAACCGTCAACTGCTGATCAGATCGCAGTTTTCTATTTGAGACATAAAATATTCATGAATGGATTTTAGGGGCTCTCAAGACGATCAAGCATGCTTGTCAAGCATCTCATCGCGGGCTGGGAAGGGATCGTAAACCGCAGGAAATATGCAAATATATATTTTAAATATTTACCAAAAATGACTAATTTTGCAGTTTATACCAGGGAGTCATGTTAATTAGACGTAAATGATTAATGAATGACGTGACTCCCTGGTATAATACTACAAAAATAGGCATTATTGATAAATATTTAAAAAAATATTTGCATATTTCCTGCGGTTTACTATCCTCTCCCATCCCGCGAGGCAATGCTTGACAAGCATGCTTGATCGTCTAAAGAGCCCCTAAACTATGTTTTTTTTTTTAAACTAAAAAATATGTATTTTTTGGCCGTCTAACTCAGGCTTTCTCTAAACCGCTTAGTGATATCTCGCTCACCTCTCTCACAATAATTACAGTATTAAATTTACTGGTTGCCAACTCTGCTATTAACACTTTATTACGAAGGGGAAATAATATTAGCGCTATCGTCGGGAACACGTAATTATTTTTCTACGGATTTATGAGGCTGAGTTCACGGCCTCGCGTGGAGGAACCAACACGGAATAGTAGGGGAGACAGCGACAAAAAAGTGCAAGAAAGTGGAAAAGCTGATACTTTCAGATCAGAGAGTATTTTGGCCATAGTATGCCGGGGTACAGTCAGCCGGCCAGGTTCCGGGAAACCTGACGATGGCGTACTAGGAAATATGTAATTTCAAGTGTTTTGGGAAAGCTGAAAAATCCATCAGTAGACAGTGGATGCAATAAAGACCTCGAAATATATGGTCAGACTGCTTCATAATCGAAAGTGTGGTGTCAACATCTCCATACCATTATATTGCGCTATTCCGACCATTAAATTGCGCGGCATAGTAAACCGATACGTCATAGACCAATGCATGACATGTATAGAGATGCTGACGCCACGCGTTCGAATCTGAAGCAGTCTGACCATATGTTTCGAGTTATTTATTTCATAAATACAATACAATACAATCCAATACAATCAACTACTCCAGTAGATAGGCATTCCTACACTTGGATGCGTCACAAAATTAAATGCTAATTTTTTTATTATTAAAAACATAACTATCGTGATAGTTGTCATGGCTGTAATATTATATTCAATATTACCTACATACAAATAATCAAAATATACTAATGTGATTTAAGAGTCAGGGAGAATAATATATTAAAATAGAGATGCAAAGTCTGTGTAGAATAATCAAAAAAAATATTTTATCTTCAATCCAGCAATATGCCTTCGTATTTAAAAAAAAATGAATAGATGTATAATAAATTATTTGAAAATTAGAATGTCAGCTATCATAATACCATTATGTTTAAAACTTTACAAATTTCATTAATCATCAACATGGAAAATAAACTCAGAATTTTCAAACTCCCATATACCATAAATTGGGTTTCTTACCAAATTATTTATTATTATCGTTTTAAATTGGTTCTCTCCAAGGCTTTTGATTTGCTCTGGAATCTTATTATAGTAGGACAAAATTTTGGTGAATAAAACTGTATCGCACTTTGCTAAGTCGCTGTCGGTTGATGTGAAGATTGGATTTATTCCTCGTATCGTGATGATGAAAATCACTATTCACCGGAACTTTTGTTAGGTGTCTACGAGCGTACATAATATTTTGGTAGATGCAAGAATAAAATAGAAGCATTATTCCTGATTCTACAAATAGCGGCTTACAAGAACTTCTTGGTGAGACTCTATATAAACTGTGTACCGCTCTTTTCTGGAGGAGAAAAATTCTTTTTGAATTTGGTGCCATTTCTCAAAACAGTAGGCCATACGTTATTATGGAGTGGGAATATGCAAAATAAATGGATTTAGCTGCTTCAAAACCGCATAAACTTCTTATCTTTCTAATGGCGAATATATCAACGGTCACTGTCAACTAAATAATTTTCAGCTTTTCCAAAACACTTTGGTGGTACTAATTAAAATTATATCTTCCTTAGTAGGGGGAAGTCCCCTAACGCCGGACGGCACCCATCGTCGGATACTAATGGTATCTCGAGAAGTCGCGGCGCGATCGATACAAAGACGTAGGAAAAGAAAAAGCCTACGCTTCCCCGCACCCTTTTCACACGTCTTTGTATCGATCGCGCTGCGACTTGTCGAGATACTATTAGTGTCCGACGCTAGGTGGCGTCCGGCGTTAGGGTACTTCCCCCTACGCCAGCGCCAGGTGTCCCTGAATCTGGCCTGCTGACTACCCGGCACTCTTGCACATTTTTGTCGCTGGCTCTTGGATATAAAAGGCGAAGAAAGGTGATTGAAATAGTATGTTACACTTTTAGTAAAATAAATAAATGCGTGTTGTATTTTATTGCGCGTTCGCGTGCGACACGGTAATTCACCAATCTAAGACGGTATATTTTGAGACGACAGATATTCGTATTGTAACGTCCGTAAAACACGCCGCGCTGAAACACAGGTTCCTGTCAGGTCACTGAAGTTAAGCAGTGTCGGGCATGGTCAGTACTTGGATGGGTGACCGCCTGAGTACTGCAAGGTGATGTTATAAAATCCTGCCGCATGTATACTTGTGTAGATATTAAGGTAGGCCCGTACCGTAGAACGTATAAGGAATCAAGAGAAATATTCTGAATGATTCTTTAACCAACGGCTGAGTCTATTTCTGACATCGCAATCACATCACTCCCTGCTTATTTTGACTAACTACACAGAGATATGATATCACTTCGAATTTGTTGAGTTTTTGCGTATTTCAAGCCGCCTTGTGAGTTTTAATTAATTGGCATCCTTGAACTAGGTAACTCAGTACGAGCAAATGAGCAAATTTTGATTAAAAAAAAAAACAAAAATTTCAAAATTTTACTTCATTGAAATAAGCATAATAAATTAATAGTTAAAAAAAACACTAAAACACGCTTTTATAAATGCACGTAAAACCACATCATCAGACCTTGAAACCTAATCGTGGTCAAAGTTCATCCCAAGACTTTTCTAACAAGTCCAATCACAGCTAAGATACGATGTTCCATCATGAAGTTCCAGTTCATATCTTCCGACTCCATCATCAGATCAGTTCGACAGTACCATTATTGTCATCAGAACTACATACAGCTGCCAATTTTCATGACGCTACGATCCTTGGAAGATGGTTAAATTAGTTACCATTACATAGTTAGTTACATACAGGTCGACCTAATAAAAGCGTGTTAAAAAGCGTTAAGCGCTACGCCATCTAGCGGTAGATAAACTAACACGAATAATATTTATTTACGATATTTAACTTACCGCTAAATGGCGCAGAGCGCTCAATGCTTCCCAAACTTTTTTTAAATAAAATTTTTAAAATTAAAATCAAATGATTTTTTTACTGTTTTTTTTGAAATTTTTTAAATTTTAATTTGATTTTTTGCTTGTCCTGATTTACCCGCTTTATGGATGCCGGTTAATAAAAACTCAACCTCTATAAGGGTAAAATATACTGGTAATAAAATATATAATAATATATTAAGGGTAATAAATATATATAATAATATATCGTAATGTATACCGCCCTTATCAGGAAGACAACACAGTAGCAAGGCGCAGCCATTCAGTTCGGAGACGCCAGTCTTCGATACTAATCAATTGTCTTGCTAGAATATAGCCGTGTCCTTATCGATTGCATTAGACGTACCATCTGGACCGTCCGTTGCATTTTGATGTATAGGAAGCACGTACAATAGTCTATTCTGGGCGACTCAGACATTTCACCGCGCAGTGGGATCATTAATAGGTACCTACTGGTGTCTGGTGCCATTGATAGGTGCCTACTGTTTCCACATTACAAAAAGATTTGTCAACTATAACGGGTGAACCCGTCACCTTAGGAAGTGTTAACGATTGGTAGTTCTATCTCCCGTGAAGTGAGCGCAGAAGACTTGGACAAAGCAGTCCACCGCCAAGCTCCGCCACATGCCCGTAAGAGGCCAACGCCTTATCCGCGAGATAACCAGGAATATTACCCAGCGGGATTACACTCACTCCCTTACTTTCAATTGCTACTCCCGTCTCTCGACTGGTTACGAGTTCGAGGTCGCTTGCTCGGTCCTCTCCCTTACGAAGCTGTGAAACGGTGTAAAACGAATCTATCGCGAACTTTGCCCGGCTGTTCACCCATGATCGGGTAGCCGATGGTCCTTTCAAGAGCAGTCGCCGTAAGGTCCGCAACCAACACCGCTCTATCTAGTACCTACTACTTCCAGACTCCCCCGACTGTTAGTCAGAGTGCACAATCGATTGGCTTACGCCGCGCGGTGCGCAGACCGTCCAGGAGCGCCAGGAGATTGACTCCTAGGGGAAACTAGCCCTAAGGCCAGAGTCCTGCTCGAGCTTGCACTTCATGCGTGGAGGGCCCGGACGGGCGTTGACCCGTGAGTGTGACCAACCCTGAACAGAATGGGTCTTCGTGACCAACTAAGCAAGGGCCAAAAAGCTTCCAATAGTTTCCACATTACAATACAGTTCCACGCTACAGCACAATAATGTTAATGTTTTAACATCACATGTGAAGGCGTTATGACTAATCGAAAATTTGACGATACCTGGCTTTACTTAACCCTAGCCAACCTCTGACAATTCGAAAGGGAACCGCGTAATGTTTTCGCTGTCTCTTTCTAAAGCTGCGTCGCAGTTGTTTACCGCAGCTACGATATAATTGCTGAAGGGGTCTGGAGACTATTGAAATACACTGTTTCCTAAGCAGCGGGGGTGGATGTTGACCTGTTGTCATGCCACTCTTGAAATGACCTTGGGCTACTCGATCCCGTGTGGCACTACGGGCAAAGAAGGCCCAGGTCCGCGATGAATTCTAACTGAATTACCGCTGTAATACAACAGGTAGAGGTCGCGTAAGCGACTTCGGACCCGTAACCAGTCGGGAGGACGGAGGTATCCTGAAGGTATTTTTTTTTGGAGACACGGGAGTCTTACCTGGGGTAGCCATCCACTCGAGGAGGCTTCTGAATAGGAGCTGAATCGTGAGTTGAGCCGATACGAGAACAAAATGGATCTAGCGGCCCAAGCTGCACGAAGCCGTTCACCACCATTTATTATTTATTTATTTATTTTAAACATAACATGCGAAATTCATAATATGTACCATATGTACATAGTATGAACCATGTATATGTACCAGTCGCTTCGACAGATAGCTTTAACGGGGTACATAGGAAGGTTAGCTTATCTAGGGTTAAACTGGCGTAATATATAATTGGCGAACGCAATACAATTAGCCTAGCAATTGTAGCTTCATCATTACGACGTGTAAAGTTATTTTTGTATTTCTGGATTTTTTGAGTCAGAATTTTATCTACTTGCTCATATTCTAGTTGTACAAATTGCAGCCTAGGCAAATATTTTTATCATACTTCTCCAGTGAAATTTGATAAGCTGTGGTAACTGTATGAAATAATAATAATAAAACGTTTTATAATAATAATAATAATAAAACATAGATATTATATTGTGTTTAGTGACAAATAAATGATCTGATTGAGTACATTTCGGAAATATGGATAAATACATAAACCACAAATATTTCTTAAAAAACCGTAAGTAAAATAATTATAAATACAATAGTTCACTTTCTGTAACGCCAGTGGTGTTTTTTATTATTTTAAATGTATTTATTTACTTGTTCTCGATCTGTCCCGAGACGTCTGTGGCATTTTTGAAGACGTCTGTGGCATCAGAAGGCATTTTTCGTTCTCGATACTAAATATTTATATTTACTTACTGTGTCGTCGGCAACACTTGGTATAAATTAGTAACTATTCCAGACAAGCGTACGGACTGACATGGCAGGTGGCAGGGCAATAAACGCCCCTTTGGTCTTCGAGCGAGAATTGGTGCGGTTCGCCAAATTGGCTATTCTCTGGAAGGTTCCGCCACTAGATAATGGAATTGCCTATATAACGATGCGGGTCTCTCAGACCGGACGCGAAACAAACTTGCGTTGACTTAGGAGAGTTTCAAAGTGTGGTAACTTGTCGGTCTCGACTGTGCTTTGCGTGTGGAAGAGGCTTCTGCTTTACAAAAGTTGGGACATGTAACATTTTTAATATAATATGTTGTTTAGGATATAATATGTTCAATGCATCCAAGTTTTCGCATTCGAAAACTTTTATTTGTTTCTTTCAGAGTAATTCCTAAATGCTTAACCTACCGTAAAAATATTAAGACGGTTAAATAGGAACAATATGTATTAAAAAAAACAAGACTTCTGCTATAAAATATGAACTAAAGAAGACAAAAGCAGTCGGGGTCTTTAAAAATATGTTTTATGAACATACCTGTCCTCTAAATTCAGTATAAATAGCTACCAACAAAAAATATATTATAAAACATATTTGTACATATGTAGTTAGGTTATATATTTTTTTATATATTTTTCGGAATGTATTTAATCAAACCTTTTATTTGATACTAAACACGATGCATCTGTCTTATTTTATTTATTTAGTTGGCATTTGGAACTTAGGTACCCGTTGTTACCCGGGAAGGCATAACGATTCTAACAATATAATAGCACACACTCTTATATCGGTTTAAGCGTTTAGAAGATGTGGTGTAATAAAGAACTAGACAAATATACATACATATGCACATACATGAACACTGAAAAAAAATATACTTATTTTTTTTTGGGCAGACGTGTAAAAACAAGTTTTGAAACACGTAAAATAAAGGATGTTTCAAAAAGAGCGCCGGATTTAAATTTGCCGCCATTTTGTTATTACAAATTGTACGGTGATTTTTTTTGACTGTTGCCACGTACCTACAGACCACGCGATTTAATAATATGGAGAAGTATTCAAACCAACAACGTTTAATTATTGTAAAAACACATTACGAAAATGGTGAAAGTTTTGCAAAAACAGTTCGCCAATTACGTCAAGTTTTCGGTCGCAATAATGAGCGAAATGAATCGAGAGTGAGGCTTTTAATTACAAAATTTGGGACCAAATTTACGCTGATGGATCAGAAGATCATTGTTCGTCGTCGTCCTTGTCGGTCACTCGAAAATCTATCTACAGTAAAGGAATCTGTGGCCGAGAATTCAGGAATTTCCATTCGGCATCGTGGTCAAGAATCAAACATTTCCAGAAGCACAATGCAACGAATTTTGGTAAAAGATCTACATTTGCACGCGTACAATATTCAATTGGAGCAAGAAATCAAGCCAAGGGACCATGCGGAGTACCGTGAATTTGCTCATTGGGTGTTGGAACATCATCAAATTAATGCGAATTTTTCGAAGAAAATATTTTTTTCAGATGAGGCACATTTTCAACTCGACGGATACGTAAATAAGCAAAAGTGTCGTATTTGGGGTGATGAAAATCCTCGTGTGATAATCAAACAACCAATGCATCTACCGCGAGTAACTGTTTGGTGTGCATTTTGGGCTGGCGGAGTAATTGGGCCGTATTTCTTTGAAAATGCGGCCCAATTACTCCGCCCAGAGTTATATATTTCCTAATCCAAGCTGGGATTTCCTTCGCTGCTTTTTATGTAGCTTTTACTAATTTTATTTTACATCGAATTATCATCTTTTAAAAGGATTTCTTTATAAACAATATCAAATATAAAAAATATCATACAGTTCTTTACTATTTAAGTAAAGAACTGTATGATATTTTTTATTACGTGGCTGATCTCTGATAATTGAAACATACCTTCCTATCCTGTTCAACACCGTGGGTAGTGCTAGTAGTCGCGTCGATAATGAATACACGCTTGGATGGATTGAAAATACGCTCTACCAAATATCAATACCAACCTAACCTATAGTATCTAATATAGCAATAGACGCGACAAAGCAACGTGAATCCTCCTTATACATAATGTATGACGCAGCAGCTTGTCAATTCTATTCAATTCAATGCAGGTAATTCTACAGCGGACTGGGTTATTATTTTGTGAGGTGAATTTGGAAATAGCCTTTGTGAAATTTGCGCACCTCTCGCTATATTATATTTATCTTCTTTGAGTGACGACTACATAAGGAAAATTTATAATAATATCCTCTACCTCGTTTAAAAAAAACTGTTAAAAGCAATCTGATTAGTTTCACTGATTTTATTCTATAATCTATGGATACTCGTGATATGTCTTTATGTTTTACCTATCCTCTGATTCTTGGTAAAACTGATAACCCTAGCTTACCAACCAAGGTGAATCTTATCGTACCTAATAATTATATTCGTGCTCGATCGTATCATCTTTTTGTTGAGCCGTTCTCGCGCACTTATCTTACGAGTGAAACTTGTTGGCGCATGCTTTGCGGCGCTTAAATTAAACTCACTCCATGGCATCAGATTTTGATATATTTACCGTCAATCCTCATTCGTATAAATTGCAGGCAATTAATTATTTATTCTGATATGATACCAAGTATTATAAGTGAAATTCTATTTGTATAATAACGTCGATTTATTTATTAAATTTACTTTTCAATGCATTGGTTTTACTGTTATATTTACTGCATATAGTGAATGTTTATTGGATATAGTGAATAAGCGAATATGGATTATAGCAAGATTTTTTGAAGGCTTTCGATAAAATAAATCATAAAATATGCATACATCATAATGTATTTACATCATAATGTATTTGAATCAGATTTCAGGCTGCGGTCATTGATGGTCAACAGACTAGCTTCCCCTACATTCCCTCGGTTGTGCTTTAGAGCTCCTACTTGCGTCAACTTTTGTTTTTCTTGATGACATAACCGCTTACGTTCAGTACCAGATTTAGATTTGATAAGGCTCTAAGCTATTTGAGCTATTGCTGGTGTATATTACATTACATTACATTTACGTCGTATCCAATTGGCGGATACAAACCGCTCTTGGATGAGTCAAAATATTTGTGTTAGGTAGTAAGTCTCATAGCTACTTTAATCTTTAATTAACATACACACTCGGACAAAATTTTTGAAGGCCTTCAAGAAAGTAGGGCCCTAAGCTATTACTTGTGTATCGTATAAGTAAATCCTGCACTGCTTACGTTTATCATCCGTATATTCTGGTTGACGTCGATGATACGAAAATTGACATAGAGGTAAATACTTTAGACGATTGTGCGTGGCTGCAAGAAGATGGGATAATAAAAAGGAAAACATACCTAATTGAACCCTAAACACATTACACTCCTTTTTTGTGGTCAGTCGTGTAAAATGAAAATAATCTTTAAATAGCTGCTGGAAATGCAGAAAGTTTCTAACCCCTCAAATGAATGGCGATTAGCTCGGGTTGCCTACGGCAAAATGTATATAAATTTATATTTACATTTACATTTACATTTACATAGAGCGGGGTTTACTATAGAGCTATAGCATTACTATAGAGCGGATTACTATAAAGCGGCGCACATTTACATTTATATTTATATTTATATAAATTTATATACATTTTGTATACATTTTGCCAAGGCATCCCTTAAGGGACGCCTCACATTTGAGGGGTTGTAACTATTGCCTTGTTGCAATCTGTACTGTTGGTGATTGAAGCCTGCTTGGTGGTTTTTACAAATCGATATACGTATCGTTAATCGGCTTTGCAACATTTTTCTATATATAATTAATTCTCGTACTATTCGAACATACCTAATACCGAAAGTTAAAGTGTCATACAACAACCCACCTTTAGTATTCGAGCTCCTCAATCCGCGTACTGCTTTCCTGTCAGCATCTTCGCTGTCTCCATCTTCCCAATATATATGACGCGGTGTCACCCCCAATTCCACCAGTCCTTGTTCTATTTTATTGGCTAGTACTGGCCACCAACCAATACCTGAAACCAAAGAAATTATATTCACATCCATATTCATATCTCCAAACCATATTACAATATTTTGAGTTGTGTCAGGTGTGGTTTGAAGAAATTAAGAAATAATTTTATAGAAATAAAATGTTGCATTTCATTTTATCGTGTTCGATTGGCTAATGAACCGCTCTTAGCCGTTACAAATTATGTAAAATATAGCTGTTTTACATAGTAATATAGTACTTGTAATATTATTTTAATTTCCATTTTATTGTTTTCATACCATTTACTCCTCAGATGACGAGGCAAACCCCGTGACGAAATAACCGCGACGTCGACATATCAATTATTTATCACAATAAAAGACGAGGAATAAGTAAATATGTATATTAAAAGTAATAAAAACACGACCGTAGGTAAAAAAATTGAACTACTGTATTTATAATTATTTTAATTACGGTTTCCTGTAAAATATTCGTTGTTCATGTATTTATCGATATAGATACATATATATTTTTGGAATGTTGAGTACATCAGACCTTTCACTTGACACGAAACATAATGTTTTTATGTTATTTTATTGGAATTTGGAGATTTAGACATTTAGACGACTATTTATTTGAAATTTGGACAGTTAAGGTATCCTACTCAATCAGACCTTTTATTTGATGCTAAACATTATATATTCATATTAATTTATTAATATTTGAACATTTAGACATTTAAACAACTGCTTATTTGACATTTGGACAGTTGATGTACCGTATAACACAAGAGATTACATAATTATTCTAACAATACCGTATACTTCGAAATCGGTTTGATCGTTTAGAAGTTATGGTGGAATAAAAAAACGGAAAATATACACAGATAAATCCTTAAGACTGCGCAGTGCAAAATAAGCGAAAACGTTAGTCACGGTTTTGTCGCTGTAATCCATAATCTTTCAGTAATAAATATTTAAAAAATATATTTAAGATCTCAACGAATGTGTTCATAATAATACACCTTCTATAATTAAAAACAATTTACAGTTATATATTTCTATCAACTTAAAGTTGGGAAAAAACTTAATAAAAGCACTGTTTTGCTCACTATCAATACAGAAATAGGATTTTATTTCATATTTCAAATCGTAATAAATCACAAATGTTCAAGCTACGAAACAACATCAATGGTATTAAAAAATGTTCCCTGGTTATTTAAATATGATTTTTTGAAAAGATACCTTGAATCTGCCATACAAATTTACTATGACCAAATATCATTCGTTACATATACGCGATCGCAAGGATGAATTATTCAGCCGTCCACTAGAGCTGAGGTAGGGAAGACGTTTCTTTGCTTAGCCATTTGACCTCGAAAACCGGTCGCGATCTATTTCTTACATATGTATAATGTCACGTACGCGGTAAAACGAGGTAAGTATTTATTAAAAGTATTTTTTGTTTAGGTTTTTTATCCTGTATTAGTGTTCCTTTTACTTTCCTGTCAAGGAAAGTATTGTGGAAGCACTTCTGTGTGTCAGTGTGTATTCTCCGACGATAGCGCCGAAACGCTTCATCTGATTGAGCTGCAATTTGACATGCAGGCATCATTTGGTCATGGCAAGAGTAGAAAAGATTGTGGTTGAAATCCGTCCACCCTGGGTTGGCTCCCAACGAGGGAACTCCTCAACGGTCAACAGCAGAGACCTAAAATTTTGTATACGCATTCGATTATGATAGCCCCTTCCAAGTTCTACCACGACACGGCTGATGTACCCTGGGTTGGCTCCCAAAGAAGGAACTCCTCAACGGTCAACAGCAGAGACCCAAAATTTTGCATACGCATTCAATTATGATAGCCCCTTCCATTTTATACCATGACATAGCTGATGAACCCTGGGTTAGCTCTCGATGTGGCAGATTACACTCTATAGAAATTACACTCCTTACACTCCTTTTTTGTTGGGCAGTCCTGTAATAAACAGGACCGGTCGAGATTTTATATGGTTGTGAAGAAGATGGGGCTGCTCAGTATAGAAGAGATTCGGGCGTCGAATAAGAAAGCTTGATGCACGGCGATTTTTAATCTGCGAATAGCACAAAGCACTTTCAGGTGCCTTTGTTATCATGTTTAATCCTGTGATTATAATTTTATGTTTTAGGAAGCAAGATTATTACTCAGATTACATAATAGATAATATAAGGATAATATAAACCTACCCGCAAAACAACGGATTGACAGCTCTTCAGTCTACCCTAGACAACGGCGGCTGCAACGTCACCGAAACGTCGGGTGCTACAAATTCCACGCGGTAAATTAATTTTCTATCCCATTTATAATGTCAAACAACCGCGGTAGTCTTCGATTTAATAATATAAACACTGCTTCACGGGCTGCAACGCAGAACGCAGTTTCCTTAATTTAAATGGAAATTTAAATAAATCGTATCAAATGATTTATTTCATTATTTTAGTTTCCCGGCAGTAGGGAAATTATTGTGAACGTGCTAAAAAATCGAGATGAAGGCGGAATTTCCATTTTGACACCCCCTGAGGCGATAAGGTCCATATCCAGACTGAAGTCTGATCTAGGTGTCTATGTGTGTGTGTGTGTGTGTGGGTGGGTGGAAGGGTTTCGGGGCGTTGCAAGGTGGAAGGGTGCAGAGGTGGGAGTTGGCAAGGTGTAGGACAAGGAGGTTTGCTAAGGAGGGGCGTGCGGGGAAAGGGGTTTTGAGGGGTTTGGCGCGCAGGGGAGAGGGAGTTGTCTGCTTGCCAGGAATGACTTAGGGTGACACAACCGACTTTTTTAGTATTCATTTGAAAGGAAATGAGTTGAGACTTCAGTTATAAAACTGCAATTTATTTCAGTTTATTATTTTAATAAAATTAAGCGTAATTCGAATTAAATTTCGCTATAAAATTAACGATAAAGGGCCCGATTGCGTTTCTTCGTGAACTAAAATAGGAATTTAGTTCAACCGAACGAGACAGAGCGATACGTTAGAACGGAATATGAAAGAAACTATCGTCAATTTTCCTGCACCAAAACTACCTGTCGAACTTATAGACGCCCGAATAAGTTTGAACATATTTCGCTGCTTTAGCTTCGGTGGGTAGTTTTATTGCGAAAAAGAGACAACCGTTTATTTCACATTCCGCTCTGACGTGCTGCTCTGTCTCGTTCAAGTGAACTAATTTCCGATTTTAGTTCAAGAGAAACGCAATCGAGCCCATAAAGTGGTTAATTTGCTCTTAATTTAATATTAAATTTAGAGGGGACTGAATAGTTCTCGACGTTATTTAAAAAGAGGTGAATTTACGTCATAGACGTTCAGGTAGGGGCAAATGAAACTTATGCTTACCGAACTCTGCCTAATTTAGCTTGTAGAGTGTTTCAACCATTAATTACAGTATAATGTAGAATATTGAGAACTTACATAGACAAACGCGTGTTAGAATATTTTTAGCAGAATGAAGATAGTAGATATTTTTTTGTCGATTTTCGGAATTTAGGCAAGGTTTAGTTTTATGATTAAGACAGCAATCGATTATCTTCTGGGTAAAAAAAAATGTTTTCAGCTTAAACTTAGAGAGAGCCATTTAGTTAGAAGAGATTTACCACGTGTCTATTTTCAAGTGCGTTGACTATTACACGGCCCGGTGGCATAGTGGTTAGGTCGCCTGATCTTACATTGTAAGGTCCCGGGTTCGATTCCCGGCTGGGTCACCATTTTCCGTTGGGATCAAATTAAAGGAATTGCATTTTCAATTCTGTCGATCGAATGCAATAACAAGACACACACTTACAGACATGTTACACGCACGCATGCATTTTATTTATTTATTTATTTATTACAACTTGGTAGAGAGTTAACAGTGAGATCGTACAGATATGATTTGTAACTATTTATATAAGCAATAAGAAAATGAACACTACCCATACGATTATTCTAGCCGAATGCCCAACTAGACCGAACAGCCTGTATCTGGGCATACGAAATATATAGCCTTTGTTTTTGAGTAGCACTGACATATAACACCTCATAGTAGGGTTGGTTGTAAGAGAGTGTCATATGACAATAAACCTGCCCATTGTGACATTATCACAATAAAGAGTAGGTAACTATTTTTTATTTGCGTCTCCTATTTCAACGTGGCCATTAATTATGTTAAAAGTTATTTGGTGTTTTTCTATGGTCATGAAAACGTTATCTGAATATTTTTGTGGGGGTTTAGCTAGTTTTATTCATGAAGTTTGTATGTCATTAAATTGTATTTCTTAAGGTATGTTGCTATGATTGTAAAAACAACACAAGTAGTAGAAAGTTAACTTGTTGAGTGTTATAATATATATTCGGGTCGTATAGATCCTAAGACTGCTGTCTCCAAAAATAATCGAAATCGAGTTATCTATGTCAAAATACTCAGCGATGGTCAAATGTCAAAAATCATTGAGATGCAATATACGCTCAATCTAATAGAAAAGTATCCAAAAATATTGATTAGTTGCAAACACTGCTATTTACCGTTAGCCTGGAGCTAGTATGTGGCGTATTTTTTTAAAAACTGAACTGACACCAGGCCGGGACACACATGGCCGCACCGCGCACGCACCGTGCCCTTACCGCAAGTCGTCCGACTGTCGGTGACGATTATGCGAAGCCACACACGTCCGCACCTGATTCGTATGTCGGTCGTGCAGCGGTCTATGTCACGATTGTAGTTCAGTATTCTTTTAGAAGCTTACGGAGCTGTTCCGTAGAGATAAAATGTTTAAAAAGTTTACAAGTAGGTAGTTAATTACGGATGGTAGCACTTACAGAAGAAGAAGCACTTAATTACAGAAGATGTCAATTGGAGAAGAAATCATCGCAGATATCGGAGAAGATTTATTATCAATTCGATTAATTTTTCTACATTCATTTTAATGTAAAATTATTTAATATTATTATTATACATAATATACGAATATTAATGTAATATTTGAAATAAAATTAAAAGCGAAAATGATTCATTTAAACCGTACCCGCACCGTGCCCGTCAAAAAGTAAACAAAACTAGTCGGGCACGATGGTGTCGGTGTGGAAAGGTTGCGGTCAGGGGCTTTTCTATCTATTCTATACTAATATTACAAAGAGATAAAGTTTGTGAGGTTGTAGGAAGTAATCTCTGGATCTACTGAACCGATTTTGAAAATTCTTTTACCAATAGAAAGCCACGTTATTTGTGAGTATCATACGCTATATATTAATCCGAAAAATGAAAACACTTTTTCGTGGTAGTCGGATTCAATCCAAAGTAAGTCGGAAAAAACGGTCGAACGAAAACGTTTCTAACTAACGCTGCCTTAATGATGAGAGACATATGATTAAGTTCTAGAGAAAAGTTGTAGAGCTTGATAATGCCTACAAAAAACAGCGACAGCATAAGTCTAACTTTTATATTTAGGTAACAAACAGTAGTATTTTATATTAAAAAAATAATTTAAATCGTTAGGTCATGTTTATTGGTCATATTATTAACAATTATAAATTATTATCAAAATAAGTAAATTTATCGTCTCAAGTATTAAAAACAAAAGAATTTTCCCTTTTACTGTATATAATTTCTTTTTTACTGCATAAATATTTAAAGAGATAATACGCTCACAAATAAGACACTCACAAGAAGACACTCACAAATAACGGTATTATAGTCAAATTGGCATGCAAATACATACATACGTATGCAGTAAAAATATAACCCTTCTTTTGGCAGTCAGGAAATAAATCATAGCACTCAGTAATAACCGAACCACACTCATAATTTCATCACAGGTAAAAAGTTTTAGCGACCAATAATCTTGCGGTGCGACGTCAAACACACGGACGTCACACGGTGCGGACGCGTTCCGGCCATGTGTGTTCTGGCCTTTACGTTATAATATACGGAAATACGGATGTTTCAACAAGGATTACGTATATATCGCGGACTGTGGTCCATAAGTATGAACGTGACGTGGTCCATAAGTATGACGTGACGGTAGTTAATGTATTGTAATTTTAAAACTTAATTCATTACGTCGCGACCTTGGGATCTCAACTCTAACATGACAGCATGTAGTTGTATACGTACGGTTATAGTCGGATACATGAATCTTGTTGAAATTACAGTACATTGTTATTAACCTCTTAACCGCAGGAAAAATGTTGATACGAGTAGGTACATATAATCGAGTAATGGAATTTCAAAAAATTCCTTATAATTCATCAAAATTACGATTGAAACATCGTTATTCTGTATAAAACCGTAATAACAAAATGGTAATATAAGAATCAATCCAATATTTTTCTCAGTATGCTCACGTCAAAATCGCAGGAACGACACAAATAACCTTTTGAACTCACCCTAGCCACTTCATTCTTTAACAGGATCCCCAGAGGAAAACAATGAATCCCGTCTTTACCCGATGACCGCGCGATAAAATACGTAAGTACAACCGAAACGGGCTCTGTCATTGAAAATAAAGATAAGTTATTGTGGGTTGTATCTCGAGGAATGAGAAAGGATCGGCGCGCGGAGACGAAGCACTTACTCGGCGCGACATATCCGTGTCAAGGTTTATAGGCCTCGCCCCGGCGCGGAATTCGAGGGAATCAAGTTCGTCCGGGCCAACTTTTATAGTTGGGGAATCGATAGGCCGGGTACTTTGGCGTCTACGTGCTCCTCGCCGATCACGGCCGCCTGAGTTACTGCCAGCCGTCCGTAGATTTATACAAACTCCCACTATGAACAAAGCTCTGCTTTGGGTTTAGCACTAACAGCCGAACACTTTCGCAATCCAACCGCTCACGTAATTGCTATTTTACATATCGTCGACTTGAGTTTCAAAAAGGTGCCTAACTAGATCACCTGAAACTGATGATAAATTCTATTATCAAAAGCGGAGAGTATCTATTCTAAATACCTTAACTAAAATTAGAAAAAGCGCAAATAAAAATAGTTTGACTTGTTTAAACAAGTAGTAGTAAAAAGTAGTAGTAAACGGATTTGGGGGATTGTTTCCAGCCCTTGATGTCACCTGGATCTCACCCACTTTGTGGTTGGGTCAGTGGTCTGCTAGTAGCCCGGTACTGCTTACCAGTCCAAGCAGATCACTGACCTTTAAGTTGGGCAGATCGCTGGGTTCGAGAAAGGCTCGTCTCAGTAAACTGTGTATTTTTGCGGCGAGGCCTGGGCAGCGACCTACGATGTGTATGCTGTCTTCAGGTTCTTCGCCACATATTCGGCAGTCATTGCTCTCGGTCAAGCAAAGGTTAAATATATGTGCTCTTAAAGTCGTGTGTCCGGAGAAGAAACCAATATTTGTTCTAATGTTCTTCTTGCTCATGTCAAGTAGGGCCTTGGTTTTCTTTGGAAGTGGTTGCTCCATCATAGCTTTTGCCTGGCGACATCCTTGGCTCTGTTTCCAGGATTCCCGATGTTCTTGCTCCAAGCAGTCCCTGATTATTTTCTTACCTCTAGTGAAGGGGACCCCAAAAACTGGCTCCACCTGGCATTCCAGTGTACCCAGTGTGCCAGTCTGTTGACCTCTTCGTTGCCGGGTATGCCTTGATGGCACGTGATTTTGTGTGTTTGTTAGCTTTTCTCAATTTGTTGAGCTCTTGCATGCAGTCCTAGACCACAGAATATTTTGTGGTGGCTTTAGCCAGAGCGTCCAATGCTGTTCTGCTGTCAGAGCAGATGAGGATTTTTCTATTTTTTACCTCAGGTCGACTTTGGAGTTTTATGCATTCCAATATGGCAAACATTTCGGCTTGAAAAACCGTGGCACATTGTCCAAGGGGGATGCTGATTCTGTGGTTGGTTTTGGGTTTGTACACGCTTGCCCCAAAACGCTCATTTGTTTCTGATCCATCGGTGAACTAGGCGTCCGCGTTGTAGGAACCGATTTAAAAGTGTGTGATATTGTTAGAATCGTTATGTCTTTCCATCACTGTCCGAATGTCAAAAAATACCTGTCTAAATGTCCAAATGTCAATAAATTAACATAAATATATAGTGTTTTGTGTTAAATTATAGGTCTGATTTAGTGCATTCCGGAAATATACATCCATCTATATGAATAAGTACATAAACCAAAAATATTTCATTAGAAAACCGTAAGAAAAATAATTATAAATACAATATTTTGCTTTTTGTAACGGCAGTCGTGATTTGTATTCTCTTTTAATATACTCGTAATTATTTGTTTAGCCTTCGAAGATGTCAACCAACCAATTTGGTTTCATGCAAGTTTGGTTTCGTTTCAGGGAACCAGTAGGTACCTATTGCTTTTCTAGAAATAACGAATTTCATAACCATTTCCCTCGATTGCAATCTCAAATATATAACTGTTTCTATGATCTAAACAAGGCCTTTCATAAAAGATATTATAAATTATTTGTTTGAAAGAAAGAGTAAAGAAACTGCAACTGTTTAGCATTAGCGCTCGTCAAATTGGTAAAGTAACTTGGTGTTTTTATTATCAGCCTGCATCTGAAAAAATACCCTATAATTTGTCTTCCAAATTAATAAAAACTATTTCAAATCAAAATTGTATTTTTTTACTTTTCGGGAGCTAATGGGTCATGCTGATTTGGCCAGGAAGATCCATTCTGTTCAGGGTTGGTCACAC
Source organism: Micropterix aruncella (assembly GCA_944548615.1). Taxonomy (NCBI): domain Eukaryota; kingdom Metazoa; phylum Arthropoda; class Insecta; order Lepidoptera; family Micropterigidae; genus Micropterix; species Micropterix aruncella. Next base: position 10,433,669 of record OX155968.1, read on the forward strand.
TCACGGGTCAACACCCCTCCGGCGGCCTTCACGCATGAAGTGCGAGCCCGGGCAGGACTCTGGCCTTAGGGTTAGTTTCCCCTAGGAATCATCCTTCTGGCGCTCCTTGACGGTCTGCGCACCGTGCGGTAGATAGACGTGAAGATGTAAAGATCGCGCTGCTTGCGCTGCGCATGCTATCGAGACAAATGATGAATTTATAATGAGGTTCTACCGCCTTCTCGCGTCCGGTAACCGCCGCGCGCGACTATTTTGATTTTATTTTGATTTTAAGGGTTATTTACCCCTTCTCACCCCCTAAGTGATAATAATAGGGGATCCCTTTTTCCCAATTGAGTGGTAAGTTTTTGCGTCTAATATATAAAGGTATCCAACGTCCTTCTTTGTACTCCTGTCAATATGTACTTCATGATGATCAACTAAGTAATTAAGGCGTGAAGATGTGACGATCGCGGAGCTTGCGCTACGCATGTTATCGAGACAAATGATGAATTTATAATGAGGTTCTAGCGTCCGGGAACCATCGCTCGCGACTCAGATTCTATTTTGACTTTTTGGGTTATTTACCCCTTCTCACCCCCTAAGTGGTAAATTTTTGAAAAATATGAAACATGCATTTGCTTATTGGTTTAATATTATTTAAACGCATTTTCGCCCCATTAGGGGTTGAATTAAAATAAATACGAAATACGTATTTGCCTAGATGTTTATTAGAGTATTCCTACAAATTTCATCTAATATCGTTTCTTCATGCAAATTTTAAACACCTTTTCATGTCTTTAGGGGTTGAATTGTAAAAAAACACGAAATACGTATTTGATTATTTGTTTATTAGAGTAATCCTACAAAGTTTAAAAATAAAAAGTCCATCTAATATCGTTTTTCCATACAAACTTTAAAACCCCTTTTTACGCCTTTAGGGGTGGAATTTCAAAAAAATACGAAACACATATTTGCTTAGATGTTTATTAGAGTAATCCTACCAAGTTCATCTAATATCGTTTTTCCATACAAACTTTGAAACCTCTTTCCACCCCTTTAGGGGTTGAATTTTTAGTAAACAAGAAAGACCTTTTTGCTTATTTGTTTATTAGAGTAATCTTACAAAGTTTCAAAATCGTACACAGTTTTGAATTAAAAAGTCCATCAAATGTCGTTTATCCAAACAAATTTTGAAACATTTTGAAAAAACATGAAACACCTGTTTCCTTATTTGTTTCTTAGAGTAATCTTACAAAGTTTCGAATTAAAAAGTACACCTATATCGTTTCTCCATAAAAAATTAGAAACCCTTTTTCACCCCTTTAGGGGTCGAATTTAAAAAAAATATGAAACACGTGTTTCCTTATTTATTTATTAGAGTTCTCTTACAAACTTTCGAAATAAAAAGTCCATCTAAAATCGTTTATCCATACAAACTTCAAACCCCCGTTTTACCCCTTTAGGGGCGGAATTTTGAAAAACCATAAAACGCCTATTTGTTTATTTGTGTATAAGAGTAATATTTAAAAGTTTCGAATTAAAAAGTACATCTATATCGATTTTTCATACAAACTTTGGAACCCCTTTTCACCCCTTTAGGGGTTGAATTTCGAAAAATCCTTAGTGAGCGCCTACGTCCTAAAAGGAAACTCTGTGCAAAATTTCAGCTTTCTAGGTCTAAGGGTTAGGGCTGGGCGTTGATGAGTCAGTCAGTGAATGAATAAATGAATGAATCCGAACTTTTCTTTTTATATATGAGATACTAACTTTTACCCGCGGCTTTGCTCGCGTTAAATTTTGGGTAACGTAGATCCCGTTTTTTCAATCACATGGTAAGTTTTTGCGGGTAATTTATAGGGTATCTACAACCTTCTCTGTACCCCTGACAATTATGTATTTCATGATGATCAACTAAGTAGTTACGGCGTGAAGATGTAACAAACAAATAAACAAACGAACTAACTTTGACATTTTATATTAATAGTAAGGATTAGGATTAGTTACATTAGAGTTATAGTTAAGTATATTTAGATAGCACAGCTGTTGCTTCGATTGTTGATAGCTTTGTTCATATTTTAATTCTTTTTTTAAACGACTCACGCGCCACCTATTGTAAAATCCGGAAACAAAGGGTAACATTACTGGGGTTGTTATTCACAGCGTGTTAAAACTACATATTTATTTGAATTTATAGATATAGTACCTCTTTATATACTATATTCGAGGCTGTACCCTCAGGTGCTAATATGACCAAGCTGCTTGGTGAGCCTACTCTCGAGCAGGCCACGTAAAACTGGCCGTGCGAGAAGCATTCCCCCTAAGATCAATTCCTGCTATTTTCAGTGACTGTCCCTGAGACTTATTAATTGTCAATGCGAAACAGACCTTAAGAGGGAACTGCAGTCTTTTGAACTCAAATGGGTAATCCGACGGTATAAGTGGTATTCGTGGTATATACACAGATTCACCTCAAGCACAGCCAGTAAATATAATGTCCTCTACCAGGTTTTTATGTAAGGCTTTTTCACGTAACCTGGTCCCATTACACAACTTCGGCGGATTAAGATTCCGCAGTAGCATTACTGGAGCACCCACTTTAAAGATAATTGCGTGAGATGGTAGACTAGGCGGATTTAGAGAATTTAGAAACTCCACAGGATAGTGCATAGCATCATCCGTATACACTACAGAGTCCACAGACTTGTACTGGTATTCTGCACCTTCGAACGACTTCAACAAAGTGTCATTAATGACGGAAGCCTGATCGTTTTTAGGTGCTAAAATAGCACGTTCGCAAAGCCACTCCATGGATTTGCTGTGTAGGTTGTGGACATCTGGATATATACGGGCTATTAGGTCGTCAACTGTCGACACAACTGAGGCAAGATCTGATGGAATTGTAATCTTCCCTTCATTTTCCGGATATTCTCCGTTTCCTCTTTTAAGGACAAGATCGGAAAATTGTCCAGAGCAAATATCGCCCTTCAGGTGCACCCGCATGTTTTTCGTAAGGTGGAGTTTTTTTATTAAGGGCCAAAGACTTGAACCCTTAATGCAAGCCCGAACTTCGTCAGCTCGCGATCCCCTCGGCACTACCGGCAGAATTTGCGGAAGTCTCCTGCTAACAATACGGTGACTCCAGCCATCATGTAATTGTTACCTCTTATATCTTGTAAAGTTCTGTTTATTGCTTCTAAACCCCCTTTATGCGCCATTGTGCTTTCGTCCCAAACTATAAGTTTACAATCGCGCAAGACTTGAGACGCATTACTCTGCTTTGAAATATTGCAGAGTGGAGTCTCGAGATGGATAAGATTAAGCGGCAGTTTGAAGGCAGCGTGAGCTGTCTTGCCTCCCTCCAACAGTGTTGCCGCGATCCCTGACGATGCGACAGCTAAGGCAATACCACGATTACTCCTTACTTTCGCCAAAAGCAAATTGATAAGGAAGATTTTTCCAGTGCCACCAGGAGCATACAAAAAAAAAATTTGCCCAATTCCTTTCTCAATATTGCCAAGGATCTGCTGATAAACGTAAGTAACGTTCATCCGTAAGTAATTCTTCACTATTCGATACCACCTCAGACAGGGCGCAGGGGTCATAATTGGTATCCCTCAGATATTCCCGATTACCTAAAGTTGCCGCAGATCTTTTTGGTTGAGGCAATCCATATTGTTTCAAATTTTGTCCTGCTTGAGCTAACACTGCATCCTCAATCAATATCAAGCATCTGTTATAGATTTCGTCTATGAGCAGCTGCGCACTATCTTGCAACTCTCTCTCCAGTTGGCATTTAAGGTCCTCCGAAAGATTATCTTTGTATTTTTCCCAAAGGCTTAAAGGGTCAGAGAGCTGACAGAAAACTAACATAATTGTAAAAAGCTCTCGCAGCCTGAATGGACAATCGCACAATGAAGCTTGCTCTAAAGTTTTCTCCCAATGCTTGTCGTCTTCCAGCAATCCTACGGCCTTGCATGCAGACTGAAACGTTGGATGGAGGATCCCATTAACAGTCATTAAGTCCTCAAAGGATGTTGGCCCTCTAACCTCATGGAGCAGCAGTCGCAAGTGATAGCACTCGGTATTGTTTGGATGAATCGTGTAGACTCTACTAAGATCGTGCTCTTTTTTCACAAAAAGTCCATCTAGTTTAGTTTATCCATACAAACTTTAAAACCCTGTGTCACCCCTTTAAGGGTAGAATTTTGAAAAAACATGAAACACCTATTTCCTTATTTGTTTATTAGAGTAATCTTTCAAAGTTTCGAAATAAAAAGTACATCTACATAGGTTTTCCATACAAACTGTGAAACCCCTTTTCACCCCTTTAGGGGTTGAATTTCGAAAAATCCGCACTTAGTGAGCGTTTGCGTCCTAAAAGGAACCTATGTTTTAAATTTCAGCTTTCTAGGTCTAAGAGTTTCTAGGTCTAGGTCTTCTAGGTCTTTCTAGGTCTAGGTCTAAGGTCTAAGAGCTGGGCGTTGATGAGTGTCAGTCAGTGAATGAATGAATGAATGAATCGGAACTTCTCTCTTTATATATGAGATTAGGTGACTACGAATAATGGTTTTGTATCTAGTGTGGGAAACAGCTTATATATTTAGTAAAATATAAAGAAAGTGTCATAATAATCGTTTTAGCGTTCACCCATAAGCATACCCTTCAATGGGTCAGTGCATAATCGGCCGAACCCAACGGAAATTCCATGAATATTAATCGGTTTGCGGGGGGCGAACAAATGCGTCCTCTTTCGTGTTCGTTAATATTGAAAGGCGATAGGGTCAATTGGAAAGAGACGCCGCGCGAGATTCGCCATACGGATGAACGAGACGACAGATAATCGCACTAGTGGAGGAAAACTCGGCGCGGCGTGTACGACACAATTCGAGAGTTGTAATTTGAATTGCAAATTTATGAAGGGAGGACATATTGGAAATTACTCGCGAATGTTGCCTGACATGTTATATACATATTCTTTTTCATTGGGGACGGAACAGGTTCCCAGAATATAATAAAAATTTCTTGTCATATTAACAGTGGCATACTTTTGCTCTTATTAGATTAGAAATATTACAAAAAATTGGTTTCTCCACCATAAAACTTTCCTGGCAAGTAGCCAAAGACTTATGAAAGGATTTTGAGCGTGATGTCTCTTCGGAAAGGAGGTTGACCTGATTGAAAGGGAAAATCGGCGTGGAGCTTTGATAGTACGAATGCAACATATTAAACACGTTCGATTTAATTGTTTACGCATATATAATACTCTGACCGTCGAAAATTCAATTTGATTTTGGCCCAACAAGCCACCTGTTGACTAAGTTTAAAGTTTGCAAATCAATATTTCAAGATTTTAATACGGCTAGCGCGCCCCCTGGTTTACCGATTATAACTACAACCTTTTGAACTTTTGCCGTGACCTAATGATACCTGAATGCCGAATTTAAGCCCAATCGGATTAAGCGTTTGGGCGCTATCATAGAGGAATACACACAGACATACAGCAGACGCACAGACAGAAACACAGGCAGACTCCCAGTCCTCAAGTTCTCAATCGTCTCAGGTGGCTCAACATAGATATTTCTGTCTTCATCACGAAAAAGGATCTTAGCGCTTTCACAATACTTTCTCTCCTCGTTGGTTGTTGAAAATAGATATTAGGATTATATCTATAATGAATTTTGTATCTAGTGTGCGAAACAGCTTATACTTTAGCCTTCACCCATACGCATACCCTTCAATGGGTCAGTGCATAATCGGCCGGACCCTACCCGCAACGGAAATTCCATGAATATTAATCGGATGGCGGGCGCCGAACAAATGCGTCCTCCTTTCTTTTCGTTAATATTGAAAGGCGATAGGGTCAATCGGAAAGAGACGTCGTGCGAGAAGAGACGGCTTATAATCGCATTAACGTGGGAAAATATGGCGCTACATGTACGATACAATTCGAGAGTTGTAATTCGTATTGCATATTTATGAAGGGAGGACAAATGTGAAATTACTCGCGAATGTTGCCTGTCGCGTTGTATACATATTATTTTCCACTGGAGACGGAACAGGAGCCAAAATATAATGAAAAATCTTGTCATATTAACAGTGGCATAATTATAGGTAAGAATGGGTGACATTAATAACACTAATATTAATTTGCTATTATTAGATAAGGAATAGTAAAAAAAAATGATACCAGGGGTGTTAATCACAACCAGCGAACCCGTTACTACAGGGAGTTATAACGACCTTGTGACGTTTTCTCTATATGGAGTGAGCGTAGTTTAATTATTGACATTTTGACATTTAGACAAGTATTTTGTCTAACTCTCAAAACTGTCAAAAGTGTCAACTGTCCGTATATATTGATTTACGAACAGTTGAGTTACTCTATGATACTCGGGATAACATAAGGATTCTAAAAATATCACACACTTCTAAATCGGTTTAAGCGTTAAGAAGTTATGGCGGAATAAAAAATCAGGGTGTCATAATTAACACATACTGCATTTTTTCCCGAGTACAATTGCGAAGTTTTATAATTTTTCAAAATGTTGGATTGGAATAAATATGTGAGAACAAAGAACGGTTATTTAAAAATCGGTAATATTTTGAGGAGTGTAATAATTAAACAATATGTATAACTTATTTTGCTAAATTAATATTCTAAATACTTTTAAGCCATGTATATTACTTATTTATATAATACTAGCTGATCCGACAGAGGTTGTCCTGTCCAAATTTCAATAAATTTGTTTGTGATCGTTTTGTGAATTTGTGAAAAGCCATTGGAATAAGCAAACAAAGTAAAAATTCGGTTCTCACCCTAAGACTTTCCTTGAAAGCAGACAATCCTCCCACGCGTCAAACCCTTAATACCCCTCCCCCCCCCACACCCCTTCCCCAAACCCCCCTTCAAACTGCACTTCCTAACTTCACCCCCTAACTCCCCCCACTCACCCCTTCCAAAGTCCACAAACTTAACCCCCTCAACTAGCTGGAATTCGTTTTTCCGGATTGTTCTCAAGATCTTCCAGATTTTTTTTCAATTAAATCGATTGAAATATGTCCATCCCGAGAGGCATAGCGGTCAAAGCAAAAAAAAATAAATCAATATGGCGTTCCTAGACAAATAAAAAATTACGGATATCCATCCTTCGAATCGTGAATAGAAAAAAAAGTACTTTCAATTTTTATCGAATTTTTTAATTTTCCAGACAATTTTTCCAATTTTCATTTCCGTTAGGACCTTTTTTGGACCACTACGAACATTTAAAAATAAGCCAAATCGGTTCGGTTCAGCCAATCGGTTACCAACGAACAGTTGTAGCGTCCGTAGCCACGTTGACACCGGTTCTCCTCGTTGTTACCGAAGTTAAGCAGCGTTGGGCGCGGTCAATACTTGGATGGATGACCGCCTGAGTATTTGACACCGTGGTGCTATAAAAGCCTACCTAGAAGGCATAGGCCTTGTGGGTAAAACAACAACATTTCATTTTTATTTATTTAATAGCCGAAAAGGCTATTTATTTAGCCGAAAAGGCTACGTGCGGATTTATCAACTACCGTAAAAGGCCGACCAGTCTTTTCGATGCCCCAGCGGTTAAGGATAAAAATTAAATATGTTGAATTATGTAGTCGATTGATTAAAATAACGTCGTAGTACTTTTTACTATTTTCTTAAGTGCGTGCCTGTATTGCCGCTTGGGTTTCATTTGGTCTGTTGTTTTTTCCACAATTTTCCCACAATTTTCCAGTTGGTCGCATTCACGATCGAAAGCAGTCCCAAAGTTGCTCAAAACTCTTTTCGGCTAACTCTCTCTCTCTCCCTTCCTCTGTCTCTCTTTTCCTCTCTAGCTTTAGCAGCTAACTCCCTCAGTCCCTAATGGGGTTTCTTTGTCGTCAATTTCAGGCGATAAATTCTTAAGTACGACCGCAGACTTTACCGAATGCTGTTTGTTGTTTCGCCAAGGAAAACCTTTTACAGTCTGACTACTTCAAGTTAATGTGGATCACTTCATGATCACCTGTGTTGATTATAGACACATGCTTTGAATAACAGATAAGTTAATACCAGTAAACACTTTTACCACAAAAATAAACTATATTATATATACTGCCTCCGCCCTCCCCCCTGGTACTCAGCAGTACATAAAGTACATCTAGTGGCAGGTGAAATATCGTTCAGTGCACTCACACCTCAATTTTTTGAACAAAATTATGTTCGAAGACTATCGCGGTTGTTTGACATTATAAATAGGATAGAAAACGAATTTACCGCGTGAACACATCAAAGCTGTTAAAAACGTTCAGCGAGAAAAATCGGCGATCTGCGAACATATATTGGATAGCGGAAGTAACCACTGGATGCAGTTTCAAAATCCCATTGTGCTATCCAAAGAACAATTCTACTTTCCTCGCATGATCCGGGAAGCCATTGAAATAAGAAGAACCCCGAACTTTAACAGAGACGACGGTTACAAACTCTCATCTACGTGGAACCCTCTTCTTAAAATGTTCCCGCCGCCGAACGCCGAACGCAAAGACGTAAAACAGGATACAGTGAGTGTTGTGTGCAAGACGGATTTTCAAAATTCCCGCGCTCCGAGCCCGGCCCCCCACCACCGTTATAATCTACGCAGTGGCGGAAGCGGTACGCGGCCTACCCGCAAAACAACGGATTGAGAGCTCTTCAGTCTACCCTGGACAACGGCGGCTGCAACGTCACCGAAACGTCGGGTGCTACAAATTTCACGCGGTAAATTCGTTTTCTATCCTATTTATAAAATTATGTTGTTCAAATTAACAAAAAAAATAGATTTTTTAATCGTTTTCAATTTTTTTATAATCAAAAACTTGCTTATTTGCTAGTACTGATCGATCCACTTCAAGGCCGATAAAATAAAACTCACCCTCTATGTGGGTTAAATGTATACATACTCGTACTTCTTAAGTTCCTGAAGCTGTTTAATTCATAATTTTTATATAATATCATAACGGTTGGCTGTAAGAAAACGTAAAACAGTTTTTACGTTTTACGTTTTACATTTTTTATGTAGTACAAACGTACTACATAAAAAAAATCTAGTCACCCGAAGACTTTCCCGGCAACTAGACAAGCCCCCCATCCCCCGGTGGTCTAGACCCCTAATCCTAAGATGTTTATCTGGACTCGTGGTAGTCGCGTCCTAGTTCTCCTTTATTGATTTTAAGTCGTGTTCTCTATAGTTTTATGGAATTGTTAGTTAGATTTGTTAGATATTTTCCTCAGCAACACGCGCTCGTGCAGTTTCGTGCAGTTTGGGCCACATGATCCATTTTGTTCTCGGATCGGCTCAACCCACGATCCAGCTCCTATTCAGAAGCCTCCTCGAGTGGAAGGCTACCCCGGGTAAGACTCCCGTGTCTCAGGCCTCAGAGCTGGTGGACCGGTTTCTCCCGGTGGGATTGCATCCCGGCGCAAATGGATGGTTTGCGCACCGGTCGGCGAAGCCAATCGGTTGTGAATTCTGACTAATCGCTGAAGGGGTCTGGAGACTATGGAAATACACTGTTTCTTACGCAGCGGGGGTGGGGGTTGACCTGTTGTCATGCCACTCTTGAAATTACCTTGGTCCACTCGATTCCGTGTGTCACTACGGGCAAAGAATGCCCAGGTCCGCGATAAATTCTAACTGAATTACGCTGTAATACAACAGGTAAAGATTGCGTAAACGACTTCGGACCCGTAACCAGTCGGGAGGACGGAGGTATCCTGAAGGTTATTTCCAGACGGAGATATCCTGCCAAAACTGGTAGTTAAGGGGTGAGGCTGCCCGCTGGTGCCTTTCCAGGTAACTCGCCGTAAGGCGTCGGTCTCTAACGGGTTGCTGGTGAACTAGACAGTAGATAGTCTAGTCCCCAAGTCTTCTACGCTCATCCCATGGCTGAAATAACGATACATGTCGTTATATTAGCCTGGGGTGACGAATTCGTTCGTTGTAGTCGACACCGCCCTACTATTTCACCGGCCCGCCAACCTACGAGGAGGTAAATTATTGTGAACGCGTTAAAACAATCAAGAGGATGAGGGTTATATAGATTTTTGACCCCCCTCCCCCCGCCTCACCCCAGGAGACGATTAAGACAATTTCCAGACAGGTCTGTTTGTGTGACTACCCGTCTGTGTGTGTGTATTTCTTCACGATAGCGTCCAAATGATTCATCAGACTGTGCTGAAATTTGGCATGCAGGCTTATTTGGTTGGTGTTTAAAATCGGTCCACCAGAGAACGAGCTAGTCATACTTGGATTTGAAGACTTAAAATTCGTTGCACAGGTGCCTTTTTCGGCCGAAACAACATTTCGAAATTCGAATTCGAATGCTCACGGCGACCCGTGTTTGTAATTTCTTTTGAAATTGAATGAGATGACACGCATTAAAAAATCAAGTTTTGTTTGCGTTGCGTCGCATATAACTGTAGGGACTTCAGTACCTACATACAGTCAACAAAAGCATGTTTAACCAATGAATTCTGTAGAAATTCATAAACGCAAATATAATCGATTCTGCACGTGCACTGCTATTAAATTCCACCGAATTTCGGTAATTAATGCAGTCACAGGCGGTGAGTCATGCCAATTTCTCCAAATCAATCGCATTGACACACTTATTTCATCACTCCTTTCAGGATTGCGTCATGTATCAGGGTATATAAACCAGTACATTTGACCAATCAATTATCATTCCTCGAGTGATCATCTACTAGTTAGTGGTTCTGTAGCTACGACTCTTCGTGAGCCGGTCAATGCATTAGCCAGTGCTACTCATCTCATCCTTTCCTCCTTATCATCCTTTCCTCCTTATCGAGTTGAGTAAGCTGAGGTCTGTCACTCCTGCAGACCCGAGCAAGTATCGAGGAGACACATCTCTGATACAAAAGGTAACCTTTCCTTCCTCGCCACGCGCCGCGATAAATATTCGGGAACGTTATACTGGAAATATATTACGTTACGGCATAACATTCAAATCACCGTAAATAAAATGTTAAATTGATATACCAATAATAAATAAAGCCTTCTGATAACATAAATTGCATCTTATTACGGAGTAAAACGACTTGTTGACACCCGGCTCTCACAACGAATATCTTGGAGTCAGTGAGAGTCGGCCTTCCGTCACATAACCAAGAATTTTCGCCAACTGCTCATCGATGTTATTTATGAAATAAATATTCAGATGGCTAAAATCTTGGAGTGACAACCGGTTTACTAAAATCGGTCAATAAGAGATAGCATGTACTACCCAAAAAATAGGTAATCTATTGTACGATTACCACTGTTTACCATGTGTTTGATTGCTTGTACGCTCGTTCTATGAACTAATTGACATAAGAACTAACTGACCAGTATGAAAACATTCAATATTAAGGAAAAAATGCTAAACACAGTATAGTACCGCGATCTACAGCTAGACGTCACTAATTATATTACGAAAATAGCCAATAATGTTTACGGGAAGAGTTCGCTGAGCTACACAGTGAGGATTCATGTCCTCCCCTTTCCCCCAATGCGATTGCGGGCATGCCGGCCGCACTGATAACCAACTTTTTTTGATTACTGACTGCTGACCAACTGCCCAATTAACATATAATTATTTCGATTTGTTTTCGGACCTCACAGCCTTCAAAACTCAGATCCGAATTTGTGTTCTCCTCTCCTTTAACTCTACAAAAGTTCTTAAAATCCCCCGTAACTTTCCACATTGATTAGGGGAATCACCTCTCCTTTTAAGTATCAATATTCCATTACACACAGGCTCTCAATTCCCTTTGTTCCAACAATGGTTTTTGTACCCTTACAATTTACAAGATGACGTACAGTTTTTAATGTTTCCTTCATTGTAATAGTCAGTATTAAATTGTCTATAGTCGTTTATTCATTCAAAATTGCAAATACAATTGAATATGTCGTAATCAGAATGGTTTAATTCACAATAATCAAAAAATAAATGTAATAAATAATAGGAAATATACATATTTAGAAATAAAACTAAAGTAATCAATAGTTTAAAAATAATAAAACGAATAATCAGTAAAAAAAATTTTTCTTACTCGTAGATAGGTGCATGCGACTCGCGGCAGGCAACATCTCAGACCAGTGACAGTGATTCGGGAAAGAATAATATACATTATTATACGTCACTGTTATATAATAAACAAATCCATTCACGACCCTTTCAAACTATTGATCTTTTCAAACCTTTGATCCTTTCAATATTTTGCAACAGTTTTTTAAATGACGTGGTACTAAAATAATATTTGCACCATTCTTAACCCTCCAACCGCCTGCGATTTTCCTATTTCTTTATACATAATTAAGGGCCAATTTTACTAAATATTTGAAATAGTTATATGGATTGTATTGAAGGTATGAAACAAGAAAATAAAAAATAAAAATTTTTAAGTGAAATTTAAATGACATTTAGTGTATATTATAGGGAAACGCCAATATCTTATGCAAGGGAAGAAACAGAGAGAAAAACACTTCTTTTTCTTGTATTAAGAGCCATCAGTCTCCACACCAGAAGATATTTCACGTTTCGATATATTGAGAATCTACAGTCAATAAACGACTTAATAAACGCCAGGGTCTGAAAGAATGCTGCTGCAGAGTAGTAGTAGTAGTAGTAGTAAACGGAGTGGGGGGTTTGTTTCGAGCCCTTGATGTCACCTGGATTTGTACGATCTTTTGTAACTACCCACTTTGTGGATGGGTCAGTGGTCTTCTAGTAGTCCGGTACTTCTTACTAGTCCATGCAGAACACTGACCTTCAAGTTGGACAGATCGCTGTGTTCGAGATAGGCTTTTCCCAGTAAACTGTGTCTTTTTACGGCGAGGCCTGGGCAGCGACCAACGATGTGTATGCTGTCTTCGGGTTCTTCGCCACATATTCGGCAGTCCTTGCTCTCGGTCAAGCCAAGGTTGAAAGATGTTCTCTAAGGGTCGTGTGTCCGGTGAGGAGACCGATAGTGGTTCTAAGGTTATTTTTGCTCATGTAAAGTAGGGCCTTGATTTTCTTTGGAAGTGGTTGCTCCATCATGGCTTTTGCCTGGCGAAATCCTTGGCTCTGTTTCCAGGATGCCCGATGTTCCTACTACAAGCAGTTCCTCATGATTTTCTTGTATATAGCAAAAGGGACCCCAACAACTGGCCACACCGGGCATTCAGTGCCTGACATCAACAGTGTGCCCAGTTTTGCCAGTCTGTCGGCCTCTTCGTTGCCGGGTATGCCTTGATGGCCCAGTATTCATATTGAATGCTGCTGCACAACTGAATATAAATTGTGCAGGGCATTGTGTATATTCTACGATACAGGTCGTAACCTGTCTTTTCCCGTCAGCCGTGCGACTTGAGAACGTGTAAAACGCGACTCTCGGTGTTGCAGAACAACAGAAAAAGATTCGACTGAGAAATAGCGCAGTGATATCTCAGAGAGTATATGCAACTTCGCCGAACAGTATGGAAATAGCTGAACGTGCACGTACGCTTCTCCCGCGGTTGGAGGGTTAACAGAGCGGGTGGAGGGTCTTTTGATTTGACAAGGGTACTAGTCGATTGACGTGGGATAGGTTTACCTACTCGTAAATTAAATTGGGCACTGGTCGACTAGTCACAATAATATTACCTTCGCTAACAACATGGGCAATATGTGTAAGGATATATTTGTGTGTGTTAAGGAGTATGTGTATCATGTCGTCAGCACTTAAGAAATCTTTTAGTAATTTAGGTACTATACAACTTATTTTTTATCATTCGTAGTCGTTACTCGTTGTAAATCTGAATGTAATTTGTATGGGTTTGATTTTGGAATTACTGAATTCAACATTTTAACGAATACTCCGTCAATTAGGTAAGTAACCTAAATTTAGGAGAGAGAGAAATGTATTCACGCGACATGAGATCTCAGAAATATATACGAAATAATCGGACACTCGAATAAATAGGCAGAGTCAATTTTGTAGGGTTTGACCAATAGAAATCCAGCGTTGACGAAGCGTCAAGCGCAAATTCCACGTCCGCTAGCGCCGGGAACCAGACGCATACTAAACAGCCAATCGCAGCTCTAGCACAGAATAACTATACGCAGTGGTGGTATAAGGTATTTAGCGTAACTCTCAGAGCACTCTCACGTTATAATCTCACGTTATATCACGGTGCGGGGTCTGAAAACTAAGTTGCGCCAATTTTCTGAAAACGCACATTTAATTGATAGTGATATAATTATTGTAACCGAGTCATGGCTAGACGATTCTGTAACCGATGCGGAGGTTTGCTCGACTGCAAATTTTACTCTTTATCGTAAAGATAGACAAACTTTTGCAGGCGGGGTATTCCTCGCCGTGAGGAACTCCATCTTATCGTATCGCATACCTAGCTATGAAACTGATGGTGAAGTATTGTGTGTGAAAGTTATATATAGAAATGTACCTGTATTCTTTTTTGTAGTTTACTTTTCCCCTAAAACCGCTGATGAAGTATACATGTCTTTTTTAAATAAAGTAGAAGAACTTTTTGTTGCAGATAGGTTAAAAAATATTTGTATTATTGGCGATTTTAATCTGTTTTCTGCGTCGCAACATGTAAATAAATATTTTGATTACTTTTTATCTTTATGTAACTTTAAGCAACATAATAATATTTTAAATTCTAATAATCGATGTCTAGATCTGGTGCTCTCGAATTTCCAACCTGATACCGTTACGGTATCCGAAGCCTCGATAGAGTTGGTGCGAGCTGACGGCTATCATCCGCCGATTGATGTGAGCATTGTACTGCGCCCAGCGCGTACGCATATTCAGCCGAGCGACAATCAAAAGTATAGCCCTACTAGTGGTAATTGTCTATTCCGGAATGAATGGAACTTTAAAAATTGTAATTTTACTCAGTTGTACACTTTTTTTGAAAATTTTGATTGGAAATTACTATACGATTTAAGTAACGCTAACGATTGCGTTGATTATCTCTATAGTGTCATCTACAATTGTTTCGATAGCTGCATTCCAAGCAAAAAACGGACTGCATTGACCAATAGGTATATTTATCCTAAATGGTTTAATGGCGACATTATCCGTGATATTCAATCGAAGTCGTATCATCACAAGTGCTGGAAGCGGACCGGTTCTCAGTTTCACAGGGAGCTTTTCGAAACTTTACGGTGTAGAGTTAAGCATAAAATAAAAGACTCTTTCAATTTGTATATGCACAATATTGAGACGTCTATCCGAGAAGATAGTTCACGCTTTTGGGAATATGTTCGTAGTCAGCGAACTGCTGGTGGGGTACCCCTGAATGTGGTCTATAATGAGGCTACATATTCGGGTGCTGCAGCCGCTGATGTTTTTGCGAATTACTTCTCATCAGTGTTTCTACCGAACATACCGGCCTTAGACGCTGTCGCCGCTGAAGCGACTATTATGTCGAGTGACGCAAATTCTTCATGCGTCAACGTCCACAGTATCACTAAAGATGATATTCGGTTTGCAATACGCAAGCTGAAATCAGTCCGCACTATTGGACCTGATGGAGTTCCTCCTTATGTTATTAAAGCATGTTGTGAGTCTTTTATACAACCCCTGATGTATATATTTAACAGATCGTTGGAATATGCAGTATACCCCTATAAGTGGAAGATATCTAGAGTAGCTCCAATACCAAAAAGTGGCGATAAGGTGCAGGTTGATAATTACAGGCCGATTGCAGTGTTATCAGCCTTTCCTAAGCTTTTCGAGACGATTCTTCACCGAGAAATTTATACCCAACTATGCGGTACACTATCGGATGCCCAACACGGGTTCCGTCCTAATCGTTCCACAACTACCAACCTATCCGTTTTTACAGATTATGTTACTGATGAGTTGGATAGCACCTCAAGGGGACAAGTGGATGTCGTGTATTTGGATTTCAAGAAGGCCTTTGACAGAGTCGACAACGATGCGTTACTCCGAGAACTGGCTGCTGCTGGATTCTCGAGTAAACTGTTGAAACTTTTCGCAGATTACTTGTGGGGCCGCCAGCAATTCGTTAAATTTGGCAATTTTGAATCCAAACTATACAACACTCAATCGGGGGTTAGCCAAGGATCAAACTTAGGGCCTTTGTTATTCAACTTATTTGTTAATAATCTGAGTAAAGTAGTCACATCTGCACGTTGTCTAATGTTTGCTGATGACGTCAAATTGTTTTTATCAACTGGAAGTGCTGAGGCCTGCGAGCTCTTCCAGCGTGATATTGATGCAGTTTATGCATGGAGCCAAGCTCGTAACCTTCACTTCAATATTAACAAATGTGCAGTGATGACATACACAAGGTCGCCTGATCATCTGATGTATGATTACTCCATCGCTGGATGTGTGCTTCCCAGAGTTACTGAAGTCAAGGACTTGGGAGTTTTTTTCGACCCCAAGTTAAACTTCAAGGAACATATTAGACAACTATCTACAACTTCTTTCAAGCTTCTAGGGTTTGTAATACGGCAATCCAAACACTTCAATAATATTCGGGTTATGCGCACGTTGTACAACTCGATTGTTAGAAGTCGCATGGAAACGAATGCACCTATTTGGAATCCACATGAAGATACTTATACCCTCATGCTGGAAAAGGTACAGAAGTGTTTTTTGAGATTTCTGTACTTCAAGCAGTACGGATATTATCCATTTTTGTATCCGACTGCATTTATCACAGGCATGGTTGGCTATAATTCTCTCTGTCTCAGAAGAGAAATGCTGACCATGTCCTATGTTTTCAATCTAATTCGTGGTAAAACTGATAACCCTAGCTTACTAGCAAAGGTGGATCTATTCATACCAAATAATTATCTCCGTACTCGATCGCACCATCTTTTCGCGGAGCCGTTCTCGCGCACTAACCTTACGAGGTGGAACTTGTTGGCGCGTGCTTTGCGGCGCTTAAATGAAATTCACTCGATGGCACCAGATTTCGATATTTTTACCGCCAACCCTCACTTGTTTAAATTGCAAGCTATTAATTATTTATTTTTACATGATAGCTAGTATTATACGTATCATTCTATTTGTATAGTTATGGTAATATCTTTATTAATTTTACTTTTCAATGCATTGGTTTTACTGTTATGTTGATTAGTAATAATTGAATAAACAAAAATAAATAAAATAAAAAAATAAAATAATTAATTGTAATTAATTTAGGGCCTAAATAAAAAATGTGGCTAAGTGCTGCCCTAGAAACTTAACCAGTCAATATAATGAAATTATAATAAAACTCACTCACCGCTTACATTGAAGGAGTAAAAGCGCCTGAAAGTTTTCGAAGTCAGTTTAAAGCCTTAATGTTCAAGGCAATGAGCAACTTTTTTGAGTCCAAATTTTAAATTGGTTCTTTATCGAGGGATTCACTTAGAAACTTTTTTAATTAATGCCTATATTTTTTAAAAACTCATAAAACTAAAATTCTTTAGATATGGTCATTCCCAGGTATCATGTCGCCTTAAAGAGAGGGGTATTCAACTGTGAGGAGATTTATGTCTGAGCTCATTTTGCTACCCAAAGAACTATTCAATTTACCTGCATGTTCATTGAGATAAGAGGAACTCCTAACTTCAGTACAGTAAAGCTTTTTTACTATCTACTGAGTGGAACCCTTCTTCTTAATTTTTATCCCAATATCCATCGCAACCTATTTTTTATATTTTATTTTATTTATTTTGTCACAGAACAATAGCGAAAGACAACTGACAGTACAGCACGGTTATAACATCACCAAACTTCGGGTGCTGCAAAATCCTCCATGTGAAACCTTTTTTTACAAGCTTTTATTTTCCTTGCATTTGTCAGTAAGTTTGTTTATGTCAAAGCTTGCAAGCAGAATTTCATACACTTCCTCTTATCCTATGAAGTTAAAATTTGACATGTTGATTCAGTTCCGATGACAATGCATTTTTATTGAAAGTATGACCTGATTCTGCACCCAGGATTGGCTCCAGACGAGGGGGCTCCTCAACGGTCAACAGCACAGACACGAAATTTTGAATACGCATTTAATTATGATAGCCTGTTATACGTATCGTCATGACATGGCTGCTGAGCCCAGGGTCGACTCCCGACAAAGTGACTCCTGAACGATCAACAGGACTGCTGCACCTGAAGTTGGCTTCTAACCAGGGGACTCCTCAAAGATCAACAGCAAAAGCACGAAATTCTGTATAGCATTCAATTATGATAACCCGTTCTATGATATGGCTGCTGCACCCACGGTTGGCTCGGGACAGAGCATTTTGATAAAACATTGTTTTTAAAAATGTGGTTTTACTACTAAGTTATGTATTTTTATCATAACTTAGTAGTATATCTTTCCTGGCCCACCAATGGACGAGGACGGAAAATATTTTTCATCCTATCTATTCGAAAAGATCGACTTGGTTCGCCTTTAAGTGCGCCCAAAAGTGGTGTTTTCTATAAGAAACTTTATAAGTGCGCCGCAATTATCTTTGCGGCTCACTTTTTGAATAAGTGCGCTGCAATTTATCTTTGCGGCGCACTTTTTGAATTTGGAACATCTTAGTCTTCAGCGCCGAAGAAATCGAACGCAAATATTGTTTGAATAAAGACTGGCTGGTACGACGGCTTTTAGTCGCGCCGCCCTGGATAAAAAAAAACAAATGAAATTAAAAACGAGCGAACGTCAATTGCTTTTGTCGTTGTTATTATCTCATAGAGGGTGAGGAAAAGTAGAGTGTATCACTCGGGCGCAAAATATTTTTGGTTCGGGTGCTTTTTTGAATCCCTCTCTACGTTAGGGATTCTACTAAAGAATCCCTCTCTACGCTCGGGATTCTACTCTAGAATCCCTCACTTCGATCTGGATTCAAAAAAGCGCCCTCGCCGTAAAAATATTATTTTGCTCTCTTGTGATTCAATCTACTATTGAAGCCCTATTTTTTTTGTTATGGATGGTAAACGGAAATATCCACTTTGAGCCCCCCTGACACGATTAAGACCACTTCCAGATTGAAGTCTGTCTATGTGTGTTTATTTCTCGACGAAAGCGTCTAAACGCTTAAGCCGACTGAGCTGAAATTTGGCATCCAAACATCATTTGGTCATGGCAAGAGTTGAAATGATTATGGTTAAAATCGGTCCACCAGGGGGCGCACTAGTTTCGAAATATTTTAATCTCGAAATATTGAACTTTAAGATTTGAAATTTGGTACACTTATCTGTGTTCTGTGTTGTTGGTACACTCTTTGGTACAATTTGATAAGCAATTCGATACACTCATCTTGTTGGGCCCAAATTGCATTGTAAATATCTCATATACAAGCTACACTTACAACATTAAAATTCCGTCATACATTTTAACCAAATAATAACGCCATCTGTTAGGGCTTGGCGCAACCCCGCTCTTAGCCGCAAAACGAATAGCGTCACCGAACTTATTTATGAAATTAATATTCAAAATTCAAATACTTTCGGTAAAATGTTGGTTTGACAAGACCGTTTTTGTTGATGCCAAATAACCGCGCTAGTTTTCAATTTATCCATTTAATTTTGACAATAATTTAATAGGGTTTCCTTTTAATTTGAATGGAGTGGCTTATTCTCAGTTTTATGCTCGCATATTTCTCTTTTGCCTTTAGGGACGAAATCGTCGTCGTTTACTTTCTCCTCTCGTTCGTTCTCTATGGGATTTTCCATATATTACCATCCTCATAAAATTACAACTTATCAAATTTATCTCCAGCCGAAGCTCGGGATTACACGGTGAATATCCCTGGGGCATTGATATAAAGAAAGTGGGTATATGGGAACTTTTAAACAATAACCTACACGATTTCATAATTTTCAAAGGTTTAACCAATTATCTAAAATCGTAAATATATAACAGTTAAGTTCCAATTGGTCTAAAAATCTAGAATAAAATTTTACAGCATACTTTAAATTCGGCATTTTTTAAAATCTAGAGTTTTAGGTCGATAAAATAAAATAAAAAATCCGTTGTGTCACCCTAAGACTTTCCAGGCAAGCAGACCCCCTCCCCTCCCCCCTTCCCCCAAACGCTACCGCCCAATCCATTGTGTCAGCAAAACACTTTCCCGGCAAGCAGACCCCCCCTGCCCCCTCTTAAACGCTACCCCCTTCCTTTCCAACGCCCCCCTACCCACCCACCGCATACCTAAACTCTCCATCCACCAAACAAACCCTTCTTCCTTCCCAACCCCCAACCCCCCAAACCACAATTCCCCAAAAAAATCCTTCCTCAAACACCACTCATCAAAACCTCTTTGCATCCTAAGCACTTGAGTATTTATTAAAGCACTCTAGATAAGGCAGGATAGTAACTATCGGAAGAAGAAGAATATTTTCGTCCAGAACTCCTGAGTACTTGGAGTGTCTTCTTCAAAGTAAAAGCACTCACAATATGGCGGGATAGGACCCCCCACCCTCCGATAGTGATTAAATATGATAGTAAATCCAGTATAGTATTGATCTGATTCAGGGCTGCTACATTCAGAGCATGACCTGATTCTACAACAAGGATCGGCTCCCAACGAGGCTACTCTTCCACGTCAACAACACAGACACACATTTTGTATACGCATTCAATTTGATAACCCGTCCTAAATTGCACCATGACATGGCTGCTGCACCCAGGGTTGGCTCACGACGAGACTACTCATCAACGGTCAACAGCAGAGAAACGACATTTTGTATACGCATTTTATTATGGTAGCCCGTTCTAAGTTTCACTGCGACAAGGCTGCTGCACCCTATGTTGGCTTCCAACGAGGGGACTCCTTAAAGATCGACGGCACAGAAACGAAATTTTGCATACGAATTCAATTATGATAGACCGTTCTAAGTTTTACCGAGATAGGGCTGCTGCACCTAGGGTTGGCTTCCAACAACTCCTCGACGGCCAACAGCACCAACACGAAATTTTGTGTAGCATTCAATTATAATAGCTTGTTCTAAGTTCTACTATGACATGGCTGCTTCACCCAGGGTTGGCTTGTGACAAAGCATTTTAATAAAAGCTTCTTCTTAAAAATGTGTTTTTACTATTAACTTAATTGAAACATTCTAAGTCGCAATAAGTTGCAGCTGATCTGTATGTCTTTATATTCTACAGTATGTTTGCTATTGTAATTTTTGTAATTTTTAGACATTATGGACATTTTAGGACATTTTTTAAAAACGTGTTAAAACACGAGTTTTCATACATTTTCTTGTACTAAATTTAAATTGCAGTCACAGACGTAGAACCAGAATTCCATAAAATATATGTCATAGAAATAAATTATACACACCATCAACAATAACAGACATAATAAATATAAAGGAACTAGAATACTGCACAAGCTGTCACAAAAGAACCGTTCACCTCGAGCGACAATTTGCTAACAATCATGTCATTACATACTTACCCAAGTTTCCAGGGCGCTAGAACTCATCAGTTACGAAACAAATGTAAATATTTTGATTGCGTCAACTACTCCATCTATCGTTAATGAATAATTAATTGTTCTACTAGGATTTTAAAAGAGTGAAATTATTTTTTTTGTCCATGGAACGAAGCAATGTGTATCGTGGAGGAATACACACATCCACACTAACCCCTAACCCCCTCCCCCCGCGCAACAAACCCCTCCTCCCCCGAACTCCCGATAGCGAATGTGTTTGATTAAAACATTGAAAGTATTTCAAAAATTTTAGTAGTATTTTAGTAGTATTTTCGTACCATGTTTGTTGTTTGTTTCCGTGGTAATAAAATGGTATTTCTCCAATAGGATGCAGAATTTTCTTTAATATGGCGGTGTTTAAAAATATTTGTAACACTTGTATAAGTGATAATTCAATCAAAATTTTACAATGTTGTTTCGTCCCAACAAGGCATCCTCTACCAGTACCGAATTTCAAATTTTTAGGTCCAATATTTCGAGTTTGAAGTATGAATAGCGTGCCCCTGGTGGCATGATTTCAACCACAAGTTTTTCAACTTTTGCAATGACCAAATGATGCCTGCGTGCCAAATTTCAGCTCAATAGCATTTGGGCGCTGTCGTGGAGGAATACACAGATTCACAGATAGACACACAAAACTGCGTTCACAATACTCTCCGGCTGAAAGGAGAGTAAAATCGTTTGGGTCACTCCAAGACTTCCCCGCTTCATAAAGATGAAGCGTTTGGGCGCTATTGTTAAGGCGACATTAGACCTCAGAAAAATATCCGAAATGGGCGATCACGCGAAAAAATAGGCGGTGGTAATTTTGTAGGGTTTGACCAATAAAAATTCAGCGTTGGCGAAGCGTCAAGCGCAGGTCACACGTCCGCTCGCGCCGTGGACCAGGCGCTTACTAAACGGTCTATCGCGGCGCCAGTACAGAATAACTATCCTTACGCAGTGGTGGTATAAGGGTGTTAATGGAACTTCATATTTAGCGTAACTCTCAGAGCGCTCTCACGTTTTTATTAATTGTAATTAATTTATTGCTTAAATAAAAAATCGGTTGTGTCACCCCAAGACTTTCCTGACTAGTATCCGGGGAGGTGCGAAAAAACAGCGACATTTTTTACTCTAGTACCCCAAATTTGTATGGCAGGTACCCCAAACGTTGGTCGTAAGTACCCCAAAAATACCCTAATAGGTTCTTCCGATGGTTAACAGAAGCTTCTATGCCAAATTTTAACTTAGACAGATTAAGCGTCTGGGCGCTATCGCGGAAACAATTTTTTCGCCGGGAACCCCAAATTTGTATGGGAGGTACCACAACCGTAGGGCGTAGGGACTCCAAAAACTAATGGGTTCCTCCGACGGTTAACAGAAGCTTATATACCAAATTTCAGCTCAATCCGATTAAGCGTCTGGGCGCTATCGTGGAAGAATACATACATACAGACAGACATACAGACATACAGACATACATACAGACAGAGATCGGTCTGGAAATAGTCTCAATCGTCTCAGGGAGTCTCAAAATATATATTCCCATCTTCATCTCAAAATTTTTTTTTAGCGCGATCACAATACTTTCCTTTCCGATAGGTCGTCAGGAAAGTAAAAATGTGGCTAGGCGCTGCCCTAGAGAATTAACCAGTCAATATAATGAAATTATAATAAATCGCACTCACCGCTCACATTGTAGGAGTAATCGCGCCTAAAAGTTTTCGAAGTCAAGTTAAAGCTTTAACATCCAAGGCAATGAGCAACTTTTTTGAGTTCAAATTTTAAATTGATTGCTTATCGAGAGATTCACTTTAAATTAATCCTTATATTTTTCAAAAAACTCATTAAACTAAAATTCTTTAGATATGGTCGTTCCCAGGTATCATGTCGCCTTAATGAATACATACAGAGTCACAGACAGACACACAGAAGTCCGTTCACAATGCTTTCCCTCTGCCGAAAACGTAAAACTAGGTAAGCAAATATTACCCTATCAATCTTCAGAAACTCCCCGTTTGTTTTCGTCCAAAATTCTTTTGTAATATACTGATTTTCAAAAAAATGTAAAATACCGTCGTTTACCGGCGCCTCGAACTTCCTTCATGTTCATTGGAAATCGTCAATAGGAACAAGAAGTCCTTTTCAAACTTATTTATATTCCAACTTTAAACATTACCGGCTGTATTATCAAAGTTGTGATTTTGTTGGCACCGGAATCGGGCCAACACGATTCGACGGGAAATTTTATAGTCTTTTAAAGATCTTTTCCACTTAAGCCGATTTTCTCAACGTTTTCTAGATATTTGCTCTCTTCTTCTGGAGAGCGTATATCCAAAGTTGACACGATGTATCTGACCATTGTAAAAACACCCTGTAAGTACAAATTGACCGTTTCGGCCCATTACCAACCGACCAGAAGGGAAAGTATTACGAACGGGCTAAAAATGTCTTTGAGATGAAGCCGGAGATACCTATCCTTTTTGAGCCCCACCAGAGACGATTAAGACCATATGCACTGAGGCAAATATAACGATCAAAAGAACAGAAATAAGCATGTTTCAACAAGGATTACGTATATATACTTTGCAAATATTGTACCAATTTGAATGATAATTATATATGTACTTCTAGTATTTAAATTTAAGATTTAGCTTTAGTTTGATTATTTAACAAATTACTTACTACTTTGGATGTTACTATGTACAGTTTTTAGTACGTAGGTATATATTTGATTTATTGACTATTTCAATTGTTATGCTTCTGCTTTGATTATTCAACTTTTTAACTTACTATTATAATTATTGTGTGTTTAGTAGGTAGCCATTGACTATTCTTTAATTTGTTTTGAAATACGATTCTACGACGAATAACTTTTAGTAGGTTCCAAAGTTTCTTAGATACTGTATATTTTAAAAAATAATATATGTATGTAACGTAAAGATTAAAGTAGTAATGACACTTACTACTTAAAACAGAAATATTTTGACACGTCCAAGAGCGGTTTTTAGCCACCAATTGGACACGACGTAAATGTAATGTAATGTAATGTATAACTCGGTCGGTGGTCCATACGTATGAATTAGCAGGACGCGCAACGTTGTTAGCGTGGCTGTAATTACCGTGTCGTAATGTTAAAACATAATGTTATTTCATTACGTCGCGACCTTGGGATCTCGCTTCTAACGTACGGTTATAGTCGGTCGTATGAATCATGTTGAAACTATAGTATACTCTTATTTCTGTATTAAATGAAGTCAAGAAAAAACGTTATTCTGTATAAAACCTTAATAACAAAATGGTAATGAATAAAGAATCAATACAATATTTTCCTCGGTGTGTGTCTGTGTGTCTTTTTCCTCGATATAAACGAAACGTATAATCCGATTAAGCTGAAATGTGTCATGCAGCTATCATTTGGTCATGGCAAAGTTGAAAAGATTGTTGTTGAAATCTGTCCACCAGGGGGGGACGCTCTAGCCATATATCATCTTTGAAATATTGGACCTAAAGACTTGAAATTTGGTACACATATTGTTGACATTCTGAAATTTTAATTCACATATCTCATAAACAAGCTGCACTAATAATATTTAAATTCCACCATTCAAGTATATGGGGTAATTAAATATTAAAATGTTTTTATTAAACCTTCATTCCGTTGTGTCGCTCGTTCGAATATCGAAATTTTGAAGGCGAATTTACAGCGACGCGCGTTTGCAATTTGATTTTACATTGAATGTGATGACTATGGTATTGATTTATCATTGTAATCGCAATATATAATATATTATAAATAATATTTATTCAAGAATATCTTTAAATAATATGTATGTCTATATTATGGAACGTGTATTTACATAAAATTTTATTTATTTATTATGACTCCTTTCTTCCCAGTTCCCACCTGTCCCTATGAGTGTTAGTTAATTCTTCAAAAAAATTATATTGTTGTGTTTAAATTATGAATGTTTAAGTGGAAACATGTAATTAGCTTTATTTTTTTAACCTAATAATTCTGTAACAAATTTATTGTAACAGCTGTATGTTTCCTTAAAAATAATAAAATAAAAAATAAAAATTACTTTGATACTAGGAAAGTCTTAAGGTGTCACAACCGATTTGAAACTACAAGTTTGCAAACGTAGAGCAGACGCTCATCAATAGCAAATTGTATGTGTCTTCCGAGAACGACCTTCCACTTTAGTCGATTTTCTCAACGTTTACTGTCAAAGTTGCGAATTTGTAACAAGTTTTGGAAATTTTAGTTCGATTTTCTCGGCATGTAATTACCTGAACGATACCAGAATAACGCAATAATACCAGAATTTCTTTCTATAGGCAATTTTATTGACTTTCATTTTGGTTGATTTTTCGGTCACTTTCGAGATATTTATGAAAACCTGGAAAGTTGCACGTCTTAATTTTGATTTATAGCTTAAAAAGGTAGTGAGGGTGGGTTAATGCTACGTTTTATTTGAAGTGCGTGGCGCGACGCGGTGTCCGGCGTTGACGTTGGATCCACTGTAGGTATAATTAACAGGAGAATATAAAATCGAAGACTATCGCGGTTGTTTGACATTATAAAAAGGATAGAAAACGAACTTACCGCCTAAAATTTGTAGCACCCGACGTTTCGGTGACGTTGCCGCCGAAACGGTAGTATCCTATTTATAACAGGAGAATGCCAAAAGAAATTCCGTCATCATAAATTATTGCAGATATATAATTTTCAAAATGACCACCAAATGGAAAACAATGTGAAAATCACAGAAAAAAAATGTATTCTACAACTGAAGAACCCCATTTACAGAAATCGGAATTATTTCTTTATTGTAAAAGTAAGTGACCAGTTACAGAAAAGGCTCATCTTCATTTTTATTCGACATTATCTATGAGAATTCACGCACGTCGGCGGGCATAACGCCCCTTTGGGATCTCTCCACGGCAATTTACTTGCATTCGTGGATATAAACGGAGAATAACTCGATCGTAAAACTTAATAATTTTATCGATGTTCCATTTTACTTTCTCCTTCTCACCGAGAACGATTATTTGCTCATCGTTCATAGAGGGCTATCGACCCTAGGGTTCCGTTTCTAGAAAGATACAGGTCACTTATTGACCAGTAAATTATTATAGATACAGAAAAATTTATATGTTTCTTGAAAATAAATGTGTAAATATTGTACCACATGTAAATTTGAAACAATCACCAGTTGGGCGGTGTCGACTACAACGGACGTACCCGTCATTCCAGGTTGGTATAACGATATTTGATCGTTCCAGACGTGGAATGAGCGTGAAGACTTAGACAATGGCAATCCACTATCTAGCTCCGCCAACTAGCTTCTGAGAGACCAACCCTTTCGGCCTGGCGCGGCGCAGGGTAGTTAACCCAGCGGGCAGACCAAGCATACACTCTACCAATTATGGCTAAATTTCCCCGGCCTCTCAAATGGTTACCGGTCTCTCCCTTACGTAGCGGTGATACGGTGTCTACCGAATCTATCTCGGACCACGGCATCCTTTGATCGGCTCTTCACTAGGTATCGCGTAGCCGAATGGTCGTTTCAAGAGCAGTTGCAGTAAGGTTGACAACTACCCCGCTCTATAGAAAACAATATTGTTTTTAGGCTCCCTCGGCTGTCAGTCGGAATGCAAAATCGATTGGCTAACGCCGCATGGTGCACAAAGCGTCCAGGAGCGCCCGAAGGTTGATTCCTAGGAAAAATTGGCCCGCAGGCCAGAGTCCTAAACGGGCTCGCACTTCTGCGTGGAGGCCGCCAGATGAATGTTAACCCGTGCGTTTGGCCGACTGCAATAGGGCCCATTAGCTCCACAAACAACCAGTAAAATGTTGACATATTCACCCTTATGACTTTTCAAACGTAAGCAGTTGCAATCTACACTAGTGAAAATGATCTGTAATTTTCACTGACCCCCGAAATGGATGATTTTTAATAATTTCGTATTACGTTGCTTTATTGGTCGATTATTACCATGTGCACTATGAGATGAGCATCTAGCTGTCGCTATGGTGGATCGCAGAATGCGAGATTAATTTTATTACATGTTGAAATCTGTGTACTACGCATCGGTTAAGTCGTAAAACTACGTTTAGTTAATCTTTCGATTACACATAACACAATTCTACTCAATAATTAATACACAATTCTACGCAACTACAGTAATACCATTGTACTGGATCTCAACATATTCTAATATCGAAATGCTATTATTCAAGCCGTCCCTGCAAGGTGAAATATATAAAACGTTGGTTAGTGGTCCTGAGGAACGCATATTTCCATATGTTAAACTGCACCTGCTAGGTTCTCACAACACAAGATACAACTGAGTAATGGCAATCAGCTTAATTAGAACATCAAAAAAGTTCCATTCTATGTACGAGTGTAGTTTTGCTGCGCGTTAAGGCTCCCTTCAGAGTGGCCAATTACGAATAACAATTTCTCAATTTCTAATATAGTCGATTTGGCTTTTCAATTATAATATAATAAATTATCAAATGAATAGTTTTTTATAAAGCAAAAATTAGATTACAATAACAAAAATAACCTAAGATTACTGTGTTATCTTTTATATCACTCAAAAGTATCTTTAATAAATAGAAAAAAAATAATGTTTGGCAATAACATTTCTGGAAATTACGAAATTTGAAACATTTTTTTCTTATATTTTTTGTATGGAAGTTCTAAAAACTGTCTTGGTACTATGCAAATAGACCATACGCTAGAGTAAAGAATATTTTTTAATATTGAGAATCATCTCTACGTTTTTCAAAAACTGAAGGCAAATCTCGCTCGTTTTTATTTTTTTGAAAAACAGTAATAGAATAATGATTATTTACAATTAATATGGATATAATTTACCAATTTTGTTCAAGCGAAATGATAGTTTAAGGATCGGGTTTTTAAAATCCGGCATAGTTGTATTAAAAGTCTTTTTCGTATTCTCAGAACCAGGCCACAAATTTATGCTTCATATAGCTTTTGGCCGCCACGGCCGGATGGGCTATTAAAGCATGATGGTAATAATCGGTAGAACGAGAACTATGCAGTCAATTTAGTATCGTTGTTGAATTCTAAAATTATTATTATAGATGGTTGGTTGTTTCAATACAATATAATAAAATTAACTACTCCAGTAAATAGGCATTCCTACACTTAGATACGTCACAAAAATAAATGTTTAAAATTAACTATTAAACAAATATCTATTATGGTAGTTGTCATGGCTGTAATATAACTCAATATTACCTACTATAAATAATCAAACATGATTTAAAAGTGAATAATAATCAAACATGAAAAAAATATAATTTAAAAGTCAGGCAGAATAAAAGTATAGAATTACAATGTCTATGTAGTATTTTCAAGATCAAAATATGGTATAGTCAAATTTAGCAATATTCGATCTCTTTCTTAAATAATAAATTCTAATGAGATTAGATTGAAAATGTGAAGTATCATAACAATCTATGACATTAAAAATCTCAACGAATAGAAAATGGGAAAAATACCATCGAATCTCGTTTTTTTTTCAATTAGTACCAAACCTGAGTGATTTCCCCTATGTTAGCAGCTGATATGTAAAAGTATCGAGCTGAAATAGTAGTTGCAATGTTCAGCAACCGTTGTGGCATCAACAACTAGGTTTTTCAACTACAACGGGCGAATCCGTCACCTCAGACGGTTTTAACGATAGTGATCGTTCTATCTCCCGTGAGGTGAGCGTAGATGACTTAGAGACAAAACAAATCTACCGTCTAGCTAAGTCAACGTCGCTAAGCGAGGTACCGGGTAAGGTACCCAGCGGGCAGCCTAGCCCCCTGTCTACCAGTTTTGGAATGATATCTCAGTCTGGAAATAACCATCAGAATACCTCCAACTTTCCAACTGGCTCGGGTTCGAAGTCGCTTGCGCGACCTCTACCTGTCGTATAATCAGCGGCGATTCAGTTTGAATCTATCGCGGACCAATGGCATATTGCCACATAATAACCACGAGTAATGCTCATTTATCCTAAAGGCCTCCTTAATGATTAATGAACCTTATTAGTTTTTAATATTGAATAACTTAGAAATAGTACTAGGATCACCGACTGGCAACTATTTTGCCTATGCCAATGAAAGGGTTAAAAATCAATTTATTGAGAAACAAATAAAAGTGATGATTGAACGAAGTTGCTAATATTAGCGTCGCGACGTACATTCTCTCCCGAGTCACCCTCTCAGGTCTTTTGCATAAATTCTTGGCGGTGGGCGCAACTCAACCGAAACGGGGTGGTTGGGTCTTGTCTTGATTTACTAACTTCAGCGCTAACTGATTTATATGGCGGCCCCTCTTAGTTTGCTTGCCGAATTACGAATAAATAAAATTTGCCAGGAAAATTCCACGAACTGATACCGTCACTGGAGTTATTAATATTTTAGATCTGCCGAGATGATTCTATGTTTGCATAGTTGTTGTATTTTTCTCACAATTTTATCTATATATAGTAATTAGGTTATAGGAGCTCCATGGTCAATGCTTTATTATCTAGGACTACTCCTGGATGAAAAGATCATGGAATTTACATACAGAGCATGTTCAGTAGAAACTGTCGTCAGCCTGCTATGCTCTATTACGCATCAGAAGTTGTATGGAGAGAACTGAGGTGATATCCGCCTATTAAGCGCTAGTTAAATCACACCTGCGCCACGGTATTCTTCTTTGGGGTACCGCAGCGCACATCAACAGCGTATTCACTCTCCAGAAAAGAGCCATACTTGCCATAGTGGGTATAGGGCTACGGCAGTCATGTCCTGAGCACCTCCAAAAACTAGGGATATTGACGGTATATGCAATTTTTGCGCAAGAAGCTCTTTGCGAATTCTATTGCAATAAGAGCTCGGCAATAACCCAAGAGGAAGCGCATCGGAATGACACCAGGAATAAAATCCATTACCTCCAACTGATCGTATCAAGTACTGCCAAGGCCACTAGTCGATACATAAGCCTAAATGTTTTAATAAATTTCCTGATGGAGTAAAGGCAATTCAAAACATCGAAATTTTTAAGAGATCCATCTCAAGGTATCTGCTTTTAAATTCAATATGTATGCGCATAACGGCATTTTAAAACTATTGTGAAAACAGCGTCTTACCTACCAATTTATTTAATGTTTTTTTTTATCGACAATCGTTTTATTGTAAATAAGTTACTTTATAGCCATTGCATTTGTTAATTAGAATGTTTGGAGTAACTGTATATGATCTTCGTTAAAATAAATTTGCTTTATATGATCTTTGTTAAATAGAGTAACTAGTTAATAACTAATTTAATATCATTTCTACAGTAACGTAATGGATACAATGGAAATAAATACTTTTTATATTTATTTATATAATAATGACAACTTCTTGAATGTCCCAAAAAAGAGAGCCCATATATTACCGGCGGATGGAATGGACTAGCATTTCTTAGGAGTCGGAGATCATAGTCGTTTCTAAGTCATAGAGTGTTCTTTCGTTTCAGGATCGTCATTATCAAGCTATGTTTTGACCATAGTTACGAATTAAGCCACAAAACGGTCAGTATTCTGTTGCAACATGCAAAGAGCGTCGCAAAATCATCGGCCTAGTTTTTTCTGCACATCCGTAAGCGTTCTAGGTACTCAGCAAGTGGATACCTTTTACATCCCTTAAGCGTTGGGTTTCTAGAAAAGCGGTGCCGTTAACTAGCGGCCGTAATGTAGCGTTGGGTGACGTCACCAAAACGTTGCCTTTAAAAACCATCGGCGTAGGTTTCCTAGAGAGCATCGAGTGTCACTGTAACGTCAAATAGCGGTGCTGTCAGTTGCATGTTGTGGGACGTTTTTTCTCGTAGTAATGTTCTCGCGTCTCCGCAATGCGATTGTGGACACGAAGATTGCACGCTGGACCATCTATTTTTTAACTGTCCCATCCTCAATAATTATCCGAGTTTTATCCCAGACCTTGTAAAGTATAACATCCAACTCCCTCTAAATGTGTTCTCCACTTGTTATCCCTAACCCTCAACCCTATAGTGTAATAGCTTATTTCACACCCTTTCCTTGTTTGTATCATCCCCAATAACCATGTTTTATGCTATATGTACCTACATTTCTATAAATTAGTATCCCTTGTTTCAGTACTGTGCCGTCTTATACACGTAACTGTGCATGTGAAACTAACTTAGATGCCCTCCGAAAACGACTTGGCAGAAAAGCACCGACTATCGGTGATTGCCATATAGCAAGAAGAAGAAGAAGAAGAAGAAGACGTTTTTTCGCGTGTAGCGGTGAGCATTCAGTTAAAAACCGTGAGCATTCAGTTTGGACAAGCGAGAATGACCAAAGATTAATTGATTTTGCCAAAACTGATAAAGCCTTGTACAATATTAAATCGAAAGACTGGAGACAAGCCCGATAGTACATTTTCAAACATCACACTCCTCCAAACGTTTGTTTTCACCTTTCGACTCTTCATATTCCAAATATACTATTAGTACTATGTCCAAATCGTCAATTTTCCATCGCTGCACGACACCACTCGAGTGAGTAGTGAGTGACTACGATTGAATACGATTGCACCACTTTCTAGGAAACCACAGCTTTGGTCAACCGAGATGGGCGTCCTATCACGGCCGTCACATCACGGCTGCTAGATAACGGCACCGTTTTTCTAGGAAACCAAAGCTTGACCAATCACTTTTCACCAATAAAAAGAACCATGACACGACGATCCGCCAAAACAATTGATTTCACTTTTGTATTATTTCTTTAGTTACTGCCGTCGTAGGGCGTACCGACCGAGGGTGAACGGTACTTGGAACTTCCACGCCTAAACTAAAAACAACAACGTAGAACCGTAGAATATGGGAGAGCATCAATCCCTAATATATACTCGTAAATTCTTGAAATACTCGCGCCCTATAAAAGAAAATCAAGCAATCGTATTTAATTGCCGCGCGAAATTCCGTTTTTACAAGCTTATATTTACCTTGCAATGTTGGTCAGTATATTTGTTTAGGTCAAATCTTGCAATCTGAATTTGAACCACTTCCTCTTATCCTATGAAGTCGAAATTTTTCATGTTGGTTCATTTCCGATGACAATGCATCGTTATGGTAAGCACGGCCTGATTCTCCACCCAGGCTCCCATCGAGAGGACTCCTCAACGGTCAACAGCACAAGCACGAAATTTTGTATGCGCATTCAATTATGATAGCCCCTTATAAGTTTCATCATGGCATGGCTGCTGAGCCCAGGGTCGGCTCCCGACGAGGGGACTCCTCAACGGTCAACAGCACAGAAACGAAATTTTGTATACGCATTCAGTTATGATAACCTGTTCTAAGTTCCAACGCGACAGGGCTGCTGCACCCAGGATTGACTTCTAACCAGGGGACTCCTCAACGGTCAACAGCAAAAACACGAAATTCTGTATAGCATTCAAATACGATAGCCCGTTCTAAGTTCCACTATGATATGGCTGTTGCACCCAAGGTTGGCTCGGGACAAAGTATTTTAATAAAAGCTTGTTTAAATAATGTGTTTTTACTATTAATTTCATTTTCACCAGAACGCTTCGACAAGCAGCAAATAAATGACTGCTAATTAAAAATAAACGAAAGAAAATGAGTTTATATTTTCTAGAACATAATAACTGATCACCAGTATTTATTTTTATATGGTTCCAAAGAATTTGTTAATTGTTTTTTGGAATGCCCCTCGTATATTGTAAAGACAGAATTATAAAGACAAATCAAACGCAAAGGCGTTCTCTCTTCGGTTGTCCTAAAATTATAACATCTCTCATGGTAAAATTTCATTCTCTCAGGTAAAACTTACTAGTACTACAAAACGTTTATGAGACTAAATTCTTAGAAATTTGTTTACATTGAAATAATCACAATGTTATGATTTCAAGTCATCAACTCAGTATATTTCTCCTATTTTTATTTCTTATTAGTATATATTATATTTCTATTGTAGAATATAGCACCCAATTTTTAAAGGGATTAAAAAAAAGCGTATTTAAAAAAGCTGTAATAACGGCATCTTTATTAACATCTTGTAAACCGTATGCCAGCTAGGTTATATTTAAAGAAGTTTAATGTGTTCCGGTTTCATCTCTGTATGTTTTCCGATTCTTTATTCTACGATGACTTCTAAACGCGCTTGAACCGATTTAGAAGTGTGTGGTATTGTTATAATTGTTATGTTGTACCGAGTGCCATAGGATACCTCAACTGACCAAATATCAAGTAAATAGTAGTTTAAATGTCCAAACGTTCAAATTTCAATAAATTAACATAAATATACAGTGTTTATTGTTAAATGAAATATCTGATTGACAACAAATATTTCATTAAAACAACAGTAGTAAAAATAATTTTATATGGTGGGCCATAAAGGGTGTTGGCGATTTGATTCCTTAATTTCTCGAAATCTGCTAGTAGCTGAGAGGCGGGGCGTATATTGTTAGACGCGTCGCTTCTTGGAAATTTAGTCGCCATGAACGACGATGCCAATAACAGATTAACTTAGTTAAACTGAGGCTCGACCGTTTCAACGATTTTTTAAGGTGATCTTCACTGACGAGGCAAATTACTATCTTAATGGTCAAGTGAACAAACAAAAGTGTCGATTCTGGTCAGAGAACAATCCACAACGTCTGCACAAAAATTGTCGTGTGGGCTGCAATATCGGCAAACTACCTTGTCGGCCCATACTTTTTCGATTACGAAAGAGGGAGCGCATTGATGGTGAAAGCCCACAATTATTGCATCATTTTAAGAGGGTTCGTGGTCGCGACTTTGCAAGAATTTCAAAGCCTTACCTCGAGGATATGGTTCCAACAAGATGGTGCCACATTCCAAACCACTAGTGTGTCTATAGACCACCTGCTGAAAGAAATGTTTTCGGGAAGACTTGTTTAAAAAACAGGGGATATCGAATGGCCCCCACGTAGCCCATACCTAACTTCATGTGATTTTTTATACAGGGCGTCCTTGAATCGGTGGTCTATGAAAATAATTCGATTAATTTGGAGAAACTCAAAAGAAACATTATACGGGAAATCTAAATATTCCAAGAATAATGATTCGCCGAGTTTTCTGAAATCTGCGACTTCGGTTTCAAGAGTGCCAAGCAGCCGAGGGTCGTCATTTAGAAAACATTTTTTGTTAAGACTTAAAAATTCCAAGATTTACATTTTTCAAAAATTAAAATTAAGATTTCGTCTGCTTCGTACTTTTTTTTTAATTTCATATTCAAACCGCCAACACCCTTTTAGCCCACCCGTACAATAGTTTTATTTCTGTAACGGGAGTTGCGTTTTTTATTCTTTTTAATAAGTTTATGTGGAACGTAAATTTAACTATTGTCATTTTATTACCTTTTCTTTGTTTTGTCAGCAGATAGGTTTTACGATTTATTTTATTTTGAAGACAAAAATATGTTTGATCATGAGAATTTTATATCTTTTAATATTATATTTATAATTTTTTTCGAAAATTATTCGAATAATTTTTCTTTCGAAAAATACCTAATTAGAATTGTTATTGTAATTATTGTTAATTACAACAGTTATAGAGAGATATAATCTGCTCATCTAAAAATTAATTTAAATTTATATTTTCGTATTTTACATTACATTACATTTTTTCGTCGTGTCCAATTGACGGCTAAAGACCGCTCTTGGACGTGTCAAAATAATTGGGTTAGGTAGTAAGATTCGTTACTAATCTTTACTGAACATACACAGGTAGTCAAGAATTAACTACTAGATTGTCAAACTAAATATAAATAATCAAAATAGAAGCCTAATATTTGAAGTAGTTAGTAATTCGAAAAGATACGTAGTAAAATTATTCATCGTAATATTCAAATTGTCAGTAAAATGTTAAATAATCAAAATTAATCTAAGTTATGCATTTTAAAATAAAAGTACAGATAAAATAATCAGACAATAAGGCTCTACTTTTTTAAGTAATTTAAATGGACACAATATTTGGAAAATCATGGCCCTCAAATTCGGCCAGATTATAGAAAGGGTGGCCTATCAGCAACTCCTTGATGTTTTTTTTGAATTTTGAATTTTACATATGTCCTCCAGCTGTTTAACCTGCAGATGTAGATGTAGAATTATATAAATGTAGATTTTCGGTACCTGAAATACATTTTATACGTAAGTGGATCGAGACAAATGTTTTACCACGATGATTGGTTGTTCACATGCTAGGGGGTCCCATATATAATGGATTAGTGTGTTCATGCATAATTACGCATTTATTAGCAAACTAATTGTCGTTCTCTTTGTATCGTTATGTCGCGCGTGGGTGTTTATGTGTTGTTTTTCATACGTATGTACTTGTATGTGCTGTTTTTACATTAGTTTGAGCAAAATTGCGAATTGAAAATACGCGCAGGACCTATTTTCAGAATATATAAAAATTTATTTTCTGTTTCTATAAGATGCTAAACGTAGGGTCTGTTAATTTCAATTATACAGCCCAAGGTAGCGCTAAATTTAAATAAACGCACAACTGAAGCCTTGTAATATTTAAATTAAAATCTACACAATACAATATTGCCATTACCTGATGTTATGATAACAATGGATCTCCACTTGAGCGTTGAAGAAATCCCGACGATTGCGGCTGCCGTCTCCTCGAGCGATGGAGCCAAGGACTTTCGAGTGCCTCGAGATGTCTGCGAGCAAAAATAATACAAACGTTACAACAATAAAAGCAGATGGTGGATATAATACAACTATCTGAGCTCAATTCGAGAAATATCCCGAATTAATATATAGAGATATTGTAATAATAATAATAACAAATACCTTTTTATTTGCACCAATTTTCATCTTTATAATGATTACTAAAATTGCGAGCTAGTTGCCAAATAGAATCGTCTTACAACGAACAAAGTGTAGGGGTACAAAATGCGTGCATTTTGGAAATATTTTTTTTCAGTTTGTCTTAAAATACACATTACTATATTTAAAACTAAGAACTGAGAATGCCCGAGGTGAGGAAATTAGAAGAGAAACGGGAGGGAAGTGGCAGAAATCGTAACTTCTTAGAAAGTTAGTAATTTTTGAGGTGTCTTGAATGATTGTAAAGAATGCGAGTTTCGTATATTTGCTGGGAGACCGTTCCAGAGTCTTGCACCATGAAGACAGAAATAGTAGGAGTAGAAATCAGTATTATGATGAGGAATTCTGAGTATTTTGTTAGAGGTTGACCGAAGTAAGAGGCCGTGGGAACTTAATGGTTCGAGGAGCTTGTAGAGATAGAATGGTGTTGATTAGGAGGGCGCACGATAGAAGGGAGCAAGTGTATTAACATTTCTCTTTGGCGTACTGGCAACCACTTTAAACGTGCCCTATACACGGAAACGTGATTATACTTAAATAGACCGAAGATCAATCGTATACCTATATATATTATACTTGTTATTTTCATTACTTTTGACTTAACCAAGTGTAGGAACTCCTATCAACTGGTTTGAAATAAATAAATAAATTAAAAATAAATTAAAAAAATATATGCATTGTACGCATCCATTTGGATGAGTTCAAATTGTACAACAAATTGGATGAGTCCATAAAAATCGTATACAGTAAAGACCAATTTAAAAAACGGTGTCACAGGTGGCTTCTGAATGAAGGTCGGGATATTAGCCACCAAATATTCTAATGTAATTTAATTTAAATAAATTGAATTACTATTATAATTATTGTGCGCTTTTCTTGTGCTTTTGTTCTTTTTTAATTGAATTATATTGAAATTTATATTGACATTTATATATAATTGTATCCTCGGACTATTTAAATTTGATTCTTTAAATATTTATTGCGATATCATTTTCCATTTATTTCGATTCATTATTAATATTTTTATATTTTATTGTATTTACTACGACATTATATTATTATTATTCAATTTGATTATTTCACCATTTACTAAATGTTATTTTTCCAGCACACTACAGCTACAGTTACATCACACTACACTACACTACAATTACATCACACTACACTCAAATTACAATGTTTATTATTATTACTTAATTTTTAATATTATTTAATACCTAGCATATTTTTTAAATTGTGTTCTAAAGTATGCACAAACCACTCTACTTGGTACGCTTGCCTTAGTACGGGCCTAGGCCTAGTTAGGCGGCGTTGATTTCAAGAAATTTTGGTCTGCGGTGCTTTCTATTTTGCTATTATTTACATTTAAGGCTATAATGTTAAACTTACAATGTACTGCCATCAAAATGTGCTTTTCATTAATAATTAAATAAAAATTTTAAAAAAATGTATG
Organism: Micropterix aruncella; assembly: GCA_944548615.1. NCBI lineage: Eukaryota > Metazoa > Arthropoda > Insecta > Lepidoptera > Micropterigidae > Micropterix > Micropterix aruncella. The sequence goes on from OX155968.1 coordinate 10,471,465, forward strand.
CATGCATACAGTTTACCCGAGCATTTATCTGTTTGTCTGCCTTAGCTCCAATAATATACATTTTAAAAACTCATTGATGACGCTAAGCCACATCAAATTAGTCGGGAATTTACAGCCATCGATTATATATCGTTTTGGTTCGGCAAGCAAGGTTCTCGCCCCCAACGTAGCTGACAGACGCATTGACAAATTTATATGTTTTCTGGAATTTAAAGAAAAATCATTGTGTTTAACCTGTCGAAAGAGTATTTTCACAGTGAAGTAATATAAACTGAAGTGAAAGTACTAAAATTGGATGTCTTAAGGGGGAATCTGAACAAAAGAAACATATCATTAGACTGAAGTCGTCCCTGAGTAATCAGCAGAACACATTTAAAGTTGTGTCATATAAAAACGAATCAGCTGTTCATACTAAAGATAATAGCAAGCATTGTCGGTCATTTATCGACAGTGAACTTTGAAAATAATATTGCAGAGGAATTTAATGCCCGGAACAGAAAAATATGTATTCAAAACGCTAGAACTTGCAACCGGCACACTGAAGATTTGGGGGCTAACTTGCGTGATCAACTTAGGGATTATTCATTTGGAGGAATTGACGAATTGACAAAAGGATTTGACAAAAACTTTCTGCTTATGTGGAGCTTCTGAAACGTGTCTCAAAGGATCTACATCGGGAGATGACTATAACAAGTTTGATGATTATACCATTTGAAACAAGTTTTGGCTTGGCATATAGGTTTGGATCAGTTTAATCACGATTGCCGTAAGCAATATATACGGCCATAATAAAAGTTCTACCGGAAGAGTCAAAAGCATACTGTAAGGTCTTGGATCTAAAGTTCTATTTATATTTTACTGTAATGTCTATCAGGAATCATTATATTGCAAAGTTTATTCGCGGAAAGACATAATAGCTACCGTTGTATCAAATATTAATTTTATTGGAAAAAACAATCTTACAAACAGTTCCAAAAGTTTTTGGAAGAGGGTCAGTACTTCATCGATATTTTTTGATTTGAGGAAAGGTAGCTTCATGGAAAGGAAAAGAAAGAAATACGCGAACTTTCCAACAACCCCGAGAAATACCATATATAAGCAAAAGAATACAAATATCTATCGCTTAACAACATTTTAGTCAAAGGTATACCTCAACATGGCCAATGCATCCGATTTGGTCAATAGTGGCATTTTACTTAATTTAATTTAATTAATTTTATTCAGGGAAAACAGAACAACAATAAGTAAGCAACGTTGAGATAGGATACAGTGACGGCGTGTTTAAAACGCCATCGGGTTACTAAACATAAAAAAACATTAATCGGTGTTTGGAATTATGACTACCATCTACACAAAATTTAAACAGCTGGAGGACATAAAATTAAAAAAAAACATCAAGGAGATGCTGATAGGCCTTTCTATAATTTGGCCGAATTTGAGGGCCATGATTTTTCAAATATTGTGCCCATTTAAATTACTTAAAAAAGTAGAGCCTTATTGTATGTTTATTTTATATGGTCTTATATCTGTACTTTTAGTTTAAAATGCATAACGTAGATTTAATTTGATTATTTAACATTTTACTGACAATTTGAATATTACGATAAATAATTTTACTACGTATCCTTTCGAATCACTAACTACTTCAAATATTAAACTTCTATTTTGATTATTTATATTTATAGTTGGACAATCTAGTAGTTAATTCTTGACTAACTATGTATGTTCAGTAAAGAGTAGTAACGAAACTTACTACATAACCCAATTATTTTGACACGTCCAAGAGCGGTCTTTAGCCGTCAATTGGACACGACGAAAATGTAATGTAAAGTAATGTAATGTAATGTAATTGCATATCGTAGCAAAATTCTAGTTACCAAAACGTAGTACCGAATTGATCAATGTAATACCCTACACAAGCAATGGATATATCAAGGTTTTTAACGCTATCATTTATCTTGAAAGGACCACAGCATTCGATTTCGTCAATCGTGATATTTTAATTTAATTTAATTTCTCTTATTCCGGTAAACACAGTGTACAACATTTTTTTTTTTTTATATTTACCAAAAATGCCAATTTTATAAAAATACCAGGGAGTCACGTCATTCATCAATCAATTACGTCTAATTAACGTGTCTCCCTGGTATAAAACTTCAAATATAGGCATTTTTGGTTAATATAAAAAATGCATATTTCCTTAAGTTTACAATCCCCTCCCAGCCCGCGACGCGAAGCTTGACTAGGGTGCTTGATCGTGTAAGTAGGCAATAGGATACTGTTACGGCGTGTTTAGAACGCTATCTATTGGGTTAATAAACTTAAAAATATATTATACAGTGTTTAGAATTAGAATTAGAAGACAAGTACCAGTTGCGTTTCGTTATAAAATCCTGGCTGTCAAAACGTAGTACTGCATTAAAGCAATCTAATATCCTGTAAAATCAATGCTACTATTTAGAGCAAAAACTAGTACCGTGAATGATACCGCTATGTGAACGCTGGTCTTAAATTAATAGAAAGTCATTTACGGAAGAAAAAACACGTTAAAGTTAATTAGGAGGTGACGTTTCGTTAACGAAAATGGAAATGGAAAATGGAGTTTCAAACCCTGCTATGGTTTGTAATGTAGGGTTGATATTTATGTAGGGTTAACACATCCTTTTGTGCTGCACTGAAAGTTCCGTAATACGATGACTAACGGTGATATTTCCCTTATTTGTGCAGTTGCATCAAAGTATTTTACAGCCCTGCTGTATCAGTGGAGCGCCGCAGTTGATGCAAATTTTATACGTGATACAGCAAACAGTTAAACCAGAAAAAGAACGCATGACCTGTTTGCTTAATTTGGAAAAAGCACTTAAGCGTATACTAACAATTATCACTATGCTATTGCAATATCTATTCAAATTTACTGTAGATAGTTTAGTAAACTATCTGATACGATTCGTAGCAGCTTTCTCGTATAGTTTTAGTCATAGTCATTTATTCATATCATAGAACATACGTCAAGTTTGCTAAAATACAATTATCAATGCAATAATAGCAATACCCAACTTGTGTTGAATGACTTGAGGTGCATGGTTTGACGCTAATGGCCTGATACTCAACATTAACAAAACTAATATTATGTATTTTAGCCCACCTACTAAAACCGAAATACATGTGACCGTAATCGACAATGAGTTACGATGGCACCTACATATTGATGCTTTATGTGACAAATTGGGAAGAGCGTGCTATGCACTCGCATCGCTTCATTTCTCGATTTATCCGCGCTGCGCATATATTACTTAGGATACTTAGCATACTGCGCATATGTTCATTCACTGCTAACGTACGGCGCGGAGGTATGGCGGCGAGCAGCCGACAGACAGACGGCCTTCGTTATGCAGAAGGGTGCAGTCCGCACAATAGCGCGTGTGGCGCTTGATACGCCAGCTAGGCCTCTGTTTAGAGATCTCTGCATCACGACGCTGCCGTCCATTTATATAATGGAAGTTTGTTTGTTTGTTTGTTTATACTCTTTATTGTGAATGTCAAATGTCACAATGCGCGGGTTTATTGTCATATGACAATCTCCTACAACCAACCCTGCTATGACGTGTTATATGTATATGTGCGTGTAAGATGTCTGTGGAAGTAGCGCTGTTCGTTCTAGCCGATTTTGAAGTGAATGGTGTGCATCACCACTATCCAACAAGATCCCGTAGCATGCTACGTTCGGTAAGTCATGCATTATCGAAGTCGGAGAGGCTAGCCTATATCGCCGGCCCAGCAGTTTACAACAAACTCAGCGAGCACATTAGGCAGGCGCAATCTCTTGACGTGTTTAAGAGACGCCTTAAGAGGTACCTCACAGATATGGCGTTTTACTTACTGGTGGAATATTACTCGAGTGAAGTCTAAAATGCTTTTGTGGCTAAAGCGTTTAATAATATCTTTGCATTTTGTCTTGTATTTCCTCTTTTTACATTATTCTTGTGTTTTTTTTGTTATTTTTTTATCTTTACGTTAAAAAAATGATTGTTTGCTAATATGTATGAATATTTGCTAATCTGTATTGACTTGTATACCAGTATACTAATAAAATGAATAATATGATATGAATAATATGAATAATAAAAACGTATACGAAATTCAAGTAGGTACTTGTAATTAAATTTAAATAATTTAGCATTCCAAAAATGTTTCTAAATTGTAAAATTCACTTTGAATCAGAAATGTCTTCGACCTGTTTCTAAATATTAGGTCCTTACCTATATAATTTCTGTTTTTCTCATTGGCCATTTTGAACTTAAATAACTTGGGTTTGAGTTGGAATTTCAAATTCAAATAAATGTTGATTCAAGGCCATATTATTCTTTTTTAAGTATAAGCTATTTATTTGTCTTTCCGTCGTTTGTTTTTGCTCGAATATTTTCGTTTGTGAAACCATGATAAAGTTGAAAATTTGCATTATTTTCAAATATGAGATCCTGTGCTGGTGTATTCTATTACAGCTCCTTGCATCTCGCGGTGTCGACTACAACGGGCGAGCCCGTCACCACAGGACGTTTTAACGATTAGTCGTTCTATCGACCTGCAGTGAGCGTAGAAGACTTTGGACAATAACAATCCAACGTCTAGCTACGCCACAACCCGTGAGAGTCCAACGCCTTACCGCGAGTTAGCCAGGAATAAACCCGGCGGGCTCGAGATACTCGCGCCCTCACTTCCAATTGTGACCAGATTTCTCCGGTCTCTCGATTGGTTCCGAGTTCGAGGTCGCTTGCGCGGTCCTCTCCCTTACGAAGCGGTGAAACGGAGTACACCGAATCTATCGCGGACCAAGGCGTCCTTGGTCCGCGATAGATTCGGTGTACTCCGTTTCACAGCTTCTTGCAGTCTGGCTATACAGTTACTGTAAATGTGGACTGTTAAGAACTGCACGCAATGATAGAACAGCTTAGATTAAATAACCGAGCTTGGCCAATCGCTCATCGCCATTGCTTCTGCATTACAACTTATAACCACACATTTCACTGCAAACAGTCGCAAAGTTGCAGAATTTGCGGCTAGAGACTCTTTGTCACCCACCGTACTTGCCAGACCTTAATAGATTTTGCTCAGTATTTAGATATTTTTTTACAAGGGAACAAATAAACTTAGAATAGTCCTTGAAAAACGCCTTCAAGGCATTTATTGGTTCCTGTCCACAAGTTTTACATCAGAGGAAAAAGGAAACTCCCATTAAAATTACAAATCTGCATAGATAAAAGGTGTCAATGTTTCTAATAATTAAATATATAGTTTTCATACAAAGTTTTTGGCCTTAGATTTCCTTTATAGAACAGCAACTTTATAGGTAAGGACCCAAAATATATTTAGTTAAAGCTTCCATAAAGAATTCGCTTAGATTGTTGTAAATTTTGGTCCTAAAATTTCGGCAAATCCCTACTTGCCGTATTTCGACAGTTGGAGGTGTCGACTACAACAGCCGAACCCGTCACCCCAGGAAGTTTTAACGATAATGATCGTTCTGTCTCCAGTGAGGTAAACGTAGAAGACTTGCGGACGAGTATTAACCTACCGCCCAGCAAAGCCAACACGCCCGTCAGAGGCCAACGCCTTACGGCGAGGCACTGGGAAGGTAACCCAGCCGGCAACCTCATCAGTATACCTCCGTCCTTCCGACTGTTTACGGGATCAAGGTCGCTTGCGCGGTCCTCTACATGCCGTATGGTTTTGACAGTTCATTATGTGCAGCTGGGTACGCGATCGCGTCGAAAATCCCTGGGTGTGTGCTTCCCAGTGACTAAATCAAGGACTTGGGAGTTTTAGACCCCCAAGTAAATTTCAAGGTACACATTATTCACCTATTTTTATTTTTTTTTCCTTCGGGAAAGATTAGGTAATCCAATCACTTCAATATTCGGGTTATGCGCACGTTGTAAGACTTGCTTATTAAATGTCATATGGCAACAAAATAAGAAGAAAAAAAGATGGAAGAAAGAAGAGAAAATCCGCATGAAGATATGTGTACCCTTAATCTGGTAAAGTACAGAAGTGTTTTGAGGTTTTTGTACTTCAAGCGGTATGAATATTACTAATGTCTGTACCAACTGCATTTATCATATAGTCATAGTTGGCGACTAGTTCTTTAGGCAGTTACACTTACTATTCTGCGATTGTATATAAACCATTGGGTGAGACGTTACGATCGAAATAGTTATATAGTTTTATAAAGAATAACAGAAAACGCTACTAAATGAATAACAATGGCTATATCATTTAGTACCTACATACTAAGTAGCTACATATTTATTTATTTATTGATTACATACACATTTAAGTGCAAGAGCACAAAAAGAAGAAGAAAAAAATAGCTTACACATTTAGGAATTACCCTTATCTGTTACATTGAGCTGTAATTTGTACCATTTAAATTTAAGTATACATTTGTCTAAGTTCAAGTTAAATAGAGCATACATTATTTAAATGTTGGTTTTTCTAATGTGCTAAGTTAAGTGCACTCCTGTTAGCGAATCCTTGGTTCTTAATCTAATTGGCAGCCATACCATTGAAAAGTCCTGATAGGGTTAATCGCACTGAGGATATTTCTTTTTGCAGCATCATTAGTTATATTACGTCGTGATAAAGACGTAACATTGTAAATCTTTATCGTAATCACTTTTTATTTACGAGGGTAATTTTTTTTTTTTTTTGTCAAGTTGGATGGGAATACTGTCTATTTCCCGCTGGGTATGTTTATCAAAGCTCCGCCTAATAATTATAGAAAGCAACGTCTGCGTGAAAATCTGCGATACATTTAAAAAAAATCTTCGATTGTTTTGCTGTTCAAAGCCTCGGGCGAGTTTTCCCCAACGTGCTCCGTATCATGAAAACATTTTCCTTTGAGGCTTTTCATGAATAAAGTCAAAGGGGGCTACGTCAGGCGAATAGGGGGATGAAAAACTTATATCATGCTGTTTTTATCAACAACTGTTTCATTTCTATGCGGTGTGGGCAGGCAGGTGCGTTGTCGTGGTGAATAAGCCTGATCGCCAGAATTCGGGTCGTTTTGTTGTTACTGCCTCTCGCAATTGTTATATCGCTTCCAGGCATGCGCTATAGTGATCCACCTGATACACTGTAGTGATCTGAGCAACAAATTCAAAGGTACATCCTCAAATACGTTATTGCTGCTAAAAAACTAATATTATTATTACTTAGTGCTTGATCGCACCATTTTTAAGTAGATAAGTTGTTGCGCACTGACCTCACGATTTGATTGGCGCATGCTTTTCTTTGCTTGTATTACGTTTACTTGATATCGCCAGATTTAGTTACATATATCTACCAGTTACCCTTGTCATTTTAAATTATTTGAGATTAATTATTTATTCTTGTCCGACAGCTGGTATTTAATGTTACGTTCTATTTCATATAGTTATTAGTCGATATTGTTGAATTAACTTGAGTATTCTTATACATACATAACTCTTAAACTCTACCACAAATCTATCTAAAATAAACTAGCTAGAATGATTTTTACAACAACATAATATTGTTAAAATTATTAGGACTTTAAGCATCCGGGGGGTACCCCAGTACCCCAGGAAGGGTTTAAGAGCTAAGTATCATATTTGTTTTATGTAGTGGTAATTACTAATAAACTAAATAAATACATAATTAAACAAATCTACGCAAAATGTACAAGACATGAAAGAAACTGAATAACTTCATTTGCGATATGTTGTTGGGTTCCTTGAATCTAAAAAATATCAGATTACAAATTCAAACTGTCAAAGAGTTAAGTAGTTAGCGAGGAATTACTACTAATCATGTAAGAGGTATCACCGCATAAAATTATCAAATCATGCCTACAAGATGCCGCTGCAATTAAGGTTTACAAAAAACAAAGCAATTTAAGATTTCGCGACATGGACAGAATGATCCAGAGCACGATTTTACCTACAATAGAAAACGCAAATTCGAATGTTTGGCGCATACGAGGTTTTACGTAGATTGGCGAAATTATAAATACAACGTTAGTTATTTATTAGTGACAATTTTATTATGGGTGAATAAATAAAAGAGACTAGGCAACTGCTGATATTTAACCCTTCGAGTAGCGGCATAATTTCATGGCAGACCGCGGTAATTTATTGGAATTTCTTGAAATATCGCCGCGCTCGATAAAAAGTACTATAACTATGGAATTACTACAGAAATCATATAAATAATAACTGTACAATAATAGCATTGAAATGTTGTATTTAAAATATTAAAATCTCATTTTTTAAAACAATTAGATAATTATGAATAAATATGAAAAGTCGAAAAAGTGAAAAAACTCGGCATTTCTAATTTGTACTTGTTTTACGGAAAAATACGGTACCGTATTTAGAAACTGTCAATACTATTGTGATCTTTATTAGATTCCTTATCAAAGGTAATTTTTCGTTTTGCTTATTTACATTCAAAACTATTTAGATATTAGCTCATAAATACCTATAAAAATTTTGATGATTTCTCGAAAAAAAAAAATATGTTTGACAATGGAATTTTACCCGAAATATCCTCGAAATGACGCGCGAAATTATTCTATCGGCCATCTAAGTATCTTTGGTAATAATGAGATATTTGGTATGGATTTTAGAATGCGTTCGAATTAGAAAATAATATTACTGTGCGCTCCAGGAGCAAGCCAATATTGGTCGTTACGTAGTAAACGGTGTTCTGATGTGCGACTAAATTTGGTCGTTACGTAGCCGAAGGGTTTTAAAAATAAACAAAAAAGAAAAACTTTTTTTGTAATATTGAACAAATCCACGTTTCACAAGCATTTATCCTACTAATATTATAAACGCGAAAGTTTGTATGTATGGATGTTTGTTACTCTTTCACGCAAAAACTACAGAATGGATTTTGATGAAACTTTACAATAATATAGCTTACACATCAAAATACGACATAGGCTATAATTTATAAAGATATAGTAGAAATTATCTAAAATATAACGATAACTGTCAAGTAAGTAGGAAAAAAATCTAAGAAATTGATATTCGAAATTTAAATTCTATCCTACTATCCTACTAATATTATAAACGCGAAATATGTATGTATGTATGGATGTTTGTTACTCTTTCACGCAAAAACTACGGAATGGATTTTGATGAAACTTTACAATAATATAGCTTACACATCAGAATAACACATAGGCTATCCTACTAATATTATAAACGCGAAAGTTTGTATGTATGTATGGATGTTTGTTACTCTTTCACGCAAAAACAACTGAATGGATTTTGATGAAACTTTACAATAATGTAGCTTACACATCAGAATAACACATAGGCTATAATTTATAAAGATATATGGTTTTCTATCATCATTATCACCATTTTCCATCACCACGCGGGTGAAACCGCTGGGCGCAGCTAGTAATATTATAAACGCGAAAGTTTGTATGAATGTATGGATGTTTGTTACTCTTTCACGCAAAAACTACTGAATGGATTTTGATAAAACTTTACAATAATATAGCTTACACATCGAGCTATTCTGGCGTGCGCCGCAAAAACCGTTAGAGTTACACGTATATAATGTACAATGGAAATGTTTATCTTAAATAGTCCCACAAAAAACCCAGCGACAGCATATATGTATATTTTATGTGTAAGCCATTATCGCCAAAATAGTGAACCATAATTACAATAGAAAAAAAATATTTCTAGTTCACATTTGGTAGTAATAAATTGATTATTATATCAAAATAAATACTTTTATCACATCTGGTACATATTTACAGTAGATAAATTTTGTCTTTTACACTAAATCATTTAGACAAATTTGGACAAATATTTGAATAGTTATGACGATAACCAACCGAGGGCGCGATATTATGGGGATTTTTTAATATAAAAAAAATAATTTAAATAGTTAGGTTATGTTTATTGGTCATATTATCAACAATTATGAATTCTTATCAAAATAGGTAAATTTATCGCCTAAAGTGTTTATAACAAAAGACTTTTACCTTTTACTCCATACATAGTTAAAGAGATAATACGTCATACGTATGGAACCGCGACCGTGTCGTAATCTATACTTCTATACTAATATTATAAAGAGGTAAAGTTTGTGACGTTGTAGGAAGTAGTCTCTGGATCTACTGAACCGATTTTGAAAATTCTTTTACGAATAGAAAGCCACGTTATTTGTGAGTGTCACATGGCTATATATTAATCCGAAAAATAAAAAGACTTTTTCGTGGTCGTTGGATTTACAAAGTAATTTGGAGAAAAACAGTCGAATGAAAACGTTTCTTACGAACGCTGCTTTAACGATGAGAGATATATGATTGAGTTCTAGAGAAAAGTTGCAGAGCTTGGTAATGCCTACAAAAAAGTAAGGGACAGCATATGTGTAAATTTTGTATTTAAGTCACAAAAAGTAGTTTTTTTATATTTTAAAAAATATTTAAATCGTTAGGTCATGTTTATTGGTCATATTATCAACAATTATGAATTCTTATCAAAATAAGTAAATTTATCGTATCAAGTGACAAAAGACTTTTCCCTTTTACTGCATATAATTTCCCTTTTACTGCATAAATGGTTAAAGAGATAAGACACTCACAAATAAGACACTCACAAGAAGACACTCACAAATAACGGTAATATATTCAAATTGGCATTCAAATACATACATACATATGCAGTAAAAATATAACCCTTCTTTTGGCAATCAGGAAATAAATCATAGCACTCAGTACTAACCGAACCACACTCATAATTTCATCACAAGTAAAAATTTTTACCGCCCAACGAAGTGGGCACGGTTCAGCTAGTTCTCTATATTTTACCTACCACTAGACGGAGCAGCTCGTTCAACGCTTCTTATACTTATTATAAAAAATAAAAACAATAAAGAAATGTTTTTTTTCTAAACATGTTTTAACAAAAGTTGCTTATTTGCTCGTACTGATTCACGCCTTACAAGGATGTCACTAAAAGAAACTCATCGTGTATATAGGCTATGCTGGAAAGACAGCATTACCTGTTTTGAACAAAGACTTTTTGATTTATTAGCTGCAAGACTTGATTTAATATAATTGGAAACATAAATTTAACTTCTCGAAGAAGGAAATTTAAGTAACTTTTACTCGTCGGTTAAGGCAATCATATTGCTGCTTCAGGTCTATCAGTAAACGAATTTATTTCAAATTTGCTTAAAACAGCGCTGCAAGCGGCTGCAGAGTATTTACACAGAGTTATGGCTACGTAACCACATTACGAAACGATTAATGGATGCAGCGGTATAATTTATGCACTCATTACAAGCTCAACTCATTTATAAAATACGTATAAATGCCACGTTCGACGGCAGAAGCATTACAATGTGCATCTTCTTGTGTACCCAGTAGTTGCAGTCACAATACCCCTTATTCATACAGCTATTAAGGACTCCCTATATGAGCTCACCCTAAAATAAACCGATTATATTATGTAGAACCGATTATTTACTATTCCCAATGTGAGACCTGAGGAAGTGAAATTAATATAAGAAATTATAGAGTAGAGCTTACAGGTAAAACGATTTTTAAAGGAATAACTATATAGACTCTTAATTACAATGGAGTGCATTTACATGTACACACTATACTACTATTTTATTTTATTATATTTTTTGAGTGGGGCTTTTCTAAGGTCTTTATGAGCCTTGTAACACTGTGACCATTGCTGATCTATTGTGTTCGCCACCTACTATAGTTCTACGCTAAGCCTCTTGTCGTTTAAGAACCGCAGCAGGTTTTTGGCGGCAGATTGTTTTACCTCCTCAGGTTGGAGGTAATGACCACCCAAGTTGGCTTTTACGCGTCAGCGGGCCACACTCGCACATGAGGTGCTGGGGAGTTTCCTCTGCCCCTTGGCAGAACCTGCACATTTTTGTGTCTCGGAGCTTGAGGTTGAACATGTGTTTGCTCAGGCCACAATGCCCTGTGAGCGCCCTCACCAGTATGCGTAGATTGTTCCTATTTAGCGATAAGGCCTCGTCTTACGGTCGTAAGCCTCAACCCATATTTGCCCAGAACTATTTTGGGATTTCGATCTTGGTTATTTTCAGATATGTTTATGTTTATAGGACCCTGTTTATAGGACCATGTTTATAAGTATTCACTAGTTTTAGTATATATTTTTTTTCTTAACTAGGTATTTT